>CM061549.1:131523147-132088147 GCA_030864215.1 Capsicum pubescens
TAGATTCTTTTGAGCTTTTACATCTTATCTTGTTATATGTTCAAAATTTAGCCTCTGTTGGACAATGTGTTTGGTTTAACTAGTCAACGGGGGTGGTCTTTGGTCCTCGGTGGACCTGAGAAACACGTCACGCCCAGGTCCTGGTTCGGGACATGATAGATAGAGTCTATAATAAACCTTACTGATCGATTATAAAAGTCATAAACATTCTTTAGACCACATTTAAAGTAAATGATAAACTATTATTATGGTGTATGATTATTTTCCAGTGTTCTGATCATTCTCCAACGGTCAGAAAGTACAATTCTCTAACAGTCACATTTTTTATAGCTCTATGATATAAATGAATTGGACCTCTTTAAGCTCCTTCATGTTCCTTTGGTCATCCCTTTCTCATTTTGTTTCAATAAAAAATATCTCAGTCATCTCAAATGTCAAAAAATACTTATATTTGATATTGCGGTAATCCCATAATTTTGAAGACATCACGAACTGACAAGATCCCAAATTGAAAATTCTACAACTGTACAGTTGAAAATTTATCTTTTTAATAAAAAATATTTATGTGCATTACATAATAAAATTTTCTAATTTGTCATTGTTATTTTAGGATAATGGTGGATGCTCTTATTTCAAGTAGAGTTCTTCCAATTTTGAGGAATCAAAATTTCAAGGCATTGCAAAATTTGAAATATTGGAAAGACTTAGAGAATCTATATAAAATAAAGATCTTCTTATAACACTGTATTGAGACTCGAAACACAAGTTTAACCACTTAAAAGGATTGTTGAAAGACGTCGAAATTGCGAGGGATCAACTTAAGCATAGTTGGTTGTGGTTGAAGAAAAAGAGAAGAGCCTAAAAATTATGGTGTATGGTTTAGTATTAGTATTGGAATTTTTAAAAGGTGTAATAGGGGTGTAGTGAGATTGAATGTATTATGAGTGCCTTTTATTAATCTCTACTTTTGACTTATATGTTTTACCTTTTTTATTCATCAACTACTCAACACTGTATTATATATGCTTTATCTTTTAATCTGAGTCTTTAATCAACGATAACAATCTCTAAAAATATTGACATTGGTTAAATAAATTGTAAAACATTTATAATAAACATACCACAAAATTTTCATATTATCATAAAACAGTTTTGAAAATAAAATTGTTCATCGCTACAAATCCAAAGCTAAAAAAACTTATATTGTTATTTCCCATAATTTACTAAACTTTATCGTTTCATAGCCAACCTCATCATAAAGAGAATCCTAATAAAAATTATCAAAAAGATCAAATAAATAAATCTCACCCAGATAAAAATTATATATTGATTTGTCTTCCACAAGAATGTTGGTGATGTCATCAACAACTTCCTTAAGAAACTCATCTATATCCACTGTTACATTTTGTTTTTCTTCTCCCACAATTTCTTCTTAGCATTTTTTTTCCTATATCTTTCTTCTCATCATCTTCTGGTGTCTTTTTTTCTTTCTTCTTACTCTTCTTTATCTTCTTCTCCTTCTGTTGCTGCCTTGATTTTTTCTTCTTCTATTGTTGGTGTCTTCTTTACTTCTTCTTTCTCTACTTCTTTTCCTGAAACTTTATTCCTCTCCTGCTTTTTCTCCATCTTTTTCTTTCTCTTCTTCTTCACAAACAACTTTCTCTTTTTGCTTTTCTTCATCCTGATTATCCCTCTCTACAATAGTTGGTTCATCATCTTTGTTTTTTTTCATAAACAACTTTTTCATTTTTTTTCTTCTACTTCTTACTTGCCTTCATCCTGATTATCCTTCGCTACGATAGCTGTTTCATCAGGGATCATTACCTCAACAACATTAATCAATGTCTATTTGCTGCTACCTCAAGGAGAACTTCTTTAGTGCCGCCGCCATCACGAACAGTCCTCACTGATGAATGCTAACGTTGGACCTGCACACCTGTATTTTTAGGTATTTAAAGTTTATAATAAATAATGATATTTGTGAATAAGGCATGACATAGATTCTTCTATAACAAAAATTAATTATATAAAATATGCAACTTCTATAATAAATAGAGGAGATATTACCTTGATCTTCTTCTTTCTTCTTTTTCTTCTACTTCTCCTTTTCTACTCTCCTTAGGCTCTCTTTTTTCATAAAATCAACAACATCCTTCATCGCCCCCTCCGTCCCAAAACATGTGCTCTTTCATATTTCCAGTTATCGATTTCTTTTTTGCTGTTCTCAATTTGATTGTCCCCGGATTGTGAGTCACATGTCTTGTCACAGGATTTCCGCCCAAATTCTGGCATCATACCCGTCCTTACCTTTCCCCGATGAGGTAATGATAGTCACACTATGTAGATTGTTCTTCAAGCCATCGATGAATTGGTCATTCGCCTCGTCCGTAAATGCTTTAAATTTTTTTATGCATTGCTGCTTTATTTCATAGATCGTGGGGGATAAAGTATGGGTGCACTCTCTAGAGACAAATAGGAAAGTATGATTATTAAGAGACACAATATTATTAAAAATATTCTTAAAATAAAATTTCATACCTTTGTGCTCCATCCGTTAAAATATGGATCACCTCAATTAGTTTATCGATTTTTGAGGTGTGCCATCTTAGCAATTGGGAATTGGGCAACGGATCTTTTATTGATTTACCATTTTACCTGTTGAGCTCGAAAAAATCTTCGTATATCCAAATATATAATAAAAAAAATATATAAATCAGTCAGTGTACAATAGATACCATCAATAAATTATTTTTCTGTCACGAAAACTGCTTGCTATGCCCGGGTCGAGGAGATTCGATTTGGTTGGTTGGGTTCTTTGATTGCTTATTCCACTTCTTAATCATCCATCATTTCACTAATTTGTATTAACATGGACCTAAGATTAATTAGATAGGTTTTACACTTTTCTCAAAAAAAGAGGAAAGGTTGGCAGTTTAGGCTTCAGATGGAATTCAAGGATAAATTCAATAAGACAAAGCTTCCTCTAAAATAAACCTACTTATTTGTTTGATGTTCAGTTTCCCTATAGTATATAATAAACTACTATAATAGTTTATAATCAATACTAGGAATGCCCAGGAAAATACGTAGAGTGTGTATGATGAAGCTCCCTTTCACAACTAGAATAGGGTCTAGCTATGACGGGTATCTCAAGTCCACCATGGACCGGAGACCACCCCATTTGCCTAACCATTCAGAACACAATACATATATGACAGTGTAAGCAATCCAAATATACATGAGTAAGATAAACAAATGGAACAAAGGAAACTAAGATTTCCTACAACAACCCCAATCCACAGTAATTCACAAAGCCTCTAATATCGAAAGAACAAGTTAAGTCGGGACATGCCCCTGGTAATAGTCAAAAAGAAAACAAAAAAATAGTCTATTACATAATCCAAACTAAGAAGTAAAAAGCCTTTTGGAAGAAGGGGGCTCACCACTTCAAGCCGACTCACGAACAATCCAAGAACTATCTATCACTGCTCAGGAAAAGCAGAAGTGTCTCTGATGCCTACATCGCATAGGGCTACAATGTATGGAGACGGTTAGTAGGATTAGTGCTAGCATGTAACTCAGGGAAGGGATTAAATAAATCCACAATCAAATCAGTTCAAAATTATTCAACACCAATGCACTCAGTCATGTACATATATATATATATATTATATGTATATATATATACAAACACACATACATATATATATATAGATATAATGTGTTGGGTTAGGGAACAAAGTTTAGCATGAAAGTAAAACATTAACCTGGATTGTGCAACTTAATCATCATAAAAACACCCACAAGCCATATGGGTTCAACCTCCCTGCTGAAAGGGCCGCGTTAGCCTCACGAACCAGATAATAATCATATATGCATATCACCACGAGTGACTTAAACCACCCAGCCATATATCATGGTTGACTCAAACACCCGGCCATCAAGAAATGGTGAATCAAACATCCGACCATTTAGACCCCATGCCGGCAAACACGGTTTCCAGTATTGTTCACTCAGGACCTCCATTTTCACGGCTTGGCTACACTACCCACCATTAAGGCCAATTAAAACATACACACATTACCATTAATTGAACAATAATACACACTAAGGCATATACGGTTTGTATCATCATACCAACTATAATTACAAGGTAATATCAACATTCCCATTTAATTATTATCCAACGGGGGACTTCACAACCCCACGACTTCAAATAATTCATCCGCACGGGGAAATTCATAACCCCCTTATTTCAATTTAAAATAATTAAGCTTCATTAGGCCTCTTATGCCATGCAATAGTTCAAGAATAGTTCAATGTACATATATTCATATTCAAAATCAATTTCACAAGATTGGGTTGAGGTTATTACCAATTCAATTGTCAACATTCACAAAAATGGGGAAAATAACCACCCCTAGTTTATTCATCATGCCCATGCACCTCACAAGTTCAAAACCATCAATAAAATATAAAAATTACATATAAACCATGGAAACATCATTTAAGAAAACAATCATTCAAAATCCTGAACCCACATTCCAAAACCAACATTCAAAACCACTTGAACGACAATTTAAAACATACGCTTTAACAAAATAAGAGTTGGGGAAGAGTAACATGCCTTTTTGACGAAGGTAATTTTGAGAAAAGATTGAACCCATGCTTGGTATTGACATGAACACTTAAATTCATTCGCATACCCTTGATAATGAAAATGGGGAGAAAATCTTAATAATAAACTTGAATTTGAAGCCTTGAAAGTTTTATTTTTTTGGAGAAGAACCCTTATATAGTGTTCTTAAGAATTTGGGAGGAGAGGGATTACGTATTTGGGGTTATGGGATGATGAAATCACGTTAGTATTTGTTATAGTATGACTTTGGACATAAATATAAGTTTACCCTCGAAAAACTAAAGAGAAATGCGGGTTTTATGATCTCTAAAAATAGAGGTATGCCACGCTAAATTCGCGGAGCATAGAGGGCGTGTCACGCCCTTATTGCGCATCCTCACTGGTTCCTCAAAAATATTCTCATAATTTTTTGCTCGGGTATCATATTATGTAGAAATTAGTGGTGTTGGAAAGAAGACTAAATTATATTTAACTTGGTGGGCCTTGAGCTCCTAAATTCCATATATTCCAGAAGTTATACATGTTCAAAGTTGACCCTAGTAGGATCGAAAACCAAAATTTGGTTGATAACAAAATTTCTTAACTCAACTTTTCTCTAAGTGTTTTCAATGAACATTTTTCACCTCGAAAGCACTTTTCACACTAGGAAAATGATCATGATACTTATATTTACATAGGAAACATTGGCTTCAAGTTTATACACATAGAAACAATGGTTTGAATTCTAGCCCAAAAATATGGGATATTAAATTATCTCCTCCTAGGAATTGTTCGTCCTCGAATGATGGGTAGGAACTTATTGAAGCTTTAGAAGTATGGAATAAAGCATGTAACTTAACAATTGTAATTCTCCCTCAACAAAACACATATAGGAATCAAAAGAAAAGGTCTTCATGGCATCACCAAGTAAATTATGTGAGTAAGAATCATCAGATAATGAGACTAAGGTCGTACAAGCGGTAAAAGACCCAAAGCCCCTCACACCAAGTGAGAAAATCAAAAACTGGAAAAACTTACAACACTGGTGTGTCATGCAAATATCGCAGAGGTTAGCCTCCGTTCCACACTAAAATTGCAAAGGTTAACCTATGTTTCACGGCTTTATTGTGGAGGCTTACTACCTTGGAATCCAAAAATAGCCCCAAACCTCTTATGAAAATTTCAAAACTTTTCCGAAACACCCTTTTAACATCCCTAATGGGCACGATTTATATGAAACTTGATCATAACAACGTAAGACGTAGAATGTTTTCCAGGGCTCCTCAGCTTGATTAAGACTGATACAAGACACAAAATAATATTTAACGGAACATTAGAATAGAAGCATTCTCCATCTCCAATGATATGTCTAATAACCCTCAAATTTAGCAATACTCCTCAACTATGAATTTAGCCACTAGCACCATACTTCACCATTTCAATCATATAATTTTCCCACAAGACACATAACTACAAGAGCCAGACATTTCTTCCATGTTAAAGAATAATCTGGAGTAAAAATATACTAGCTTAAGCAATAGAACCCTATGCTCTACATCCTTTTAAGAATACTACTCTATACTATCACTATAGTCAATCAACATCATGTCTTATCAAGAGTACTAGCCACATAATACAAGGGTTTATGTATCTATCAATCATAATATTCAAGACTATCTATACTACACCCACTTTACAGATCTCCCCACCAAAAACCCAGAAACCTCTATTTCCTTAACAAAGATTTTTACTACCCCTCCTAACTATTTCACACAAAAAAGTTTTATCTCACTCTTCCTACTTCATCTATAGCCTTACTTCGAGTTGCCACACAAAATATTTACATTAAGGATCGTTCACTCTCTTATATAGAACATTACTATGTTTTCTTAACCACCGTTATCCTGACACAAGGACAGTAGCTGAGGGACTAGAGTACGAGCTTTGAAAATAAGAGGATTTTTCTAGAGTAAGAATAGATTTATCATGAATCATCCCTAAAACTCATCACCATGAGAAAATTGAAGATCTAACTTAGTTCATAATCTCCCCCTAGGCTTAAAGATCATTATCCTAAACTTGAAAACTTATTCCCTCACTAAGTCAACACGTGCAACACCCCTACAAGAACACCAAAATCCCCTCGACAACTTTAATATAAAGACACTAAATTCTTTCTAGGACATCCCTTTCAGAGATACTGATCTTAACTTTCTCAAACCTCTAAAGTCATCACCTTATAACTAATATTTTCATGGGCATAACGCCCGTGCTTCTAAATACTTAACACTCAATTTTCAACTCCTTAGAATACTAGAATTATACCTCTAATATCATAACCTCATTACTTAACAAAATTTTAAATTTATACTAAGAGTTCACATAGTCTATCGATTACTCTCCTGATTCAGTTCTATAGAGCACCATATAACAACTCCTTAGACTTCTCCATACCAAAAAATTTAAGAACATGAACTAGGTATATATAACACTGATAACTCAAAATCGAGTACGCATTATTTTGTTATAACTTAAGGCTCTTATCCATCTAATGATTTAGCCACCATTTCTACTTTAACACTAGACCTCATGCGTATATCACAATTACACACTCCAATATTTTATAAGTCATCAACCTAATCTCTGTCACACATTATAACAAGCCTACTAATTCACTCCCATAAATCTTGCATCACAATTCTTGAGCTAACATTCTTATCACAACAATCAACATCTAAAGATAAAACATAGTGTCTAGAAACAATATTGTACCCCCAATGAAATGTACCGCATAATATACTAGTCCATCAAATAGAGAAATCAACCTAAATTCTATATTTAACTTAACTATGACCCACAAGCACATTTTTCTTCACAATGCTACTACTACACCTTAAAATTTACTACATATCTTCTCAACTACTAAACTTACAACTACTAAATAAAATTCAAGGGACCCTTAGAGTATTAAAACCACCTAATAAGGATAGTCGATCTTAATCTTATTAACTAACCCATTATGGTCTATAGAACCTTTACGTTCCTCCTATCACATCTACTTACACATGCATACATCTTAAGCACCTTCAAAATTCTATAAACATCATTGTATCCCTATTTATAAGGCCTCCCCCAAGTGAACGCTAAATTCATAAATTATTAGCCAACTCATCCTTCCATTCAAAACCTATGGCTTACTTTACTACTACGATAACTATCCAATATAATATCCTTCAATATTTCAAAAAAATTATAAATCATCATAACTAATCATTTCCTCTACTAACTACCATAAAATCTATAAATATTTCTACAACCATAACTAGTCATCATACTAGCATGCCACAAAACCAATCATCATAATAGCATATCACCCCCTTTTCACTGAAAAGTTACCCTTACTCTAACTTCTAAGTATAAGACTTCATATCACCAACCTTGGGATCATCTTACTACTCATAGGTCATAACACCCCAATTTATACTACCTCTAGGATAGAAATAGTATCCTTACATTTAGATACATATCTTTTTCCTTAAGTGAGAGGTCTGAAATAAAGTTTTTGAAAAGAAAAACTCACATCTTACCTCTGGTTGAAAATCATGATTCATAAAGTTAGAGTTGTACACTTGAATGAATACACCTTGATGCACCAATAGACTTCTTTTTAAGTATTTGTGCTAATTCATAAGCTTTTCGATGAGTTAATTGGAACGCACCACATTGCTAGGAACCTACGCCCTTACACCTATATTGCCTCGATAATGAGATATTGCCAATCTGATTAGAGTAAGAAAGAAAGTTAGATAACCTTTATATGGACAACACTATTACATGAACTAGGGTATGAAAGAGTGATAAATATATCCTAAATGGCTCGTAGCCTCTCTCTTATAAGTGTGGAGCGCTACACACCCATATAAGATAATCTACGCGACACGACTTTGTATATACCTAACGATCCTGAACTTAGGCTCTGATACCAAATTTGTCATGACTTAAGCTAGGGCCTGTCCATGATAAAAATCTCAAGTCCACCGTGGACCAGAGACCACCTCTTTTGCCTAGCCATTCAGAATACAATAGATATATGACAGTGGAAGTTATCAAAATAGACATGAGCAAGATAAATAAATGGCTGAAGGGACTAAGATTTTCAATAGTAACCCCAATCCACAGTAATCCATAAAGCCTCTAATATCCTAAGAACAACCTAAGTCAGGATATGTCCCCGACAATATCTAAGAAGAAAACCAATGAAATAGTCTATTATATAAGATAAATAAAGAAGGAACAGGCCTTCAAAAAGAGGGAGAATCGCCACTTCAAGTTAACTTATGAATCTTCCAAGAACTACCTATCACTTTGTAAAAAAATCAAAAGTGTCTCTAATGCCTGCATCACATGGGGATACAATGTTTAGAGATGATTAGCAGGGTGAGAGATAGCATATAACTCAGGGAAGAGATATGTAATACCTCGGGAAATTTTTTGTTGAAATTTTGTGCGTAAACGTGTTGGGTTCTATCTTCTAGAATGAATTATAAATTTTCCGAGTGGAATGTCTTAGATTATGACCCACCATCGCGTAGATTATCGAATAATATTTCCAACGGTATATGGATCATCCAAAAAGGACACCCAAGCGACGAGTTATGAACATTCCGATCGAACCGTGAATAGTAGTGAACAGTAAAACGTGCTGGAAAAAAAGTACTGAGGCCTGGCGTATTTTTTCTCCAAATTTAAATGATCATAACTCCTTGTAATTAATGATCTGTATAATCTACTATACATCAACGAAAATCTCTACGAGTCCTCTTTTCGATGAAATTGGTTTCATCCAATTTGTCTATCGGAGAAAAAAGTTATGGTCGATCTACTTCAGCCTATCAAAAGTGAATTTTTGGGTCAACTTCAAATAATTATAACTCCTCGTACACAATGATATGGGTGAGATAATATATATAAATGGAAATATATGAGAGTTCTATTTCTAATGAAATTAGTTTCATCTAATTTGGATATCAGAGTAAAACGTTATGGTTGATCTACTTCAGACTATCAAAACAGTCCACCAAAGGATAGATTCGAGAATTATTTGATTTTTAGGGGAGTTTTGGTCATTCCCCCTCACCCAAAATCCATCCAAACCCTATATTAAAGCATATTAGAAGCATTATATGTTATATTTCATCAAATTCCCTCAAAAAGAAAACCCTAAGCTCCTACATCCAACTTCAAGAACCTCCAAAGTTCACAATTAATTCTGCAAATTTATTCAAGATTTCAAGTTCCTAGTTCAAGAACTCCAAGAACCATCATTCAAAGGTACGATTAACATCTCAAAAATGAGTATCGATCTAAAGTTCATCATTCAAGGTATGTGGGGTTTTTCAACAAGAACTCTCTTTCGTTCTTGTGCCCAAATTGATTTTTCTTTTATGAATATACATGATTTTAGATGTTTTGATATGAATTTAAAGCATGAATTTATACCCTATATGATTTTACATGAGATTATGATACTCTCTATGTTTTAAAAGTTGAATTGAATGAGAATGATAACATTTTTGTACATAAAGCTGAATTTTCCAGATTTTAAAGTAAGTTATATATATTTATGATGAAAATCATGAGTCTTGAGAAAATTTAATATGATTTTTATGTATGAGACCATGAGTCCTAATTGGAATTGTACTTTGAGAAATTATGTGCTATAAGCACAATGAGATTTGAATCCCAAAGCTAATTTTCTTTACCAAGATGTATGATTATAAAGCTGAAATTTTAAGTTTTAAGTGATTATTTTTGTGCTTATGTCATAAAGTATGAAACTTTGTTAGTTTTTGTGGTGATATGTATGGGTTTTTGGAACCCTATCTGAGATTATTATTTTGAGAAAATCATATGTTATAAACACCTTGAGTTTAAATAATTTGAGATGTTTTGAATGATTTGACCTTTTGGTCGTGAATGAGTTATTTTGCACTCGCCTGTGAAAGAAATCCACATTTTTATTGATTATGATAAAGGGGTAGCAAATTGGCTCCCGATGAAAATTGTTGAAGTGTTTATTGTGGATTTTCTTTAATGTGAGCCTGAGGCTGATTTAAATTTCTAAGCTAAGTCCGGGAGTAATGTTTAGATCCGAGTGGGAGGTATAAAGTGACCTTACTTCCCTAGAACTATGTGACCCCGTAGGATGTGAGCCTGAGGCTGATTTATATAATGATCACTAGTGTTTTTGAATTGATACTGGAAGTCCTACTCCGATGGCAAGGATAGGATGGCTCTCCCCAACGTGGGTTGTACGTTGGACTCCATGTAGCTCACATGGTTTATGTCAGTTATAGGATCTCCTAGTGTGTGTGTGTTTCCTTGTATCTATGGTGAATGGTGAAGTGATTTAAAGTGGAATTGTGAAAGTTATTCTTTCGAAAGATTTAAATGATATTTACATTATGAGAATTGATATTCTTGATGAACTGAAAGTGATTGACAAATTATATGATGACTCACATGTGTTATTATACTTATTTCATCCTCTCATGATTATGATAATTTTATTCGGGCTATGTGAGTCTTTCATACATCCTATATATTTCTTATAAATATTTATGATGATGATATTTATACAACTGCATACACCCCCATGTGCTCGGTATTTTTCCATGGTACTGACCCCCATATTCGTATGTGGTCTACATTTTCTCAAAATGTAGGTACAAGGTATAGTTTCACCTTCGGATCTAGTCAGTTCGTGGTATCCAGTCAGCAGGTGATGAGTCCTTTTGAGTCAAGGGCTTGGGTTAGTTATGCAGAGTTTATAGTGTTGTATTTTCTTTATTCAGTCGTATTGAGTTGGGGTATTCAGGAGTCATGACCCGGCTACCTACAGTCAGTACTAGTAGAGGATTCATAGACAGTCAGTAGAAGTTTATGTATTTTATTTCAATTTCGGTTGTAAAGGCAGAATTGTAATCCTGTAAAATTCCATTTTTGTATCGATCAGATTCAGAAAAGAGTTAATTTCTGCTGATTTGTATGGATTTGTATTTTTATTCAGTTGCTTATGAGTTATGCCAGTAGAAGGGTTAGCTTGGGGTCACTTGTGACCTTAAGCACCGTGTGACGTCTCGGGACCCGATTTTGGGGCGTTACAAACTTTGTATCAGAGCACAGAGTTCAAGTGTCCTAGGGTGTCTATGAAGTCGTGTCTAGTAGATTCTGGCGGAACGGTACGGAGACATCTTTACTTTTCTTTGAGAGGCTACAGGGTATTTAGGAAATATTTCCCTTCTTTCAAGTCTAAGATCGTGCTATAAAAAGGTTCTCCAAGAAGCTTATATAGATTCTCACTTACTCTATTCTGGCCAACTCTACCTCATTTTCAAGGTATCAGAAATAGTTAAGCTTAATTCTCCGTAGATAGTTATGGGATTGTAATAGAGCTAGAAAGTATCCTGTCAGTGCTTTTGAGTTCCAAAGATTGAAGTACTTTATTCATGTTCATAAAAGTCGTGAACTAAGCCTAAGTTAGATGTGCTTTCAGATTTCTCCTCAGAATCTACAATGTTAATCTATACTTCTCCCTCTATGTATTATTTTTGAGATAACATGATTCGCAATATCCAGTTCTTCCCCAGGTAATGCTTTTATATTTTCTAGAAGAAATTTCAAAAGTTACACGAAGGGCTTGAGAGGAGCTCTCTAGTGTGTTAAGTTTCTTAAGTTGAAAGTTATGCCCTCATTCTTATGAGTTATTTAATTAAGACAGAGTAAGGTGTATTCTTAGATCGTTGAATGTTGTATGTCAAGTTTCTATCTCTTGTATTATGTAATCTTGTTATCATTATGTTTGTGAAAAATCAAAGTCTAGTGAAGCCATGTGGGGCTCTTTCGATTCACTAGCATAGGTTCTTTGTTATTCATCTCATTTTCTTGTTCAAAATACAAACCAAAGTCTAGTGAAGCCGTGTGGGGCCTATTTCGATTCACTAGCATAGTTACTTTGTTATCGTTCAAACTTAAGGTCTCACACTTCACATAATTTACAACTCCATCTCATGCATAACTCCCACGTGAAGATTATAAAACAACATATCCATGAACACTAGCCCACTTAAACTTCATAACAATAATAATTGGTCCTAATCATATAGCCTATCTTATTCACAATCCATTAACGCATCCTTCTTTCACCCGTCACTACTATCTATCCTTCATACACGACTTAACATAGTTCATAGCTCTCTGCGTCTTAACTTAACTTCCTCTTGCAATCTGGAGAGCGCCTAGATTAACAACACTTACCCACCAAGTACTTTCATCAATAACCTATACTTTTCTAACACCACAAATACCATCAATCACTCTTTCCTTACCCTAAGCAAATAACAATCCACCTTAACTAATAACTTCTCCTCTAACTTTCACTAAACTAACAAACAAGGGTATATCACTTCATTACTAATTCAATCATAAGCAAAAAATCAGATATACATATTCAATAAATCGCCCTTACCACCTTTCTTGTCACTACACTTCTAAACCCACACTTTCAACTAACACAGGAACGACAAGATAAATAACAAGTTGCTAGTGAATCGAAATAGGCCTCACATGGCTTCACTAGACTTTGGTTTTTTGTTTTGATCAATCATGAATCCGAATGTGACGGTTTCCGGATTAATGGTATTAGTTGCCGGAAGTGACCTAATAGGCTTGAACAGTGTACACAAGAGTTTAAGTGTAGTTGATTTGTAATTAAGTTTAATATTATATTATGATGAGAAAGTTCACCCAAGATATTATGGGACTGCTTTAATTTTGAGGATTAGAGTATGTGGTGTAGTAAGTCGTGCCATGGGATTGTTAAATGGATAAATACTAGTTAGACGATGGATGATATTTTGATGGCTATGTTAAGGCGAGGCGTATGATTGGAAATATTGAGCCTCTTAAGTGTGATTTTAATTCTTATGGGTTAGAAACATAAGTTCATAGGCATGGTATTAGAGGGAGAAGATAGAAGTAGCATAGTCTATCAAAAGGTTAGAAAGTATTCAAGTTGAGCTAATAGAAATAAGAGTTGAAGCACTAGATGGTGTACATTCCGGCGATAGAGATGTTCGTGGAGATTCGAAATTAGTAAGCATTTGAGAATTTGAGTGGTGGCTTAAAGCTAAGGGGAAGATGATAGAACAAGTAGTCAAGTCAAGCTTTTACATTTTAGTAGAAGTACCAGTAAGTTGTAAATTTGTTGTGAGAAAGATCGGTGCTTGACCCAATGTTATTTCAGTATTTTCAACTGTCCCAAAACCTACTCATGTTTTACATTTCAGTTTCATGATCTTAATTCATGTTCATACACGTGATGGAGAATTACATACTCTTCTAGTTTCCAAAAATGAGAAATTCCAGTTCTTCTAGCAATTGGAATCACATTCCATAAGTTATGAGCTCTAAATTCAGGGCATGCCGCCCATGACTCATATACTCAAGTTTTACAGAATGTTCAGTTCCAGTACTCAGGAAATAGTCTTATTGATCAGTGAGATTCAGTTTTTGTTATGGCTGTCTTCAGTTTTGATACCTTAATGAACCCATTGTATTTGATATTTTATTCCTAAGGCCTCAATAGAGAGAGTCAAGTTATTTACATTATCCCTTCATGTTTCAGGTCTTTATGATTTAAAATTTTGTGACCTTTTCATTAAGTCAAGCTAATGGTGTTGAGCAGTTGTCTAGAAGGAAGAGAAGATACTTCCTTATCTATAATAGAAGGTGGTGTGCTCACGGCGGTGAAGTAAAGTTAGATTGAGGCTAAGTCCTTGATACATGCCGTTGTTAGTTGAAGTTTTAAATTTTTATTTGGAAAGATTGTTGTGCGTTGGTTTTATGCACTTCTATGAGGTTGTAGGAATAGTAATACAGAGTTTTTGTGTATAGTTCAATTGGTTGAGAAAATGTTATGTGTGCCATTTAAAGAATTGACCAGTATGTGTGAATGATGTAGTTGATGGAATCTTAGAGAATGCGAGGAAGATGCTTTATGAGTGTTCGTTTAGAGGTGCATGTGCGAAGTGCGTATGTGGTTATGAGTATAGGCTTGAATGTTATGGTTGTATATCTAAAAGAATGTACCGCAAGTTAGCACATCCCTAGTATAAGATTGTATGTGGTTGTTATAGTAGCAATAAGAGTTATGTTTGAAGTGAGGAGTTGTGAGGCTCAGTGTGTATTGAGGTTCATGATATAGATTAATATTATAGTGTTATGTGGCGTATCTTATGAGTACTTGGAGTTAGGCTTGAACATAATCGAGGGAGTAGTTGGGAAGTGTTGCTAAGTTTGGAAGCAAGGAGTTATGTTTCCCAAGACCTAGAAATTCCTATCTTAATTTATGCCATATAGGTCCTTGTTCCCATACGATAGGATTGTATCAAATTATGGTTCATTTTCTTCCCAAACAATGTCATTTGAATCTTTTGGAGGGAGTGTTGAGGGACGTTTCATTTGGGCGCAAGTGTTCCTTCTTTTGATGAGATCCCCTTCGAGACCTTTGATTCTCAGTCTCTGAATAAACCAAAGATATCGATTCCTTAAAATCAGTCTCCTTTGTTTAAGATCCAATTATGTGACCATTCTCATTATGAATCGTATGTTCTATGAAGTATTCAAAAGTTTGGAGTGAAGTAAGTGGATTGACTTCGTTATCCAAGCATTTTGTCCTTATTTACATGGTATTCTGTACTTATTCATCGACATTCGAGGACGAATGTTTCCAACAGGGAGATGATGTAATACCCCGGAAAATTTTTTGTTGAAATTTTGTGCGTAAACGTGTTGGTTTCTATCTTCTAGAATGAATTATAAATTTTACGTGTGGAATGTCTTAGATTATGACCCACCATCGTGTAGAGTATAGAATAATATTTCCAATGATATATGGATCATCCAAAACGGACACCCGAGCGACGAGTTATGAATATTCCGATCGAACTGTGAATAGTAGTGAACAGTAAAACGTGCAGGAAAAAAAGTACTGAGGCCTGACGTATTTTTACTCCAACTTTAAACGATCATAACTCCTTGTACATAATAATCTAGGTGATCTACTATATATCAACGGAAATCTCTGCGAGTCCTCTTTCCGATGAAATTGGTTTCATCCAATTTTTCTATCGTAGCAAAAAGTTATGGTCGATTTACTTCAGCCTATCAAAAGTGAATTTTTGGGTCAACTTCAAATGATCATAACTCCTCTTACACAATGATCTGGGTGAGATACTATATATCAACGGAAATATATGAGAGTCCTCTTTCTATATATCAACGGAAATATATGAGAGTCCTCTTTCTAATGAAATTAGTTTCATCCAATTTGGATATCTGAGTAAAACGTTATGGTTGATCTACTTCAGACTATCAAAACAGTCCACCAAAGGATAGATTCGAGAATTATTTGATTTTTAGGGGCGTTTTGGTCATTCCCCCTCACCCAAAATCCGTCGAAACCCTATATTAAAGCCTATTAGAAGCATTATATGTTATATTTCATCAAATTCCCTCAAAAAGAAAACCCTAAGCTCCTACATCCAACTTCAAGAACCTCCAAAGTTCACCATTAATTCTGCAAATTTATTCAAGGTTCCAAGTTCCTAGTTCAAGAACTCCAAGAACCATCATTCAAAGGCACGATTAACATCTCAAAAACTAGTATCGATCTAATGTTCATCATTCAAGGTATGTGGGGTTTTTCAACAAGAACTCTCTTTCGTTCTTGTGCCCAAATTGATTTTTCTTTTATGAATATACATGATTTTACATGTTTTGATATGAATTTGAAGCATGAATTTATGCCCTATATGATTTTACATGATATTATGATACTCTCTATGTTTTGAAAGTCTAATTGAATGAGAATGATGACATTTTTGTACATAAAGCTGAATTTTCCAGATTTTAAAGTAAGTTATATATATTTATGATGAAAAGCATGAGTCTCTAGAAAATTTAATATGATTTTGATGTATGATACCTTGAGTCCTAATTGGAATTGTACTTTGAGAAATTATGTGCTATAAGCACAATGAGATTTGAATCCCAAAGCTAATTTTCTTTACCAAGATGTATGATTATAAAGCTGAAATTTTAAGTTTTAAGTGATTATTCTTGTGCTTATGTCATAAAGTATGAAACTTTGGAAGGTTTTGTGGTGATATTGATGTATGGGTTTTTGGAACCCTATTTGAGATTATTATTTTGAGAAAATCATATGTTATAAACACCTAGAGTTTAAATAATTTGAGATGTTTTGAATGATTTGACCTTTTGGTTGTGAATGAGTTATTTTGAACTCGCCTGTGAAAGAAATCCACGTTTTTATTGATTATGATAAAGGGGTAGCAAATTGTCTCCCGATGAAAATTGTTGAAGTGTTTATTGTGGATTTTCTTTAATGTGAGCCTGAGGCTGATTTAAATTTTTGAGCTAAGTTCGAGAGTAATCTTTAGCACCGAGTGGGAGGTATAAAGTGACCTTACTTCCCTAGAACTACGTGACCCCGTAGGATGTGAACCTGAGGCTGATTTATATAGTGATCACTAGTGTTTTTGAATTGATACTGGAAGTCCTACTCCGATGGCAAGGATAGGATGACTCTCCCCAACGTGGGTTGTACGTTGGACTCCATGTAGCTCACATGGTTTATGTCGGTTATAGGATCTCCCAGTGTGTGTGTGTTTCTTTGTGTCTAAGGTGAATGGTGAAGTGATTTGAAAGTGGAATTGTGAAAGTTATTCTTTCGAATGATTTAAATGATATTTACATTATGAGAATTGATATTCTTGATGAACTGAAAGTGATTGACAAATTATATAATGACTCACATGTGTTGTTATACTTATTTCATCATCTCATGATTATGATGATTTTCTTCGGGCTATGTGAGTCTTTCATACATCCTGCATATTTCTTATAAATATTTATGATGATGATGTTTATACAGCTGCATACACCCCCATATGCTCGGTATTTTTCCATGGTATTGACCCACATATTCGTATGTGGGCTACATTTTCTCGGAATGTAGGTACAAGGTATAGTTGCACCTTCGGATCCAGTCAGTTCGTGATATCTAGTCAGCAGGTGATGAGTCCTTTTGATTCAAGGGCTTGGGTTAATTATGCAGAGTTTATAGTGTTGTATTTTATTTATTCAGTCATATTGAGTTGGGGTAGTCGGGAGTCATGACCCGCCTACAGTCAGTACTAGTAGAGGCTTCATAGACAGTCAGTAGAAGTTGATGTATTTTGTTTCAATTTTGGTTGTAAAGGCCTAATTGTAATCCTATAAAATTCCATTTTTGTATCGATCAGATTCAGAAAAGAGTTAATTTCTGTTGATTTGTATGGATTTTTATTTTTATTCAGTTGCTTATGAGTTATGCCAGTAGAAGGGTTAGCTTGGGGTCACTTGTGACCCTAAGCACTGTGTGACGTCTCAAGACCCGATTTCGGTGCGTTACAAGATAAAATTATGCCATGATCAAATTAGTTCAAAATCATTCAAGGCTAATGCACACATTCATGTACATATATATATAAATATATATAATGTGTTATGGTAGGTAACAAAGTTTTGCATTAAAGTAAAACATTAGTCTAGACTGTGTAGCATAATCGTCATAAAAACACCCACGGGTTATATGAGTTTAGCTCCCTCTACTGAAAGAACCCAGTGCGTGTTAGCCGTACGAACAAGAGAATAATGATATATATATATATGCACCGCGGGGGACTCGAACCACCCGGTCATATATGAAGGGTGACTCAAACACCCGGTCATCAAGAAATGGTGACTCGAACACCCAGTAATTTAGACCCCTATGCCGATAAATGCAGTTTTTAGTATTGGTCCTTCAAAACCTCCACTTTTACAGCCTGTCTATACAACCCCTCATTATTCCCAATTAAAATATTCAGACATTCCCATAAATTCAACCATAATACATATTAAGGCATATATTATTAGTATCGTCATACCAACTACACTTGTAAGGTAATATCAACATACCCATTTAAGTATTATCCAATGGTGTACTTCACAACCCCATGAGCTCAAATCATTCATATACACAGGGGAATTCACAACCTCCTTGGTTTAATTTAAAATATTTAAGCTTCATTAGGACTCTTATGTCATGCAATAGTTCAAGAATAGTTCAATGTGCATATATTCATATTCAAAACCAATTTCACAGGATTGGGTTGAGGTTATTACCAATTCAATTTTCCACATTTAAAAAATTAGGGAAAATCACCACCTCCTAGTTTATTCATCATACTCGTGCACCCCACAAGTTCAAAACCATCAATAAAATATGAAAAGTTACATATAAACCATGGAAACATCATTTAAAAAAATGATCATTCAAAACCCTCAACCTACATTTCAAAACCAATATTCAAAACCACTTGAATGAAACTTTAAAACATATGCTTTAAAAAAAATAAGAGTTGGAGAAGAGTAACATGCCTTTTTGAAGAAAGTAATTTGGAGAAAAACTTGAACCCATAACTTGTAAGGTAATATGAACACTGGAATTCATTCTCATACCCCAGTTTATGAAATTGGGGAGAAAATATTAAGAAGAGACTTGAATTTAAAGACATATTGAATTTTTTAGAGAAGAACCCTTATTTGGTGCTGTTGAGAATTTAGGAGAAGGGGGATTGCATAGTTGGGGTTATGGGATAATGAAATCACGTTAGTATTAGTTATAGGATGATTTTGGACACAAATGATGATATTACCCTAAAAAAATAAAGAGAAATGTGGGTTTTATCATCTCTTAAAATAGGGGTATGACTCGCCCTTATTGCGCATCCTCACTGGTTCCTCACAAAAATGCTCATAATTTTTTCCAGTTATCGAATTGAGGAAAAATTAGTGGAGTTGGAAAACGGACTCAATTATTTTTAGTTTGGTGGTTCTTGAACTCAAAAATTCCATATATTCTAGAAGTTATACACATTCAAGGTTGATCCTAATATGATTGAATACCACAATTTGGTCGATAACAAAAGTTCTTAACTCAACTTTGCTCCAAGTGTTTCCTATGAACATTTTTCACCTCGAAAGCACTTTTCACAGTAGGAAAATAATAATGACACTCATATTTACATAGGAATTATTCATTTTGAGTTTATACATATAGGAACAACGGTTCAACTTCTAGCCCAAAAATGCGGGGTGTTACACTCTCTTCATCACATATGTATTTTTTTGCTTGGTGAAGTCTATCCTCTTCTTCAGATAGTATGGAGTCAATACAAATAACTCTTTATACCAAAGGTATCTCCCAAAGAAGCTCAGGTTATCACCATCTTGATGATGTCTATGTCTCTAATTTCTGATAAATCTTATGCAAGTAATATGCAGTGCCCGAATCAAACCAAACAATATTTGAACTTGTCCTCCTTATCTGTCCACCCACCTCTACAAAGCTTCAACAATCTATTTCCACAAACATTCTTCTTTCTCGCAACCCTTTTAAAAAAACCTTCACTCTTCTTCTTTTCGGTGAGATATTTTAAAGCATAGAGATAACTCCCATAGTTTATGTAATAACCCAAAACTTTAAACCAATATTAGGGTTATGCTACAAGATTAAGAGAAATAAATTATAGTGTTTTGTTAGTTTTATGAGTTAGTTTGATGTATATTAAGGCCTCAAATAACTCCTAGCTATTAGACGAATTAAAATATCCCTTACCGATTGAGTCCTCGAGAAGGGTGATGCTATAGGCAACTTCAAATGAGTATACCTTTAGTTTTACTAAGACTTTTTGAGATCATAACCTACCAACAAATAGATAATTTAATTATTTTTTCAGCGATAGCAATTTTGCCTAAATCCGATAAGTGAGTGAAAAGTTATAGCATTTTTCGTGTGAGGCTGTGGGCTGCCGCGACTACACCGCTCGGTGGTGCAATAGAAGTAAAGCCAATACCTCTCATTGGTAAACCTCCAAATTGGAATTATTGCAAGGCAGTAGGTTACTGCTATTATCCCGCTCAGTGGTGCTATAGCGGTGGGACCAATACCGCTCAGCGGTAAGCCTCAAAATCGGGATTTTTAATGTCTAGGGACTGTTTGGTCTCTTCCCATAGCTTTGAATCCATCCAAACACGGGATTTAAGTCCCAAAAGAGCATTATATACTAATTATTTCCCAAACTACTCAAATTAAAGTAGCCCTCTTTCAAGAACCCTAGTCTCTATAATTCAAGAATAAATCTCAAGAATTCACCATCATCTCTCACAAATTCATCAACCCAGGTATGTTAAATGTTCATCCATGGATACCTTCCACCCATGGAGTCCAAGAATCTAATTTTAAATTCAAAGTTTTGATTTTTACAAGCTATTGTGATTTTAACCATGAATCCCTACGAATCTTGATTCTATAGCATGTTTACATGAAATTGTTGTTGTTATTAAACCTCATCAATTTAAATAATATTATTTGAGAATTAAAGTCATAATTAGTGACGTTAATATTGAAATCATACTATTCCTACAAGCTTTAAACTATTCCCATTCTTAGCTTACACTATGAAGATCAAGTGTTTGATGAAATACCTACAAGAAGGAATTTTGAATAAGTTCTTTCATATTATGCCCTCAAAGTTTTAGTACTATTTTGCTATCATTGCTATTGAGTCCTAGGGGTTATGAATACCCGAAAACTTAGCTTCTTACTTAGTCTTAGTATCTTCATAATAGTTTCAGAATATGTTATGTTCATTATCAGTTCAGTCAGAAATCATAATTAGTTTAACTTAGAACAGTTTAGTATTTTGAGTCAGTTCGGTTGGGAGTAGGATTTAGCACCAAGAAATTGTAACACCTCAAGATCCCATCGCGAGATGTCACATGGTGCTTATGACCCTGAAGGACCACAAGCTAACCCTTTTACTGATATTTGTACCTGTACACTGTATAATATCTGAAATAAATACAGAAACTAGCCATAAAGTTTAACACATCTATGAATACTCATAATACAGAAAACAGAATAATAATACATCTATCTGAAAAGCCTCTAAACTATCTGAACTGCGGAGTTGATGGGACAGGTCCCCAACTAACTCCATCAACTAAAAATAAATAAGGACTGAAGCAATAATAGTAAACTGAAATTCATCCTCAAAAGAAGAGGACTCACTGCTACTGCTGCTGACTGGGACTAAACTGCTGAGGATACTCTGGATCCTGTGCCTCTGAACCTATGGTGTCAAATAAAACACCATAGCATAAATGCATCAGTACAAGACTGTACCGAGTATGTAGACGAGGTAGGCTAATGAAAGGTCTTATGCATGCACAATATCTAAACTGAATAATCATGAAGATGCCGCATGAGAACACATATATGAATGCAAAGACCATGAACACAATCATCGTAACTCTAGATACTGAAACTCGAATACCACATTACTGCAGACTGAACTCACTACTAACACTGAGATATGCAATCACTAACTCATCTGATATTGATAACTGAGAGTCTGGACGTACTCACATCAAGGACTGAATTCTGAGTTTACTGCTTACGAATGACAGGATTAGAGATCAACTTTTTAAATAGATTATTCCGGAAGCGATTATCAATGATAAGAAGTATGATCATGTCCGAATCTTACAACAAGAATACTCAACAGAATCTGAGATGGAGATCAAGCCTATCTGATGGGAGATCTCTAGATATGATAATAAGAATACTCAATAGAATCTGAGATGAAGATCAAGCCTATCTGACGGGAGATCTCTAGATATGATAATAAGAAGACTCAACATGGTCTGAGACTGAGATCAAGCCTCTCTGGCGGGAGATCTCTAGATATGATAATAAGAATCTGTATATGAGACCAAGCCTATCTGACGGGATGGTCCATGAATCTATAGAACTATTTGAGTTCCTCACTGAGATAGACAACTGTACCACACAATCCTGATTTTTGAGAATTGATACTAAAATTGCAACTGTAGGAAGTAATTACTTAACCGACATGCCCCAACGTACCACAAGTGGGGTCCAACCTGTAAACCTAGCTGGAAGGGTGTCAATACCGTGCCACGGGTAAAGACCTCTCTGGTCAAGCCTCTCTGATGGGATGACCCTCGCAGGAAGTCGGCTTGAGGCAATATAATAGTCAAACCTCTCTGATAGTGACAGACTTTACTGATGGGGACTCCTACATCCTGCACTGGCTATGCAGTTTTGGAGTTCAGGGATTGCTCCTAGAGACTCGGCCTCTCTAACGGGGAGCCGTCATTCCTTTCTTTGCTCGGTGCTAGTTTCTACTCCCAACTGAAAGACTCTGAACTGAAATCTTTACTGAACACAACTAAACTGAATCTGATACTGATCATGTTTCTCAAAATATCTGACTGAGTTAAGATGAGATTACTTAGTTCCGTATCTGATGGAAAAGGTATCGAATCATGGTATCTGACTGATGATACAGAGCTGGAATAGATTACTCGAATCTCTTATGAGATTAGAATTGAATCACTTGAATACTATTAGATCTGAGCTGATTATAGGACTGAGGCTAGATTATTAACGATACAGAGATTACAGAGATAACTGAGATTACTGAGCTTTCTTAAGTTCTGTACTTGTATGAGGATATAGAGTTCTATAGTTCATTGAGTTCTGAGAATCATGGCTTGACTGGAATTATCGAGAAACTGACATGGTATCTAGACAATAGCTCTATTGTCAGGTATAAATATCCCCAGGACTCGATAGCATAAAAGTAAAGCATAATCATTCATTCATCATCACGATCATTCATATATCATCACAATCATTCATGCATCATTATAATTATTCATTCATCATCATAATCATTCAATACATCACCTCAAGAATTTAACGATCACAAATATCTTATTCATCATCACAGTTGCCAAGGGGTCACTTTAAGCATCTCAGAAACATAATCATATAATAATGTAGGGGAAATATGCTATTAGATCGTACTCAATTCAACAAGGTTTTACCTCAACTATTTCATACCTATATCAATCTTGACATAGGTTTGAATATCATATGGCTTGAAGAAACTTCATACTATCATGGAATAATTCATTCACTTGGGCATTTTATCAAACACTAAGCATGCATAAACTAACTCACAATTTGGGGTTTCATCTTCAACATGCTACAATGGCCCTTATGCTTCACCTAAGCTCTTTATCAAACCTAGAGGGAACATGCTTTGCTTATTCAACCATTTCTACACCCATTTTACATGAACACATCACATAGAAAACAACATAAGGAAGATTCATTACAAATATCACATGGATTCTACCTACTAGGGTTAAGGCTCATGAATCTTGTAAACAAACATGAATCAAAACTCAACAACACATTGAACATTAATTTAAAATCATAAAAATCATTAACAACTCATAAACATAAAAATCTTTGAGTTTTGAAAAGGGTTTTTGAGCTTCTTGGATGAAAGAGACCCAAGAATCAACATCTACATACCTTAATCTTTGAAATTGAATAAATTCTAATGCTTGAGACTCTATACGCACTTGTAATAAATAATTATTGAAGCCCACACTATGAGAAACTTGATTCTTGAAGAAATCTTGAAGAATTATGGATGAATTTTTGGAAGATTAGGGTTCTTGAGTTGAAACCCTAGATATTTTCTCTTAAGAGAATTGGAAGAGTAAATGATGAAATTAGGGTTTGGATGAGGTTCCTCATATTTATAGAGACCTCCAAATGATGGAAAAGGACCAAAATACCCTTGCAAAAATGTCCTTGAATTGATGGAAAAAATAGCTGACGGCATCCGTGACAAGCCGTCAAGTTGGTGATAGGCCATCACGAATTGTCGTCACAAAAGGGTGAAATTTTGAGTTTCTGGTTAAGGTTGATGACATTGGTGATAGGCCATCACGGGCGTAACGGCTTGTCACAAAATGTCATCACCAAGCTCAAAAATCTGCCCTGGTCTGACGACATTGGTGATAGGCCGTCACGGGCGTGACGGCTTATCACAATTGTCATCACCAGTTTCCCGGCCAGACATGCTGGAGTAAAATGGTCATAACTCTTTTCTCCGATATTGGTTTTTGACAAAATTGGTATCGTTAGAAATATAATTCAAAGAGATTTTATTTGATATATAGTAGGTCCTCTAATTCGATATATACAAAGAGTTATGGTCGATTAAAGTTGACCCAAATTTTGACACTCACTAAAACTTAAACGATAGGAAAGCTTTCAACTCGTCCTTGAGTTAGGGGACCTCTATGATCTTAATTAATTATCAAATAAATTCCCACACGATTCAAAGTATTTCATACTTGGGAAGATATTTCTGAAACATTTAGACTCGGATTTTTCACTTTACCAAATACGCATTAAGGCTCAGACTGGAAGAGGATTTTGCGGGGCATTAACGAAATCCTAGGGATGAGGGCTCACCTTCCAGTTAAGGTTGTGACCTTTAGTAGCATAGCTAGTATAGGTCGAGATGTTAACCTGCTAGTTGAGGGTTGATCTCATTAAGGCCCCGCTAGTTGAGGTTAACCCTTAGTCCTTCGAGACAACACTATACTGGATCCACACAGCCAGTGTTAGTACTCATGGCATGGTACTGACACCCTTCCAACTGGGGTCACAGGTTGGACCCCAAATTTTCTCACTAGGGCATGTCTGTTAGATGATAGCTCCCACAATCTCAGTACAGTAATCAGCTTAAGAATTCAGCTTCAGTGTTGTTTGACCATAGCATATAGATATCAAATATTCAGTCATCAGATTCAGTAACTCAGTTTACAGATTATATTTAGAATATGTTTTATGCTTGATTATACACACTCAGTATTTACAGATTTCATGCACAATCATTACTTATAGATTTCATGCATTTCTATTTATTACTTCCTGCTATTCAGCCAGTTATTATTCATGCACATGACACCATGCATATCAACCTACCTCATTTAGCATACCAGTACATTCAAAGTACTGATCGCATACTCTTTTTTTGTGCTATGATATATCATATTATAGGTTCGGATGCTCAGTGCCCGGATCACGCATAAACTTCCCAGATTATCAGCCGTAGCAGTGGTTAGTCCTTATATATCAAGGACAGACTATATTTATTTTTATGTTTTCAATTTAGTAGTTTGTTGGAGTTAGTTGGGGCCTATCCCATCAACTCTTATTCAGTCAGTAGAGGTTTTTCAGACTAGTACAGACAGTTAGTCAGTTTTTAGATATCAGTTGTCATTATCAGCATTATTAGTTTTGTCTTACGGACTTATCATATTTATGACTTAAAACATTATGGTATTCCTCAATTTATTTTTGTATAGGATCTTTTGGTATTAGTTTTAATCAGTGCTCATAACAGGTATCAGCTTATGGGTTAGCTTGTGGTCCCTCAGGACTATAAGCACTTTGTGGAGCCCAGGGTGTACTCTTGGGGCGTTACAAACTTGGTCTCAGAGCCTAAGTTTTTTAAAGTATGCTAGGAAGTCTGAAAGGCGTGTCAAGTGGGGTTTTGTGCATGGGTGTGCAGTGTGCTACACTTATAGACAAGAGGCCACGAGACATTTTAGGAAAAGTTTCCTTTCTTTCATTTCTCAGCTCGTGCTATAGAAATGTCTTCTAAGAAAGTTATGTAGATTTTCATCTTGCTTTATTCATCCCAGCTCTACATTGTTTTTGAGATAACAGAAATAGTCAAGCTCAAATACCTACAGGTAGAGCTTTCTCAAATAATCCCCATACACGATTATGGGATTGCATGTAGGATTAACAGGATCTCATCAGTTCCCTTATGTTCTATACTTTGAAAGTATTTATGTCGTGTGAATGAGCATGATCTTAATTTAAAATCTCCTTATAAGCCATCCTTTATTACATTACATACCATGCCTTCCAGAAAGAACAACGGAAGGAGAAACGGGAATCAACCCACACCTTCACCTATTCAGGAAGATTCCCTGAATGAACATATCTCTCATGCTGAATTTAGAGCTATTTTTACTACCTTAGCTTATCTAGTAGTTGCTCAAAGTAATCTGTAGGTTGTTGTCCTATCTAGGCTTTTGATTCTTTATCAATAGAGTGGGGAGGAGAGTGTAGTAAGAAAGAGAGAAATAATAAGAGGGCCAGAATAGGTAGTTTGAAGACAAGGTCAAGGGGTAGTAACCGTTCCTAATTCAGTTAGAAATTCTCAGCCCCAGATCTGTCTTCATCTAGTGCACCAATGTCTAGGTTTAAGAATAACAGTTGAGATAGAGCACCAGGCTCTAAGTCACAGGGTAGTGGAAACAGTGGTCGTACCTATCTATTTTGTAGAGAATGTGGTAGAGATCATCTAGGTGTGTGTAGAGCTGGAAGTGATATATGTTTTGGATATGGTAAGCCAAGTCACATGATAAGGGAGTGTAGAGTAATGGCCCAGAGGGGAAGGATTTGCACCAACAGGGTCATTCCAATCGTCCTCCAATTCCATTTGGTCGCCTGACTCAGCAGGGCGCCACTTCTAGTGCCACCAGTGGTCAACATCAGAACAGAATTTATGCACTCCAGTACTGACATGATCAGGAAAGTTATCTTGATATAGTTATGGGTACGTTACAGGCCTTTCACATTTATGAATGTGTTTTACTAGATCCCGGAGCCTCGCCTTCTTTTGTAACCCCTTATATAGCTGCCAATTTCAGTGTCAATCTTGAAACTTTAGTTGAGCCTTTCTCAGTGCCTACCCTAGTGGGTAAATCTATCATAGCAATGAAAGTATACAGGAACTGCCCAATTTTAGTATACTAGAAAATTACTTCAATTGATTTTAGAAATAGAGTATTCAGTTTTAGTTTCCCGATGATCTAGTTATTGAATAAAGGGGGTAGTACCTCAGTGCTTAGGAGTCAGACGTGTTGTCAAATTCTTTCTCAGAATTCTATGATAGAATATGATCTAGAATTAGAGATATGAAACTCAGAGTTTAGCAATAGTAGTAAAGTTGGGATAGCATTATCTGAATTCGTGCAGATTGTATTTCATGTGGCTAGCAGTATGAAAGGTGAATCAGTAAGCTTAAAATAGTGTATATAATTATTTAAGTGTGAATGAGGCTATTAATATGTGATGTTCTTACCAGCTAAGTTATGAGGTATAAATTAGTGATGTCGGACGTTCAGGTATGATAACAATTCTTATGGTTTAGGGAGAAATATAAGTTTAGAAATGTGGTGTTAGTAGGCTATAAAGAAGTTATGGTTCAATAAGAGGTTGAGAATATTCATGTTATGTGTTAGAATCAAAGTTTGAATCTTTGAGGGTTGAGCTAATAGAAAGAGGAGTTGAAAATTCTAAGTTAGTCAACTTTAAGTTGTTACATGATGATTGTTGGGTCTCTAGAGGACTAAGAGTTGTATCTTAGAAGAATGTACTAGAAGCAAATTTACATTATAAGGTACGATCTTCCAAGGGAAAGATTACCATTTATGTGAATTATTATACCCTAGACTTTAGAGTAAAGTGGTTGCAGTTCAGTTAAAGTTTAAAAGGGTTCACAGAATTAGAGTGATGGCTAAAAGATAAGGGGAAAATGATAAAATAAGAAAACCAGGCTAGGATCTCAGATTCTAGTAGTGATGCCAGCGTGTTGTAGAACAACACTAGAGAGGAAAATGACCAATCCATTCTTATCTCAGTGCAAGGTTTTCAGTTATCACGATATCTACTCATGCCTTACATGTTAGCTCCATGATCTTAGATCATGTTTGTGCATATTATAGAAAATCATGTATGTTTCCAATTCCTTATATAAGGAGTTTCAGTTCACCCAGCAGTTCAAATAATATTCCATGAATTTATGAACTTTAAACTCAGGTCATGCATCTCAGGACTTATGTATTCATGTTTTACAGTATCCTCAGATCTTATGACTCATGCTACACTCTTAATGATCAGTTAAATTAAGATTTGTGTCATGTATGTCCTCAATTCAGACCTCTTTGATGAATCCATGTCATTGATACCTTATTCCTTAGACCTCAGTTAAGTGTTGAAGTCATTTTGTTATACTTCAGGTCCTCATGTTCTAATCTGTTAGTGACCTCTTCCTACGGAATAATGGTAATGATGAGTAATTTATTTAGAAGTTCATATGTAGTTATGAAGATAGGCTTGAATGTCATGTCGGTGTGTAACTGGATAAATGTATTGTGCATAGTTGATGGATAGTAAGAAGTTAAATGTAGTTGTTGAAGAGGTAAAAATAATTATTC
Organism: Capsicum pubescens; assembly: GCA_030864215.1. Lineage (NCBI taxonomy): Eukaryota > Viridiplantae > Streptophyta > Magnoliopsida > Solanales > Solanaceae > Capsicum > Capsicum pubescens. The sequence goes on from CM061549.1 coordinate 131,552,126, forward strand.
ATGAGAGGAGGAGTTGTGAAAATTCAGGGTGTGTTGAATTCAGGATTCAAACTAGTGTTACAGTATGATGTATGCATTTTGTAGATTCGAGTAGGCTTGAACATAGTGGGAGAATTCAGTCCATCTTAGACCTCAGTAGGTAGAGCTATCAGTGCCCATGTGAATATTTCAGTAGCCTCAAGTGAAGTGTGGTGTTGAAGTAGAAAATATAGTTGAGGGAGTAGTTGAGAAGTGTGGCTAAGATTACAAGTTATTAGTTGCAGTGCATAAGGCTTAGTAACTCTATCCTAGATGATGTTTCGTAGGCCTGTGTCCCATATTATAGAATTTTAGCCATGATGTGACTTCTTATTCATATGCATTATTCAAACCATGCCAAGATTCCTTACTCTCTAAATTCATTAGAAATTTATAGAAAGAGTGTCAAAGAAACACTCCAGTTAAGTATAAGCTTTTAGTATGAGTTAGTTTGTATAACCAGTAATTCAGTTTAGCATTCAGGTAGGCAAGCTCCTATGGTTTTCATCTCTCCTATTCATGAGGAAATTCCTTCACGACCATGTAAGTCATAAATTCATTTTAGGTTATGCATCAGACATCAGTTTCAGATCCCAGATATTAAGTTATGATTCAGTTCGTAAGTGTGGCATGCATCATCTCAGTCTTTTCTCAGTATTTCAGCCAAGTTAGTATCTTTCAGGGGACATAATGTCCCAAGGGGGATATGTACTATAATCCCACAAGATTTCATGTCATAAAACCTTCCATCTTCTCTTCATGTAAAAGATCCAGCTTGAAGTAATGGGTACACATAAGTTAACTCTCTCTTCTCTATCTCAGCCTTATAACAATGATCATGTCATTCATGCATTCAAAAAACTTGTTCAGTCATGTGTCATGTTTCAGAATCATTCACGTATTCATGTTTTCATCATGTATTATCAGCATGTAACCCCGATTACTCAGGGTTCTCAGCTTAACCAACCTCATTTGAGGACGAATGCTTCCAAAGGGGAGATATTGTAATATCCCAAAAATCCAAACCAATGTTAGGGTCATGGTACAAGATAATGAGAAATAAATTATAGTTTTTTGGTAGTTTTATGAATGAGTTTGATGTATATTAAGGTCACAAATAACTCTTAGCTATTAGACGAATCAAAATATCCCTTACTGATTGAGTTCTCAATAAGGGTGATGCTATAGTAAACTTCAAATGAGCATATCTTTCATTTTACTAAGAATTTTTGAGATCGTGACCTACCAATAGATAAATAATAGAATTAACTTCCAAAGATAGCAATTTCGCCTTAATCTGATAATCGAGCGAAAAGTTATAACATTTTTTGTATGAGGCAATGGGTTGTCGCGACTACACCGCTCGGCGGTGCTATAGTGGTGAAGCCAATACCGCTAAGCGGTAAACCTCTAAATCAAAGTTTTCCCAAGGTAGTAGGTCATCTCTATTAGCCCGCTCAGCGGTGCTATAGCGGTAGGACTAATACCGCTCAGCGGTAAGCCTAAAAATTGGGATTTTTAATGTCCGGGGACCGTTTGGTCTTTTCCCATAGCTCCAAATCCGTTCAAACACTGGATTTTAGTCCCAAAAGAGCATTATATGCTCATTATTTCAAAAGTTACTCAAATTAAAGTAGCCCTCTTTCAAGAACCCTAGCCTCCACAATTCAAGAACAAATCTCAAGAATTCACCATCAACTCTCAAGAATTCATCAACCCAGGTATGTTAAATATTTATCCATGGATCCCTTCCACCCATGGAGTCCAAGAATCTAATTTCAAATTTAAAGTTGTGATTTTTACAAGCTATTGTGATTTTAACCATGAATCCTTATGAATCTTGATTCTATACCATGTTTACATGAAATTATTGTTGTTATTAAACCCTATACATTTGAATAATGTTATTTGATAATTCAAGTCATAATTAGTGACGTTGATGTTGAAATCATGTTATTCCTACAAGCTTTAAACTGTTCCCATGCTTAGTTTACACTATGAAGATCAAGTGTTTGATGAAATGCCTACAAGAAGGAATTTTGAAGAAATGCTTTCATATTATGCCCTCAAATTTGTAGTATAATTTTGCTATCAATGCTATCAAGTCCTGTGGGTTATGAATACCCGAAAACTTAGTTCTTTACTTAGTTTTAGTATCTTCAAAATAGTTTCAGAATATGTCATGTGCATTATTAGTTTAGTCAAAAATTCAGTTTAACTCTGAATAGTTTAGTATTCCGAGTCAGTTTAGTTGGGAGTAGGATTTAGCACTGAGCAAACCTAGGGATGAGGGATCACCTGCCAGTCGAGGGTGTGACTTTCGTAGCAGTCCCTGTATTCCAGAACTATGTAGCCAGCATAGGTTGAGATGTTAACCTGCCAGTTGAGGGTTGATCGTATTAGGGCCCTGCCAGTTGAGGGTGACCCTCAGTCCTTCGGGACAACACTATAGTGGATCCACACAGCCAGTGTTAATACCCGTGGCACGGTACTGATACCCTTCCAACTGGGATCATAGGTTGGACCCCAAATTTTCTCATTGGGGCATGTCGGTTAGATGATAGCTCCCACAGTCTCTATCCACTAATCAGCTCAGTAAATCTGCTTCAGTGTTATTCGATCATAGCATACAGATATCAGATATAAGATATTCAGTTATCAGATTTCAGTAACTTAGTTTACAAATTATATTCAGAACATGTTTTATACATGGTCATGCACACTCAGTATTTATAGATTTCATGCACACTCAGTATTTCTAGATTTCATGCACACTCAGTACTTACAGATTTCATACATTTCTATTCAGTACTTCCTGCTATTTAGTCAGTTATTATTCATGTACAGAAAACCATGCATATCAGTCTACCTCATTTAGAATACCGGTACATTCAAAATACTGATGGCATACTCTTTTCTTGCGCAATGATGTATCATATCATAGGTTCGTACGCTCAGTTCCCGGATCACACATAGACTTCTCAGATTATCAGCCGTAGCAGTGGTGAGTCCTCATATTTCGAGGACAAACTATATTTATTTTCATGTTTTCAATTCAGTAGTTAGTTAGAGTTAGTTGGGGCCTATCCCATCAACTCTTATTCAGTCAGTAGAGGCTTTTCAGACTAGTACAGACCGTTAGTCAGTTTTCAAATTTCAGTTGTCATTATCAGCATTATTAGTTTTGTCTTATAGACTTAGTAGATTTATGACTTAAAACCTTATGACATTCCTTAGTTTATTTCTGCATATGATCTTTTGATATCAGTTTTACTTCGTGCTCACAGCAAGTACCAGCTCATGGGTTAGCTTGTGGTCCCTTGGAACTGTAAGCACCTACTGGCGCCCAGGGTCTACTCTCAGGGCATTACAGTTTAACCCTATGATTAGCGCAAACTCCTTTAGGCCAAAATATGTCGGCTTATCATTGATGCAGAACCACATTTCATGCAGCATGTTGTCTTGTTGAACTCGATAAAGGAGTGTATATTGGACAATTTGTCCATTGAACTTCAAATGTTATGGAAAGTCCCATAAACAACTAAAACAGGAATTCTTGAACCTCAATTTTAGATATTGATCAACCACGACTTATTTGAATTCATAAAATAATTTCTAACAAGATCTAATAGAGATTTGAGCAGAAAAAAATCCAACATCATTCATCATTGTGGCGAGGTCGTAATTATCGGCCAAAATAAATCTTGAACAGTGGGGCAAGATTAATCATTTATCATTTATCCTACACTCAATTTTCATTTCTTCCTGCTTATCTCCACGAGAAGCTTGAACAACTTCATCACCACTATTTTGATTTTTTGACTCATCAACTATCCATTTTTTCTTTTTCCAGACCTATCAACTTCTATAGCTTTGCATTTATTATCTCTATCTATTTTTTATAATCTACGTACAAAAAACAAGATTAACTATAATAAGTCAAAAATAATACCCGGTCAACCTAATAGTCTATTAATAGAACAACAACACAAATAGACGAGTGTGGAATCAAAAAAAGATGAAAATTCTATCTAAAACACTATTACAATAAAATCAAACTCAAAAATCAAACAAATACCTAATCAACCGAACGGTCTATTAACAGAACAACAATAATGTATGATTAAACCATAGAAACATGCATCTAAAACACAATTACATTAAACAAAAACTAGAAGAAAAACCTGATTTTTGGGCACACTAACCAATCAAAACTGCAAAAACAAAAGTTTATCATCCATCAATTATCTATTAAGAATCAAACAAATATCAACTTAAAACACAAATTTTCAGTAAAATCAAGTAATGTTTTTCAACAAAAATTCAATTTTTTCATCCAAAATCAACTCTATTGACACAAATTGAAACTATATAAATGTAAAAAGAAACTCCATCAATATGGAGCACAAATTAGTCGGGAGATGGAGACAACTTACCTGAGTTGAAAGATGACATACCTTAGAGCTTTAGAGAAGACCAAAATTAAAAATAGAGTTTGGGGAAAGGGAATGAGGGAAAGTCGAAGAAGGTGAAGTGAGAGTGAGGCGAGAGAAAATTAATATAGAGTATTTTAAAGAAAGGTGGAAGGGGGGGGGGGGGATGAAAAGTATTTAAAAAAGACTTAAGAAGTGACAAAATTTTTTTGGACTTTACAAATTAACCCATATCCCAATTTTTTTTTTTTTCTCTCCCTAAATCCTAATAAATAAATAAATAAATAAAGAATATGTCTCTTTTTTCAAAAAAAATTTTAGGGTGTCTATTATACCAAATCTTTTCTAGTTACCATGATATAAAGAAAGTATCGGTTGAACGTTTCTCATTTTCACGAACATGCAATTTTTAAATTATTATCTTGTAACTCAAAAGTATTTGAATATTATTTAAGTTGGTTTTGAAAATAGGATACATGGTGCAATGCGCGTGCCCAGAAATTAGTATAATAATAAATCTAAATATAATAATAATAAAGGAGGCATTTGAAGTTGCTGATGTGGCACTTCTCAATGGTCTTCATTCTCATTTTTTTTTTCTCTTATTTTTTTAATTTTTTTTTACATATTTATTTTAAAATATAATTTTCATAACTCACACTTCTTTATACTCATAAATTATACTCTTAATTAGTGTTAATAATATTCATAACTCTAAATCTTTTTGTATTCATAACCCCCAATTATTCATTTTTAGATTAAATGTTCATACTAGCGTCAATTGCTATTATGGCCGAAATAGCTCTCAAATATCTGCTCCTTCATACTAGATGGGGCATTATCCGCCAATAGCTTCATTAAACCCTACAAATTTACAAAGAAACAGTTCAGTTTTATGAAAATGAAAGCGAGTAATTGACGAATTAAACACTATATTTGTGCATAGACATACCTTAATTCCCATTTCTTGATGGAAATCAGAAAGCCAATGTCACAAAGGAAGCCAATGTCACTATATTGAGGAATTTTTTTCTACATGAATATAATAATTTGTTCGAGGCTTATTAATTGATTATTGCCGGAGTTTCTTAACATTATCAGGTACATTACGCAAAATCTTGATTTATCTTACATATCTTTGAATTCATTGTTATTCAACAATATATTTTTTTTCCAAATGTATATCTCTTCCTAAATGATTTTTACGATGTATGAAAATTTAATAAGATAAATTAATTCAAACGTACAAATCTTTAGATCGTGAAAATAAGAAATAAGAATAGTACCTGTGTGGATTGATCATTCTCTGTGAATAAAATTTTTGAAAATTTTAACAAATAAAAACTAAATCTAAGTTCTCTAAAAAAAATCGTAGAATTGAAGATGTGAAGTCCTTAAAATCTTCGTTATATTGAACTCTATCGTAAAAATTGAAGATTGTATGCAATGAAATTTTAGTTCTTTTATTTTACCCTTTGATTTATATAAAAGATGTGTTGAATATTTAAATGCTTATTAAGAAAAATGAACAAAAAATTTAAAAATAATGATTAAGGATAATAAAGATTGAATTAACAAAAAGAAATAAAAAAAGGAAAACAAATATGATAAAAAGGAAAAAATAAGGAAAAGTCTAAGAATAAATTATGAAATAAAACATAGAAAAGGAAAGGAATTTGAAATTTAAATTTAAACATTCTAGATTTTTCTTTCCCATTTGTGTTTAGTTTTCTTATTCACTTTTCGATATGTTTCTCTCTTTTTGGAAATATTCTCTTTCTCTCTCCCCCTTTTTTTGAAACGTAAAATAGGAAAAATTGTAGAATTATCAAAAAATTACTTTCAAAAATAATATAATAATGTAATCATATTCTTTTTTATTTAATATAATAATAAAGAAAATGATTATATAATAAAATAGGCTAAATTCTTATATTAGTGACTTGTTCAATTTGTAGAATTAAAATTTATATGTTTATATATGTAAATGTATCTTCTGTTGACTTGAAATTTTAAAAAATATCATAAAACTTATTTTATGGCCGCGCAAGGCGCGGGTCAAATTACTAGTTAGAATATAAAAGAGGTGATGTGACACGTCTCAATAGCCTTCATTCATATTTATCTTGTTCTCCTTTTTTTTACCCTTTTTTAGTCTAATTTAATTCCTTTTATTGTAACAAAAAAGCTGAATTGTTTTATTACATGCACTTATGTTAGTCATTAAAGAAAAACAGTTGATGCTATTTGTTTTCCTCACTAATACTACTGTTACAAATCTATATCAATATGCAATTAAACTTTAGAAATAAGTAGACAAAATAATTGTATATAATAATACTGGTTGCATCTTTACGAGTCTATTTTTAACTTTCCTCTATTAATTATTTTTCTTACTGATCATATTTCATTCCTTTCATTTTTCTTTCCAGGTAAATCTCTTTTTCCTTAGAATGCCTTTATCTTTTACTCTTCTTCCTCCTGAACACTATTTTTTATTTATTCCACATTTTTTGTTGTTTATAGAACTGAAATTCGCATATCTTTTTGTTGTTTTTTGTGCACATGTTTGTTTGATATGATTTCTGTTTTATAATTCCACAGAAGCAATCAGATATGAATATATTAATAATCTGGTCGTTTTATGGATTCCCTAAAGGTATAAAAATTATTTATATGTATTTAAGAATTTAGTTGATATAATTGTCTTAAGCCATGTTTTCTCCCTTTAAAACGAGAGATGGACTATTATAAAATATTTTCTAATTGATGTAATATGTTAGGAAAATTTGATACTTCGGCTGACAATGATCTTTCAAGCCATGAAAATAACCTTTGAGTGAAATGTAAGGTAAGGTTGTGTATAATAGACTCACGTGATTTGGTCATTTTCCAAATATCATGTACAGCGAGAGCTTTAGTTTATCGGGCTATCTTTGCTTCATTTTCTTAATATACTTTAGAGTTGAGTTATAATGATTAAGATTGTCTTTATACAAGTTTATGAAAAGTGTAGATATAGGAAGTCCAATTATTTTTGTGGAAATGTATATGGAGTCCCATTTTGTATTTATTCATAGTTGTTAATAATTTTATTAGTAGTTACTACTGTGCAGATATTTATTATCTGTTACGACCTAATCTATCAAGCCATGATACCACCTACGTTAATTCAGCAGTAGAAAAGTCAAATCATGGCCCAAAACGTTATGTAATGGGATAATTGATGAAAGGTATAAGAAATATCGAAAATAAGCATATAAGAGAATTGTAAGTAGATAAATATAAGTGCAAGATACTGAATGATAGCGGAGAAGAAAAAGTATACAAACAAGCATCTCATGACCTAGTAAGGTTGGTACAAGAGCCACTAAATCTAAAAGAAGAGTACAAAATATTACCAAATACACAATTAGTGTCAAAATTAAATACTGTCCAAATCATAATTGTCGAACTTGAATCGAACTAGAGCATCACACCATCATATTAAAGTATCACATATGAATCGCAATTGCCGGACTTGAATCGAAACTAGGAAGCAAGTAAAGGTAACAAGTTTAGCCAAAAGTCAAAAAGATATCCAAATCTTTCCAAGGTTCAAGAATTATTATAGGGTGATGAAAAAGGCCTCACACGTCTACAAGGGGCTAATTTAGATATCTGATCAAAAAGAGGACTAACGGAGTCCATTACTAATCCCGAAAGTTCATATTAAGACAAGTTTCTACCCAAAATTAAACTAAGGCTCCAATGTTCCACTACTTAATATTAAATAGTCAAAATTAGGATTGAGATTATAACCTAACACAAAAGAGGAAGAATTATCCCAAACTCTAAACATGCGACCAGGCCATAAAACCCTACTATCGCTAGCATAATACTATACCAATATCATAATAAACCTCAATCTATGAGAAAAGTAAACCTGATCTATCTAGACGCCACCGAAAGATCGTGTAAGTGCACTAAACTAGAGCTTTTTCCTTTCGAGAGTCCTCTGTATGCTGCCAAACTATCAAAATAATAATCTACACATTATAGTGAAAATAATGATGCCCATATTGCATATAAATGCTCTTGTCCAAAATTGATCTAAAAGTTCTATTTGGGACTCGCTTACAGAATCACAACTTTAAAACCATTAAAATGTCTCTCTAAGGTTAAGGGTCATTTATCCTCATGAATGGGTAAAATTTGGACACAAATGAGCCCCAAATCAGCCTGCAAAGTAAGTAGAGATTAAAGTTAAATGCAAAAATAAATCAAGAATTTAGACAAAAACTTATGAAAATGTTAATGAGAAAATAACCAAATTAGCATTTGCAACTCACTCGGAACACCCATTGATCAAACTCTAATCTGTATAAGCTCACTAAGGCTTTTATGATGTTGGGACATAAGAAAAAATGGTTGAGAATTGGCTTCCATAACTTTGAATGTTGTCAGCGATCCTTTCAGTACGAATGTGGGACCCCATTGGGACCATGACATATGAACTGGCCAACATTCGGGAACGTGGATGATCTATTGCAAATGTGAAGGAGGATGCTTGAACTAGTTGGCTATCTCACCCGTGCAAGTGTGAAGGATAGCTTGCGAACGTAAAGCTCAAGTTTCCTTTATCTTCGTGAATGTGGCCAATCCTTGTGAATGCGAAGGCTAAAACATAGTTGCACCAGCTGAAACTTCACTAATAAGCTTGGCATTTTGCCAGGTTTCCAATCGAACCCTTGGGATTGGTTCAAAATCCTATGAGAGAAAATAAACTATGCTACTTTAACAATTTCGAAATTAACAATTTCGACATTCTAGACTCAATGGAACCATCAAACTTTCATCCGGGATTATTTTGATAAAATGTGGGTCCCACATCTATGGGTCTTTTAAACCAAATTTCACCAAATATCTCAAAATGAGTTCGAAAACCTTGAAAGTCAAACCAAGGGTCCCTTTAACCTAAAATCAATGTTTCAGAGCTAATAGAAATACCAAAATTGGTATACGAGGCTATTTACCTTAAGTTTAGACCCGATACCCAATTCATAATAGTGAAGACTTCAAAATAGAAAATTGACTCTAAAATCAAACGTACTACCCAATAATTAAATAGTCAGCTCCAGTAAGTCATAAATGACTTAGGGCGGGAAATATCTAGACAATTAAAATGTATGAAAACACAAAAAAATAACTTGGAGGGTCATTATAATATCCACTACTAAAAAGACTTTAATCCATTAAAAGAAAGATGATGATGTGCCTAAAGGGTCAAACTTGTGGGGATACTGGGTAACCATTTCACTCTCAATCTCTCAAGTATCCTTTTTGACTAGATGGTGCCTCCACTGAACCTTAACCATTGGAATCTCTCTAGAGTGAAACCGTTTGACATCTCTAACTATTATAAGGATGGGCTCCCCATAAAAGTCAACTTCTTCTCTAATTGAACTGAGTACCATCAAAGCACATATGAATCATTTGGGATATACTGTCGCAGTATGCCCTCTTTTTGTACCTCATCATGCCCTTCATGGGTGATACTTAAGGGAAAACCTAGTTGCTAAACCCAAAATTCAATGTTTGAAGCCTATGGTCAATATAACTCTTTTGCCTACTCCGAGCTACCTGTAGACTATCCTAAATAAGTTGAACCCTATATAAATACTCATAGAGCAAGTCAGTACCATGAGTACTAACCTCAAACTCTCAAACCAACCAATCAAAGGCCGATGACGCCTACCGTACAATGCCTAAAATGGTGCAATCTCAACACTCGAATGGTAGTTATTATTTAAAGAAAACTCTGCTAAGGCTAAGTACTGCTCCTATTAACTTTCAAAGCCTATCAAACATAGAAAGAGCATATCCTCCAAATCAAGAATAATTCAATCTGAATAACTATCGATCTAGGGGTAAAAAGTGGTGCTAAGATCAACTTAAGTACCTGATTCTTCCTAAATTATCCTTCAGAAGCCACTATTGAATATTGAGCCTCTATCTGAAATAATAAACATAGGTACTCCATGAAGGCGAACTATCTCCCAACATATATACGGGCTAACCTCGACTGTGAAAGAAATCTAAAAGGGGCTTTAAAGGAGCCAATTTGGTCAACTGATCTATGATGACTTAGATACTATTGAAACCACAAGAAGTATGAGGTAAACAACTTATGAATTCCATAGTAATCTGCTTCAACTTTTACTCAGGAATAGTTAATTATTGAAGTAATCCACCCGATCTCTGCTGTTCGGTCTTTACCTGCTGATAACACAAGCAACGAGCTACGAAGTTTGATACATCCTTCTTCATACCACTCCACCAGTAGTGCTGCCTCAAATCTTTATACATCTTAACTGTCCTAGGGTAAATAGAATATTGAGAGCTATAAGGCCCCCACAATATCAGCTAAATCAAGTACCCAACCCTCATAACACAAATAAAAACATCAAATCACAAATGTCACACAGATAACTATCCTAAAACTGATGATCTAGAATATCCTTCACCAATGTAGACCTAGATCAACACTAGCAAGAATTCTTCTAGGGTCTGAAATATCAAGTCACACCATCAGTTGGCCAAGGACTGAAGTTCTAATATCAACGGTCTCTCCAAAACTAAAATAAAGGCCAATCTACCCATACTCACCACCTTTCATTTCAGGGCATCTGCTACCATATTCGCCTTTCTAGGATGGCATAGAATAGAGATATCATAGTTTTTCAACAACTAAATCCACCTATAATGTCTCGAATTAAGCTCCCATTGGGTCAGAATGTTTAGAAGACTATAATGGTCAGTATGTACCTCACAACAAACACAATACAAGTAATTACGTTTATTCTTAAGCACAAAAACTATGCTGCCAACTCCAAATCATGAGTGAGGTAGTTGCGTCCATGCACCTTCAAGTTCCTTGATGCATAACCAAAAACTTAGCTCTACTGCATCAAAACACAACCCAAGCCAATGCCATAAGCATCACAATAAACAATAAACTCCTCACCCTCATCTGGAAGAGTTAAAATATAAGTGAAAGTAAGCAAGTCCTTAAACTTCTAAAATCTCATCTCTAACTCTTTGGACCACTAATAAGAAACCTTATTCAAAGTCAATAAGGTCATAGGTCCTGCAATATTAGCAAATCTCTCAATGAATTTCAAACCTCTATCAAATATGCAGGTCTTGCCCAATCATGAATAGACTCAATATTTATCGGATCCACTATAATCCGATCCTTAGACCCCACATTTTCTAGGAATATCACAAACTCTAATCAATACTTACACTTTGAGAATTTAGAAACAACATATGGTCTCTCCAAGTATGGAGCACAATCCATAAATGCTACTCATGCTCCTCTCTACCCCTTGAATAGACAAGGAAATCATCGATGAATACTATCACAAAAGAGTCTAAGTAGGGACTGAAAGTGTGGTTCATTAAGTCCATAAATGATGTCGGGACATTGTCAAACCCAAAAGAAATTATCAAGAACTTATAATGATCATAATAAGGTTGTCTTAGCAATATCCTCTAACTAAACCATCAATAGGTGGAAATCTGATCTCAAGTCAATCTTAGAAAATATTGTCGCACCCGGTAGTTGGTCAAATAAATCATTAATATGAGGTATGGGATACCTATTCTTCATTGTCTCTTTTTTTAACTACTTGTAGTCGATACACATATGCATGGAACCATCCATTTTCTCCATGAACTTGATAGGATCACCCTAAGGTGATACAGCTGGCCTAATAAAACCCTTATCCAAAAGATCCCATAGCTGAGAGTATAATTCATTAATCTCAGTAGGATCCATACGATATGGTGCCATAGAAATAGGTTGGCTTATTGTCTCAATATTAATAACAAACTCAAAATCACACATAAGAGAAAGGCTAGGTAGGTTAGTAGGATAAATAGTAGAAAACTCATACACAATCGAAATAGAATCAAGCTCAGGGCACTCTGCACTAACATCACAAACATAAGTAAGTTAGGATTCGCAACCCTTTGACACCAATCTATTAGAATATTCATTATGTGGCTAAAAGAACCCTTCCACACAATTAAGGTTATGCCAATCATGGCTAAGGTAACGGTCTTGGAAATGCAATATGAGACCACATGATGGGGGATAACCAGCCCATGCCCAAAATGACAATAAAATCCACCATATCCATCACAATAAGGTTAACCCAACTATAAAACTCATGAATGGTCACAACACATAATCTATAGACCCAATTTACTACTAAAAAATCACCCACAGGAGTAGAAACACCCAATGACATAGATTAATAATACCAAGACAACTCTAATCACAATGTAAAATAAGTAGAAACATACAAATAAATAGATCTCAAAAAAATAAAGTAATATCCAGATGAAGGCATACCAGAGTCATACTTATAATAACAAAATTCAAAAACTTTGCCTCTATCCTACTAGGTAGAAAATATAAATGTTCCATCCGCCTCAAGACTGGATACCTGATTGACAACCTAGCCTGCCTACCAAAGGACCTCCTCTAGAACCCTGGGGATGAACTTTATGACCCTGAGCACCAAACCACACTGGGAACAACACAAATTAGATCAACTAAAAAATCTGTGTTGTAGGCTAAATCATCCCATCAGGGACACTCTTTGGAGAAACAACCAACAACTATATAATTATAACAATCCTCAGGTAGTCTGCTCTTTCCATAAGATCTGGCTAGCTTAAAATGGCCACCTCAGCTTAAAAACCCTGACTGTGCACCTCTAAAAAAATAACCCACTACCCTAGCCTCTGTAGTCACTATAATCGGACTGAACTCCATTCGTGATCTAAAGTGTTACATGAATGGGCCTATTACACTGATTTTAGTGCTAATAAGATCGATATAGAGAGTACCTACCATTAGAATTACTACCATTGAACTGTGAGCCATTGTGGCTCCTATTAAAGCTTCCCTATTAACACTGCCTCTTATTGCCGCCCCCTTCGGCCTCATGAGGCATCTCCTCCACAGTCAGGGAATAATAAAAAATTTCAATAAAGGACCTACCACTGGAAAGTAAACTCTGAGTATCCATGTGAAGAGAAAGTCTCATCCCTCTAATAAAACACTAAACTTGCTAATACTCGGTAAGTAAGATTGTAGTAGCATATTTTTTGCAACTTATGAAATATAGGATCATACTCCAAAACTATCATAGAACCCTTCTTATGAATATTAAACCGATATCTCACACACTGTTGAAGGCTGTAAGTTATATACTTCTCTAAGAAAGTTTTAGAGAACTTAGTCCATGTCAAAAGAGGATATCAAGCAAGCCTAAAATCCATATAACCTTTCAACCAATGTCTAGCTACTAAATCCAACTAAAAATTATTGTAGTATACTCCACACACCTTAACTAGGCTTAAATTACATAGCCTCTCCTCGTAACTATCAAAAACATAAATTCATCCCCACTAGGGCCCTGGCAAACCTAGGTAAAGTCAATCTAAAAAATTAGCCCAATATATTCTGCTCTTGGACTGTCATAATGGGTTGAGCAACTGTCATCTGTAAAATTACTAGCTCTAGAGAAATCTTAACTCTAGGAGAAGCAAGCGCAGGCTACACTCCTATATTAGTACCACTTTAATATGCTAATTGAGCACCATCAGTGGTATACCACATACTAATCCCAACAACTGAAGCAAGTTATCTCCGAGCATTAAAGAAAAAATAAACCTTGTTGGGGCCTAGGCTTTCCCTTAGCCCACCAATAGAAAGGGTGGTGGAAACTCTAGGACTACCTCTACCTCAGGAGCAATAAAAAATCTATGAGAGGATAGGTAATAAGTACATCATATAAGAATATAACCTATGAATTTACATTATTAACTTATCATATAAGCTCTTATGAATAAATAATCATTAGTATTAAGGGCCTAATAATTTGCCTAAGTGATGTCTTTCGCCAACTTTTAACACAAATAATCATATGATAGCCCACCAAGGGCATTTTATGTCAAGTGTACTAACACTCCTGATTATGACTTTATATGTATAACTATAATCGCGGTCTGATACAGGGTATGCCCCTCCCTGAGACTCACTATAAGGGTCTGCCCGCAGGCCATAGTGTCATATATTGGTTTGAGTCAGGGGAACCCCAGCTGACTCTAAATGCAAATAATGCCACTAGGGCGAATACGCCACAATATTTAGTCTCACTATAGAAGTTTGGTCTCGATCGTGTGCACAAAATCATATCGAGCGATATGCCAAGCCAAACCTATGTATCTTCCCGTTGATAACTTTTATCAAGTAGTGTTGTATAGGCCTATGAAAGTGTATCATGATAAATACTATTCCGCCATTAAGTAATATTTCTCATATTCCACTAACTTCCCTACTAGTGTCGAGATATTAAATTTCTAGTTCGTATTTTATTCTGTCATTATATTGCTATGTGATCCAATGTATAAATGCGACTATGCTACGACCATTTATTCTAAACTTATTGCATGTGATAGACTTAATATATGAATTCTAAGAATTTCCAACACACAGGAGTACAAGTATGTGTCGCTCTATAGATACTTAACATGACAAGTGTATGAATGAATACTACAAATCTAATAAATAGACGCATGAACGATGGAGACAAGTAATTAAAAATGCGAAGAAAATATGTATAGTGTGGCGATATTAGGCATATAGTCACGTGTTGGATGCATTGAAGGTGAAAGATTTATTATTGTATTTCAAATAAACTATATCAATTCTGTTAGGAGAAACAAATGACTATGAGTTATGCCTTCACGGCGAAAGAGGGTTTAGCTTTACATACCTCAATTTTTGGTTCCACAATACACAACGGGCTGCCCCTTCGTCTTACAGTAGGAAATTTTTAGGACTTCATAGATAAAGTAGATTTGCGGATTTTAAAAAACTCCAAAGAATCAATCTACATAGCCATAATTTATTCACGTCATACTTGACTTTGAAATTAAATAATTGAATCACTACGACGTTTTATCGAACACCTAGTGGACATAGAACTCTACAACCTTCATTGATGGTGCTTAAACGATCAATAACTCTTATACTTAATGAAGAAAATTATACAGATGTGTTTATACATAAAACGACTTACTTCACGGCCAGTTAACAATTCTCCCAATATATAATTCCACAATTCTATCCAATTTCAACTTTTCCTTTTTATTCAACAACCCAAACTAACATAACCCACTTCAAGATATAGTATAAAGATTTAAATTAAATACCCTCAAATACTTGTCAATAATTATATAAGAATATAGGCTAAAGAATTTACCTCTTAAAGCTCAGATCCCACTATAAACTTTTAATTTAGCTCTTGAATGAATTCCTTGAAATTGCTGCCACTTGATTTGCAGAAACTTCATCTTATACTAAATTCTTATATCTCAATAAAGACAAACTCTTCAACTCACTTCCCTGACTATTTGTTTACTATTAGTTTTCTATAGGAAATTGAAAGAAGGGGAAGAATTAAAAAAATAAATAAAGAAGAAGTACTAAGCTAGATAATTTTTCTCCAGATAACACCAAGAACCTCTTGATGTTTTTCTCCCTTCTATGCTTAAAAGGGTCACACATTACCTTACCAAATAGGCCCAACACATTAAATACACTTTTAAGCTATAAAATACATTAAAGATAATTTGATAAATTTTGCAAAATATTAATAGCAAACAACATAGTGCACTATATATTTTTTTTAAATAAAAATTATGATCGGCTAAGGTATTAAAATTAAAATTGCAATTTCATGAGGTATTGCATAATGTTAGTAATTATGGTGAACTTACTTTTAAATATTTAGGGATTTATACCCATCTTCTTGCTGAAATAAAGTGTAAAAATGGATGAGAAAGAAAATTTCACAATTTGGATGAATCAATATCTGGCCGTGAAAGTGCAAGGATCTTTGGATCAGAATATCATATGTTTGTCTTTGCTCATTCTAAAATTTTGAAACTTATAAAGGTATATCTTTCTTTCATTCAAGTGATTCTGTTCTTTCAATTTTATTTACCGTCTTATTATTGAAAATCTGAGTATGTTTTATATTATTAAATACCAAAAAACTTAAGTGACTTAGCTGTTATCTTATTACAGTCTTATCATGCTTTCAATACTATTTAAGAGACTAAATTATCTTTTGTTTTATTTCATCATCAAACATATTAAAAATGAATTATATCAAGCAACATATGAATTTTTTATAATGTATTAGTTTGTTCTTTCCCATATGACCTCGTCCAATGTGAATTGAAGCGATATCTGAGTATGTTCTTTGAAATATCCTACATATATAGTTAGTGTAATGTTAATTGTAACACTTAGTGAAGCTAATTTTACAAAGTTTGATTGTCATGTTATCATATGCGGAGATTGTTTGATGTTAAAAACAGCTAATGAAAATTAATGCATATCAATACAGTGCACCATGTCTTTCTACTACAACGAAAGCACTAGGCAGAGGTACCATAGATGACATAAAGTATATTGGTCGTGGTCCTTCTACTGCAAATGCTATTGGTTTTCACCTGGTTCATATGAAAGAACATACCGAACTTGACCAGAAAGTCTTCCAATAGGATCTAATTAGTCCTCCACTCTGAAGGTGAGGCTTTTGTTGTATTCTTTGCACAAAGTACCAAGACTGATGCTGAAATGATAGTCTTAACTCCATAAAGTATTTTGAGGGGGTGAAAGTTTTGATTTTTTGGGATTCAGGGACATATAAGTTGTGCTTTTCCCCCTTTTCTTTGAACTGTACAAGTAAAATGTCAGAAATAAGTCTCTGTTCCTCCCATTTTAATTCTTCTGAGAGAATGAATTTCATGATTGGTTTTGCAGAGCTTGTTGTGTGTATGGAATCTTGTTTTACTCTAGCTTAACGGAAATAGACTCTCTACCCTACAAAGGAGGATTAAGGTTTGTGTATAACCTGTTATTGTGTCATACGATTGTCTGATTTAACATTAAGCCTTTTCTTTTATATCCTAGGATATTGAATTTGGATATTATCTTCTAGGCCTTTTAGTGTTACTAACTATAAATCCCATAGAGATCTGGGTTTCAGCTACATGTACAAGTAAAGGGTCAAAATGCTAGTTGATTAATATCATGTGTGAGCTGTGGGGAAATCAACTCCTAATTATTTAATGATCTAGTTATTTAATGATATATCTAATGGACTAAACTTATTTGGTTCCTTATAACTCCCAACCTCATTGCAGGTTTGACAATCCTTCTATATTTGGAGATTATCTTGACATAATGAAGCATAAAGTTGGCTCTAGATTGCCTAAATTCACAAGATGCTCTGAACCATTATATGAAAGTACATTTCAAAGGTAGCTCCAGCCACCTGAAAAATAATACCAGACTTGATGAGAATGTAGCATTTCAGTTTCGAACAATTGTGATGCTTTTATATATGATTTTTTTGAAAACATTGCTAGAGCACATCTTGAAATATTACATTATTTGTATGTGTTGTACAAAATCTTTTTTAAAATTCATTGAATAATATGAATTATTTATTAGCTAATTAGTGTTTGAGATCATTTAAATAGGATAATAATGTATATTTATGATTGCTGGATATTGTAAAATAAAATTCTCGCTTATAAATAATATTTTAGAGAATACATAACATTGTCATACTTTTTAAAATATGACCATATGAATGTCAGTGTCTGGCTAATTGACGATAAAATGTGGGCTAGAACGCTAGTAAAGACTGCTTCACAAATATTATTTTAGAGGCGGAAGCAACGAGCACACTTGGCAAGTGTGACCTAAGTTAACAAAGGTCATACTTAAAAAGTATTGCTTATTAATAAATAAAAAGTCACGTTCTTTCAGTGTTTTTATAGAGCTTCCATATAGGCTACACTTGTAAAATGTGCCTAATAACAAAGTAAAGGCAACACTTAAAAGTGTAGCTTTATCAGATAAAAGTGTATCTAATGAGAAGATGCAAAGTGTGGCCTTTGAACTTTAATGACAACTCTTTTTAAACATAGCTGATATGGCAACACTTGTAAAGTGTGGCCTAAAATCAAAGGTTACGCCTTTTTAGGTCACCCCCAAAAAGTATTGCCTAAAATTCAAAAGCGTAGCCTTTGATCAAAGGTCACACTTTTTGCTATTTTAGGCCACACTTTACAAGGGTGTCAATAGGACTAAAATTTTGTAGTGCACTAATAAAATAAAAAGAAATAATATTCATATCTTACTTCTAATCCACCGGCCAGGAACTGTATTACTTTTTTTTTTTTAAACAATCGCAGAAGAAAATAGTAAAAGAAAAGAAGAAAAATATACGAAGAATTGAGATTTGAGTAAATGGAAGTTATTTTCAAAATTATAGTTTATTTTGGGGGTGGAGAGATAGGATGATAGATAATGAAAGAGAAACATAGAAAAATCAATAAAAGAAAAAATTTGAAGAGGAAAAATCAATAGGAAATAAATAAATGGAAAAGCAATTTAGTTTTACTAACTTATTTCTTTTGTCTTTTTCTTTTGTGTGTGCTTAGTTTCTTTATGTATTATTTAATGTTGTCTTTTATTGAGCTCCAGAAAATCTATTCTATTTTTTTTTTAAAATAGATTTCTATACACAGATGCATTCTATTAATTATTTTTAATAAAATTGATTTCTAGAGGTCGATTTCTTTAGCATCTGAAAAGCAATCCAAATTGACTTTTGAAGGTTGTTTTTTTCACAAAAAAAAAAGAAATTGAAGAGTATTGCGAAATCCCATAAATTTTCTATATTTATAATTTTGATAATTACGAGAATATTTGTGGTCAAGTGTAAGATACGGGTCTTTTAAATTTTAATTTTTTTGTGGAGTTCATGTTTACGTAGCATAACAATTTAATATTATTTGTCATGTTGCTTTTTTTTCTAATGATAAATTTAATCTGATTGAATGATTTTGTAAGAGAAAATTTGTAAGTTGAGTGATTTTATTGATACAAAATAAAGTTAAATGATTTTATTAGATAATTCATTTGAGTGACCTTTTGAGAAATATACTCTACGAATAAACAATCTAATTGGATTCTAATGCTACCTTATTCTTGCTCTTTTCTTTATCAAGCAAATACTCTTTTACTATCCGAAAACTCTTGTCACACTTCTTTCTGTTAGAAAACTCTCGTTAGCACGACATAAATCTCATAGCACACTAAACCTCCATCCATCATTGGAGTTGATCGAAAGCTAATCCTCGCCATCCAAATCTAACCTATTTCTATCAGTTGAAATTATTTCCTTAAGGAAAGTCCGTGAATTCGGACGACTTGGCCTTAATAATTTCTATTTCATCTATAATTCTGAAATATAAAATACACCTCTTGTAAAGATAATTTTGATCTTGTGTTGAGGGTATTTGTTCAACTTCACTGTGTTCTTGTTCATACTTGAACTCGAGTTGAAGTTGTTATTCTATTATACAGATTCTACGTACCCGTATTGTGGAAAATAACAATCTTAAGGAAAAAATTTACAAAATCTGTATTGCTTGTTTTTGGAGATTAAAGCTTAGGCTTTCTACTCCGCTTGAATTTAACTAGTGATTAGAAGACATAAAATCTTCATCACAAGTTAAGGTTCATTCGGTTGATGATTCGAAGTAATAAAAACTTCATCGTTAACTAGAAATGACAAGAATTTTTTCAAGTTATTTAACTTTATAAATAGTATTCTGAAAAATACTAAGTTTTCTGTCTTGTGGTGACAGGAAAAATAACAACTGAAAGTGAAATGATGGATACGACAATGTCTGTGGGGGCAAATAATATTGCCACATCAGGTCGCACCGACGGAGAAGCTCGGAAAATTTTCTAGCATTGACTTCAAGCAGTGGCAACAAAAGATTTTATTTTACCTCACCACTCTAGGTCTACAACGGTTCACTAGCAAAGACGCTCCTGAGGTGCCCGAGGGAACCTCGAAAAAAGACCGCTTCATTATTGTAGAAGCTTGGAAACATTCGTATTTCCTTTGCAGGAACTATATTCTGAGTGGTCTCCAAGACAACCTCTACAATATCTATAGTGGAACCAAGACATCAATGGAACTGTGGGGGGAACTTGAACGGAAATATAAAACGGAGGATGCGGGAATTAAGAAATTCCTTGTTGCACGGTTCCTGGACTACAAAATGATTGATAGAAAATCTGTTGTCTCTCAAGTACAGGAGTTGCAAGTCATCATACATGATCTCCTAGAAGAAGGTATATCTTTGAAAAATACCTTAGTTGAAAAAATTAAAAATGTCTATAATACTCACATAAACTGTTTTGTAGGTTTAATTGTGAATGATGCTTTCAAAGTAGCAGCGATAGTTGAGAAGCTACCACCTTTGTGGAAAGACTTCAAAAACTACTTAATGAATAAACGCAAGGAGATGACCGTTGAAGATCTTATTTTCCGACTTCGTATTGAAGAAGACAATAAAGCTTCCGAAAGAAGGTCAAAGGGAAATTCTACAATGAATGGAGCACATATTGTAGAAGATGGCCAAAACAACTCGAAAAAAAGAAAGAAAGTTGAACATGGAAGCAATCAACCCAAGAAAAAGTTCAAGGGAAAATGCTTCAACTGTGGAAAAATTGGCCACAAGTCCACAGACTATCGAGCCCCGAAGAAAGGGAAGAAAAAGGACCAAGCAAATCTGATTGAGTCCAACAAAGATTATGACGATCTTTGTGCTATGTTCATCGAATGCAACTTGGTGGGGAATCCACGTGACTGGTGGATGGATTCTGGTGCCACACGCCATGTTTGCGTAAATAAAGAGTTGTTCTCGTCATTTGCTCCAGCTCAAGTAGAAATGCTTTACATGGCCAACTCCGCTACTGCTAAGGTGGAGGGAACAAGAAAAATTTGCCTAAAGATGACTTCCGGCAAGGTCTTGACACTGAACAATGTGCTATATGTTCCGGAGTTACGTAGGAACTTAATTTATGTTTCACTCCTAGATAAGAACAGATTCAAATGTGTAATCATTTCTGGAAAAATTGTAGTTAGCAAAGGAGAAATGTATGTAGGAAAAGGCTATCTCACGGAGGGCTTTTATAAGATGAATGTAATGACTGTTGAAATGAATAAAAGTTCGAATTCATCTTATTTGCTTGAGTCTTATGATTTATGGCATGAACGTTTGGGCCATGTTAATTACAAAACGTTACGAAAACTGATTAACTTAGAAGTTTTGCCAAACTTTGAGTGCAATAAATCAAAGTGTCAAACGTGTGTAGAATCAAAGTGTGCAAAGCATCCCTATAAGTCCGTTGAAAGGAATTCCAATCCCTTAGACTTAATACACGCTGACATTTGTGATATGAAGTCAACACCATCTCGTGGTGGGAAAAAATATTTCATAACTTTTATTGACGATTGCACTAGATACTGTTATGTCTACTTGCTAAATAGTAAGGATGAAGCAATAGATGTGTTTAGGCAATATAAAACTAAAGTTGAAAATAAGTTAGATAAAAAGATCAAAATGATAAGAAGTGATAGGGGCGGAGAATATGAATCTCCCTTTGCGCAAATATGTGTGGAGAATGGAATAATCCATCAAACTACGACCCCGTATTCACCTCAATCTAATGGAATTACGGAAAGGAAAAACCAAAATTTAAAGGAAATGATGAATGCCTTACTTATAAGTTCTGGTTTACCGCAAAACTTATGGGGGGAGGCTATCCTTATGGCCAATCGTATACTCAACAGAGTTCCCCATAGTAAGACACAATCAATTCCTTACGAAAAATGGAAAGGAAGGAAGCCTAACTTAAAATATTTCAAAGTGTGGGGGTGTCTAGCGAAGGTTCAAGTTCTTATACCTAAAAGGGTTAAAATAGGACCTAAAACGGTGGACTGTGTGTTCATAGGATATGCTAAAAGTAGTAAAGCATGTCAATTTTTGTTTCATAAATTCGAACATCCGGATATTAGTGAAAATACAGTAATTGAATTGGACAATGCTGAATTCTTTAAAAATATTTACCCGTATAAATTTAGACACGAACAGTCTAGTGGAGGTTCCAAATGACCTCGAGATAAACCAAGTGAGAATGTACATAATGAATAAAATCCAAGACGTAGTACACATCAAAGAATGCCAACTTTTTTTGGATCAGATTTTGTAATATTTCTCTTAGAAAATGAGCCTCAAACATTTAAAGAAGTGATGTCTTCGTCAGACTCATCCTTTTGGAAAGAGGCAGTCAATAGTGAGATAGATTCAATCTTAAGCAACCATACATTGGAATTGGTTGACCTTCCTCCCGGAAATAAACCTTTAGGGTCTAAATGGATCTTCAAAAGAAAAATAAAGGCGGATGGAACTATTGACAAATACAAGGCAAGACTTGTAGTAAAAGGCTTCAAATAGAAGGAAGGCCTTGATTACTTTGATACATACTCGCCAGTAACAAGGATAACCTCAATTCGAATGTTAATTGCCTTGGCGGCGGTATATGATCTTCAAATCCATCAAATGGATATGAAGAACGCATTCCTAAATGGAGATTTGGAGGAAGAAATATACATGGAATAACCTGAGGGGTTTGTGGTTCCAGGAAAAGAAAATAAGGTGTGCAAACTTGTTAAGTCACTTTATGGACTAAAACAAGAACCTAAGCAATGGCATACAAAGTTTGACCAAACCATGTTGACAAACGAATTGAAAATAAATGAATGTGATAAATGTGTTTATATTAAAGACACTCCAAATAACCAAGTCATTGTATGTTTATTTGTGGATGATATGTTGATCATCAGTAGAGACATTTCTGACATAAATGCAACAAAACGAATGCTCGAGAGCAAGTTTGATATGAAGGACCTTGGAGTTTTAGATGTGATCTTAGGTATAAAAATCCATCAAACTCCAAAAGGGTTGGCATTGTCACAGTCTCATTATATTGAAAAGGTACTTGACAAGTTCAAGTATATGGAATTCGGTATTGCCAAGACTCCATTGGATGCGAGCTTTGCACTTCGAAAAAATGAAGGTGAAAGTGACTCGTAATTGGAGTACGCAAGAGTATTGGGATGTTTAATGTATATAATGAACTGTACACGACCAGACATAGCATGAGCTATTAGTAAATTGAGTCGGTACACGAGTAATCCTAACAAAACTCACTGGATGGCAATGAAAAGAGTTTTGGGGTATCTTAAATACACTCAAAATTATGCTTTGCATTATAATAAATATCCTGCGGTACTTGAAGGATATAGTGATGCAAATTGGATCACCGGATCGAATAAAGTAAAATCCATAAGTGGATATGTGTTTACTATCGGTGGAGGAGCAGTCTCTTGGAAATCATCCAAACAGACGTGTATTGCTCGCTCTACAATGGAATCTGAATTTATCGTATTAGATAAAGCCGGTGAAGAAGCAGAATGGCTTCGAAATTTCATGGAAGATATTCCGTATTGGACCAAGCTAGTGGAACCAGTATGTATACACTATGATAGCCAAGCGGCAATAGGTAGGGCAGGGAGTATGATGTATAACGGTAAATCTCTTCATATAAGACGAAGACATAATACCGTTAGAGAATTTCTCTCTAGTGGAATTATCACTGTAGACTATGTAAAGTCAAAGGATAATGTGTCAGATCCACTTACAAAAGGACTATCTAGAGAAGGAGTAGAAAGGACATCCAAGGGAATGAGTTTGAGGCCTAGGACAAGTCAGTATGGCGGTAACTCTACCTAGCAGACTGGAGATCCCAAGAGCTAGGTTCAAGGAGATCAAACAAAGTTGTGTCTGACAGGTTCAACATTGTCAAATACCCAACCAATTATCATGATGTAGACAATGTATAGTAAATAAGGATAAGACTTAAGGTGAAAAATCTTTTAATGATTATCTAAATTTGACAGATTTGACCAAATAGTTTAATCTACAGGATTGAACATTTATAAATCACCTATGTGTGGGCGAAGTGGAAGATGCTTCAAAGAGAATGTTAGTAAAGGCCTATTCGCTAAGCTCTTATGAAAACCGAGACGTGTTCATGGCTGAAAAGAACAAAACCGTAAGAACGATAAATGGTAAAAGGATGGTTGTGTGACATGTGTTGTCTAGGTGTACATTAAAGCTCGACGGTTCAAAGATATCAAATCTACCAATTGACCGAGTGCATCCGATGCATGTTCACTACGGAAAGTTCAAAGGGAAACCCACTTATCCAGATGCAATCAGTCTTTGCTTAATGATCACATACTTGTCCGTAAAATTTTTATGAAAAACATAGCCATTCCCCATTCATGTGAGGGATTGTTGGGTTCTATATATATGTGTGTGTTGAAAGGAAAATGGAGCAATCAAGTGAAGAAAAGGAGACACCCAAATTGGAAAGTGCACTCTTTAAGTTGGAAAGTTTACTCTTCTCCCACATTGGTGGAAGAAGAGAACTTTAAAGTGTTTATAAAGTAAAACACTTACTTCACATGGTAAGTGAGACAAGAAAATAGAGATGCCTCGCACCGTCGTCGTCGCTTGCTCAGCTCGAATTCGGATTTGGATTTGGATTTGGCAAATGATCGATGATGAGATCTATCTTTTTGGACAAATTTTATTTGACAGAAATAAATAAATTCAATCTGAAGCAATAACGTTCCATTTATGCATGCATGCATGCAGTGAACATTTGTACTATTTCGATATGAAACAGTATTGTGTTTGAACTGGTGCAACGAAATGTTGTAATGTTTCTGAATTAATGCATTGTTTCGACTAAGCAGATGCAGATTTTTGAAATAGTATATACATTGGTTCAAACAGATGCAACTCTTCAACGAAGTGATGCACTATTTTGAAATGGTGCACTTGTTCTTGAAAAGGTGTACTGTTTCAGAAAATTACTGCACTATTTTAAATAAACAAACATGCATTTTCAGGAAAAGACACACCTCTAAAATTGAAACAATGCCACCTTTTCGGAGGGGCATGTTGAGGCTATAAATAACCTATTTTCTTCCACAGGTTATATGATGAAAAATTTCAGATTACACATAAATCTTCTTGTCTTCTAAATACTCTTTGTGATCAATCAAACCGAGAGTGCGTTCGAAGAATTCAAGTATTTGAGGTACCTCTATACTTGAATTGTTGGCCATTTTATCCTGGGAGGGAAAATTCCGCAACCTCGGGTACAGTGAGGGGAATTATTTCCTTAAGGAAAGTCCGTGAATTCGGACGACTTGGCCTTAACAATTTCTATTTCATCTATATTTCTGAAATATAAAATACATCTCTTGTAAATATTATTTTGATCTAGTATTGAGGGTATTTGTTCAACTTCACCGTGTTCTTGTTCATACTTGAACTCGAGTTGAAGTTGTTATTCTATTATACAGATTCTACGTACCCGTATTGTAGAAAATAACAGTAACTACCGTACACTACAAGTTATCCATGATGAAGCTATGCCAATAATCAGGAATGAAAGAACAATATCATAAGTAGTCAACCATCGTACAATAGTATAGTGAAGAAAGAATTATACAATATACAATAGAAGTATGAGGAAGAAATATACGAATGATATATAATTGTAATACGAAGAAAGGGTATAAATATAATAATAATAATAATAATAATAATTATAATAATAGAAAATGGTCTAAGACCCCTTCAATCTATACTCGAAATTTCAACTACACACCCCAACTTTGCGAGAGTTCTATGACCCCTTAAATGTTTAAAACTGAAATTATTACACCCCTAAAAATCCATAACCATATCTTTATTAGAGGGTGAAACTCACGCGTTTTTACCCATCATTTTTTTAATTTTTAATTAATATTTTCCCTTTATCCTCCACCATTTTCAATTTTACAAATCCAAATTAAAATTTCATCATTTTTACCAAACAAAAATCAACATTCTTGAATCATTCCTAATCTATATCATCAGATGGAATCGAGTGGAGTGAATAACTACATTGTGCTAAATCGTTTGACTTGTGATGGAGAAGAAAAAGAAAGTGGGTCTGCGGCGGTGGCATCTAATGGGTTGGTAATGGTGGGTGAGATGAAATCCACAATTTGTCTCGTTAAATGGACGGTCAATGTTGTCTTTCATCAAAATTCTTAAATTTCTTCCCCTTTACATTTTTTCATTTCCATCCGGATTGAACTCCTTTGGAACCCAACTCCTTCAAAGTATTTTGCTAGATTTATGACTATAGTTGCAGGGCAAGTATCAAAAGATACTAAATATTACTCTTTAATTGTCATAATACCTCTTTTAGTTCGTAGACAATAGTTTCTATTTTGCTAGTTCTGCCTTTAAACTGAAATCTTTTTGGGCAATATCTTTGAATCTGTGAGATGAAAAGGCTTGTTGAGAATGGTCTTTCAATTCCCATACTGTGAAATTCTCTATTCATAAAACAATAGCTGAAAATTAACTTCGTGAGAAAATGGGCTTGTGGTGGTGGGTTAGATGAATCCACAATTTGAATTAGAAGATTGACTTAGATTGAAGTGTGGTGAAAAATAACATGATATTGGTAATACAACGTTCTCTTAAAGATTCTTAATTTTTTGATGTTAGATTCTTAATTCAGGAAATTTCGACAAGATTTTGAAATAATTAAGCAATGAAAAAAAAGAAAAGGTTGAAGATTTATATGGGGAGAAAAATAGAGGAAGGTGAAAAGTGGTCAAATGGTGAATGGTGAAAAGTGAAAAATAGAGGAAGGTGAAAAGTGGTCAAATGGTGAATCTGATGGGATATCGTTGACGGCGGCAGCTGCATCAATGGAATGGTGGTGGAGAGATTTTGAGTATGGTGAAGGAAGAAGAAAGAAATTAATAATGAAAAATATAATAGTAATTAAAATAATATATATATATATATATATATATATAATATTTTAATAAAGTTTTAATGTGTTTTTTGATGCTCACTCTCTTAAAGAGAGTGAAACGCACTCTCCTTGCCATGTCAGTTTTCAAGGGTGTAGTAATTTTAATTTTAAATAGTTCGGGGGTCATAAGACTCCCACAAAGTTGGAGCGTGTAGTTGAGATTTTGAGTATAGGTTAGCGGGGCCTTAGACTATTTTATCTAATAATAATAATAATAATAATAATAGTAATAATAATAATAATAACATTAATATGGGGGAAACCATCACATAACGTAAAATTAGCTAAACCTGAAAGTGCTAACCAAAGGAAACTTACCTAACAACTAAAAATTCACAAGGATTATGATGTCAATAAGAGAACTAACTCTAACATAATAATGCCCTCTAACTAAGGTGTGAATAATCATAAAGTAGTCTAGCAATAATAAATCTTAATAATAAGGAGTAAAGGAATTTGAAAGTGTACCTACAACCTGAAGGGTACCAATCTATAACCAGCCTGCCACAAATCATACAATAATACCTAGACAATAATAATCTAACCTTCTAGCCCAAATAAATTATAATCAAACCAGGCCAACATAAGATTGGAAGGTACATGCAAACACTCATCAAATAGCAATCATAACTTGTACCTATACAACCCCTATAAGACCGATACATATAGGCCCCAAACAACTAAATTGGTAATAAGCGATGGATATGAATGAATGTAAGTCATAAAATCCAAGCGATTCAAGATAAACAAATAACCATCAATCAATCAAGTGCCATAATGTACAAAGTGTATACATCTCCTCTAGCTCAGTAGCTCGCAAATGCAGGACCTACGGCCACCATACTTATCAATTACTGTAGATCACCGGATGAAGGATCCCATAGGGGACTCAAGATATTCATATATATTTCTTGATCTCAAACTAGGATTTTCACAATCCATATCCAAACCACTTTGTCTAGTACCAAAGGAAATTAAGTGTATACTGAGTGATTGGACTCTAACTGATGCCAAATAAGTATAATAAGTTATTGAAATTGAATTGAGACTAAATAAACATAAATTTATAAATCTATTATTCGAGATTGAATTTGGGACTAAAATGGTATGATAAGATAGAAAGTTCTGAAATCTCCCTCAATCATAGTAAGTAAATTGTGTAAAAGAATAGATCAGAAATGAACCAAAATCAACCTCGATTTAAGTTCCAAAGTAGCATGTTTAGTTTAAACTATCGTAGTCCAGTAATAAGGGTGGTACGACCTACATTTTAAGATAAACAAGCTTAAAGGTGAGAA
Organism: Capsicum pubescens; assembly: GCA_030864215.1. NCBI lineage: Eukaryota > Viridiplantae > Streptophyta > Magnoliopsida > Solanales > Solanaceae > Capsicum > Capsicum pubescens. Next base: position 131,580,838 of record CM061549.1, read on the forward strand.
AGTGTAAATAAATCTCTTTTTAGATAATAGTAGTAAAATCAATGTTTTAGTTGGAATGGGCCTAAGTGTATGCATGCCATTACTAGTATCAAAATAATACAACTATAAACATCCAGAACTAATGCATGTCCTATCAAAGGATAAAGGACTAACCTGGTATCCAATTGGTCTCAAAACCACAGCTTTGGGGCCAACAATATATAAATTAACAAGATACCAACATCATAATTTGATAAAATAAGGGAATAAAGCTACTAGAAGGATCTATGCGGGGGTTATCTTCCAATTCACTGATTAATATGTGAGCCTTATACTAAATGATTCTTCATTCCAATCTATGGATAAACAAGTCTATAATCAAGTGTATAGAACCCTACAACCATTACAAGTATTTAGGCTAAGGTTTGAGTCACATTTCTATTCTAAAACCCTAAATAGGCCGTCATAGTGCAACTAGGTACAAAACTATCTTATAATCCCTACCTAGCATGCGATCTATTCAATACTCAATATGATAGAGAAAAGTAGACCAAATCCTACCTCTTAGATGAACTATAGTCTCGAACCATTCATGAATTGCTTATATTTGATCAATACACTAGATTGATGTTAGGCTATCAAAAACACAATCTACATGTTAACACTAGCAAAATGATACTCATATTTCAACATAAAGCTTTGAGCCTAAAATCTAGTAAAAAAGGCTCGTGGAGCCCACTAATGGATTCCCAACATTAAATCCATCATGAGGTCCTTCGAAGGATAGGAATTGTAACACCCCACATTTTTGAGTTAGAATTTGTTCCATCATTCCTATGTTGTAAACTCTAATACAATGATTTTTATATGAGTATATGTGTCATGATCATTTATTTAGTGGTCGTTTGGTTGGAAAACAAGTTATGCTGGGATTAGTTATGATGGGATAAGTTATACTAGGATTAGTTATGCTGGGATTATTTTTTATTGAGTGTTTGGTTTGTTGTATTCAAAGTAATATGCATGGTATAATTTCAAAGAATAAATTAAGTGATTAAAAAAATACCCTCCATCTTATTTAACTCTTTTTTATATAATTTCTTTTCAAGCCTTAAATATTTATTTTTAAAAATAAATCTTTCATCTTATTTATCTTTAATTTTTTTGCGTGTGCCTTTCCATGATTATGTCGTATTTGTTTAAAAAAATCTTACTACATCTTATTTAATTTGAAATAAAAACTTTCAACTTAAGTTTGTTAAAGTAAAAGAGGATTTATTGATTATTTCATTTCATTTAAACACATATCACTCATATAATATATTAAAATTTATTTTAATTGATATATACCATAATAATCAATTTTCAAGTGATTAAAAAACTATTTAATTTAAAATATGTAATTCAAAAATGGTGTTTATATTTTTATTATTTTTTAGAGAATAATTATTCAAATAAATTTAACGTATAATATATTCATAAATAAAAAAATATATATATGGGTGAATTAAAAGAAATACTTTATGTAAGGCGAGTCATGAAAGTGGATAATTGGAGATAATGATGGAATAAGAATTTTAAATTTTAGATTTAAATTTTTGATAAATTATTATATATTACTAATATGTTTTTAATGTAAATATAAAATTTATGTCAAAATTATTAAGTATTTAACTTTTATTAAAATTCATAATTAAAATACTAGTATATATATAGATGTGTGAAATGAAATCATAGATTTTGAGGGTATTTTAATCATTGTATAATTTTATACCAAAGAGAAATAGTCTTGGGATTGTTATCCCACCAATTGGGTGGATAACTTATCCCGGGACTAATTATTAGTCCCGAAATAAGTTTTCTCAAATATTTACAACCAAACGTGTGATAAAAAGTTTTATCTCGGGATTGTTATTTTATTCCAGGATTATTGACTTTAATACCGCAAACCAAATGACCCCTTAGTGTGTAAAGTGCTATCAAGGTGAAAAATGTCCATAGGAAACACTTAGAGCAAAGTTTAGTTAAGAGATTTTGATTCGACCAAATTTTGGTATTCGATCCTACAAGGTTAAACTTTGAACGTATATAACTTATGCAATATATGTAATTTTGGATCTCAAGACACACCAAATTATATATAAATATTTTCTCTTTCCAACGCATCTGATTTCTCCTTAATCCGATAACCGAGTAAAAAGTTATGAGAATTTTCGTGAGGAACCAGTAAGGGTCCGTGATTTCAGCGAGGAACAAACCTTATGCTCACAATAAGAAACATGGCATGGAACTTGTTCAGAACACTAAAACCCATCTTTCTCTTCATCTTTTTGAGGGCAAACAAGTTATTTACGTCCTAAACTACCCTATAACTAATAGTGACATGAATTGATCACCCCATAACCCCAAAACACATCAAATACATGACCCGTCTTCTCCCAAATCCCCAAGAAAACCAAATACGAGTTCTTTTTCAAGAATTTAACTTCATAGGATCCAAAATCGTGCTTCCTTTTAAGAAGTCAAGAAATTCAGGTATGTGGATATTCAATGAGGAACTCCTTTCATCCTATTGCCCAAAATTACGATTTCTATTCATGAATGTTATGAGTTCCATAAACTAGGATTCTGTGAAAATTATAAATTTCATGATTTCTCCATGTAATTCTTGAATTCGACCATAAAATAGTGTTCCCTCATAATTCCAAGTATTCTTCCGTACTTTAATCATGATAATTCGTTACATGATGAAATTGTTAGATTGTTGAGTTTGTCATGAAACTTCTTATCATGTCATTACTTTGAAATCATCATATTTAATTTTATTATTTTCCATGCTCGTGGGTTATGAACACCCGATACCTAGATGATCATGAATGTTATAGTTTTCAAGATTTTAATTTAATCATACCATGTTTACACCATAAAGCTTATAACATTATCCTTATGTGGACTCACTAGTATTACATCATGCTAAATATATCAGTTTACATATTTATGATTACTTCAGATTCTACAAGTACTATTATTTTTAAAATACCATGACTTGAGCATATCCATTATTAGTGCATGTACCAATTTATGTTTTAGTGTCATTCAGCTAGAATAGGACATAACATTGAGAGAACCCAAGGCTGAGGGCTTACCTGCCAGTCGAGGGTGTGACCTTTAGTAGCAGTCCCTGAGTTACAGAACTACGTAGTCAGTGTAGGTTTTGAGAGGTCTTCTTGCCAATTGAGGGTTGACACTCTCGTAGGGGAATCTTCCAGTAGATAGTGATACCCTAGTCCTTCAGGACATCAGCCTTGTGGATATACACCATCAGTCATGTGTTGGTACCCGTGATAAGGTACTAGAACCCTTCCAACCGAGTTACAGGTCGGACCCCGATTAGCTCATATTAGGGCATGTAAGTTACATGATAGCTCCCACAGTTTTAGTTTAGTAGTTTGGTTATATCAGTTAAGGTTTTCATGAACAAGTGTTTAGTTTATCAGTTATTCCGTTATTCAATTTTAGATATTAATTCAGCACATGGTATACTTGGTCTTGCATTTATTTTCCATGTTTATGCTTTCATGCGCAATATATATACATGGTCCTTAGTATGATTTTGCAACCTGTTAATCTTTAACTTGAGAATTACATACGGTACTTATGTTTCTACCACTTTTCACCTTACAAAAATATTTTCAGCTCATGATATAGAAATTTTAATAAATCTTACAGCTTTTACGTACAATAATGATTTAAATGAATAGTTCAGTAAATAGCATACGTCCTTAATTAAATCATTATTTAAGTATTTTCATGATTTGTGCATGTCTCACATAGTCAGTACATTCTAAATTACTGACCACACATATGCATTTGTGGACACATTCCTTTATAATATAGGTACCAGATGTAGCCCACATACTAGGGTTAGACAGTTCTCAGCATTCAACCAGCAGGTGATGAGTTCTCTTATTTTGGGGACTCAAGTCAGTTGTAGTTCCTATATTTTATTTTCATTATTATTATGCATTGATTAGGGATAGTTGGGGGTCATGTCCAGACTACCTATAGTGAGTATAGTAGAGGCTTCATAGATGGTCAGTCGGAGTAAGTATTTGTAATTTAAGTTTCTCTCTCTCTCTAAGATTTTAGTGTTGTAAACTTTGATCAGTTATGTATTAAAATAGCTTATCTCATATTTATTAGATTCTGCTAAGTTGTTTGACATTTATATATATATATATATATATATGTTTCTCAAGTATCATGCCAGTACATAGATTAGATTAGTATCACTTGTGGTTCTAAGCATCGTGTTAATATTAGGGGATAGTATCGAGTCATGAAAAACTTTGTATCAGCGCACCAGGTTAACGTGTCCTAGGGTGTCTATTAAGTCATGTCTAGCAGAGTCTTACGGAAAAATATGGAGACGTCTGTACCTTTCTTCGAGAGACTACAGGGCATTTAAGAATTGTTTTTCTTTTTTCATATTAAAGATCGTGTTGTAGAGATGTTCTCTAAGAAAATTATATAAATTCTTTTCTTGCTCCATTTATACCAACTCTGCATTATTTTTAAAGTAATAGAAATAGTTAAGCTTAAGTTACTACTGATAAAGTTCTCTCAAACAGTCGTCACAGAGAGTTATGAGATCACATGCAGGCTCAAAAGGATCTCATCAGTGACTTTAAGTTTCAAAGTTTGAAAGAGTTTGTTCTCAGTCATGAAAATTGTGCTTTGAGAAAATGTTAGATGTGCTCTCATATCCTTTCTCAGAATCCTATAACATCATATGATCTAGAGTTAGAAGTATGAACCCAGAAGTTTAGCAGTAGTAAAGTGGGGATAATGTTTATCTGAATTTGGTAGATTATGTATCCTTGGAGCTAGAAAGGTGTTGTGTAGTTTTTTTAATAGCTCTTTTAGAGAGATTTCTTTGTTAATGGAGACTTAGAGTATGTTAATATTTTAGTCGGGATAGAGATTATGCAGTGACCAAAATGATATAGGATCTTGTTAAGGTTGAGTATGCTCATAAATTTTTTTGTGGATTAGTGTTTCATGAGTCCTATCCAGCAGTAATAAACAGGTATTAGTGTATGAGAAGTTTCAGGATATCCATGTTAAGTGTTAGAGTCTAAGATTGAATTGTGGATGATTAAGATAATAGAAAGAAGAGTTTGAAATTCTAGATGGTGTGAACCCAGGGTATGGTGATACTCCTGAAGGTTCTAAGTTAGTAAGTGTCTAAGTTATTAGATAATGGCTATTGGGGAACTATAAAGTTAAGAGTTGTATATCAGAAAGAAGTACTAGCAGCGGGTTTTACACTTTAAGATATAGTCTTTCTGGGTGAGTTTATTATTTATGTGCATTGTTATATCTCAAACTCTAGAGTATAGTGGTTGTAGTTCATTTTAAAGTTTATTAAAGGGGTCTGCATACTTAGAATGATCGCTTAAATCTAAGGGAAAGATGATAGAACAAGGAACCAAGTAAGGTCTATAGATTCTAGTAGTAATGCCAGTGTATTGGAGAACAACACTAGGCGAGAAAGATACCCGACCCATTCTTATCTAAGTGCAAATTTTTGTACTTCAATCATCACGATATCTACTCATTCCTTACAAGTCAGCTCTATGATCATAGCTCATGTTCATGCACTTTATATAGAATCATATACACTCTCAGTTCATAGTATAAGGACTGCCAGTTCACTAAGAATGGATCATATTCCATGAATTTACGAACTCCAAACTCAGGTCATGCAGCTCATGACTCATGTACTTATGCTTTATAGTATGCTCAGTTTCAATAACTCATGGTACACCCTTAATTACCAGTGAAAATTTGCAGTATGTCACATATGTCCTCAGATTAGATCTCTTTAATGAATTCATGACTTTGATACTCTATTCCTCAAGCCTCTTTTAAGTGTCAAAGTTATGAATAGTATCCTTTCTTGCTTTAGGTTCTTATGTTCAAACCTTTTAGTAACATCTCTTTATATAAATATAGTAGTGATGAAAATTGATGAACAATGGTTTTGATGGGAGAAAGTAAATGTTTCTTATTAGAGAAAGATTGTTGTATGCTTGTTTTATCTAAGGCTATAAGTGTGAAAGGTGATTAAGGTAAAGCTATTGGTAAATATCATGGTTAGTTGAGAATTTCATGTGTCTTCTTGGGGATAGTGGATGAATATTACTATTGATAGAGGTATTAAAGAATAAGGGAAAATTCCTGGGTGGGTTGGTCGCCTAGAAGTTCATATGTGGTTATAATAATAGGCTTGAATGTCATGTTGGTATAGAAGTGGATGAATGCATTTTGCATTAATGTATTCCTAGTAAGAGGTTGAAGTTAGTTGTAGATGTGGTAAGGAGTATTATTCTTGGAATAAGAGATGTGAAAACACATAGGATATTGAATTTGTGGTTTAGACTAATATTATGGTGTTATGTGTGGTACCTTGTAAATTTGAGTAAGCTTGAACACGGTGAGAAAATTTATTTCAACTCAGACTTTAGTAGATGGAGTTATCAATACCCATGTAAAGATTATAAGTGGCGTCAAATGAAGGTTAGTAATTAAGAGGAAAGTCATAGTTGAGGGAGTATATGAGAAGTGGGGCTAAGCTTGAAAAATAGCAGTTGCATTGCCTAAGGCATAGTAATTCTATCCTAGCTTATGTATTATAGGACTATATAGTCCATGTTATATGTTGTAGCCATGTTGTGATTCCTTATTCAGATATCTTATTCAAATAATGCCAAAAATTCTTTGCTTTGTAATATTATTAGAACTTCCTACAAAGAGTGTTGAAGAATACTCTAGTTGAGTATAAATTTTCATTATGATTCAGTTTTTATAGCTAGAAATTCAGTTTAGCTATCAAACAGATAAGCTCCTATAGTTTTCCATCTTTCCATATATTTTTACCATCCGAAGTTTCATGAGTATGACTATTCCATAAGGTAATTTATTCACATACATGCAAATTATGAATTCAGTTCAGTCCATGCATCATGTCTTTGATTAAAATAACTAATCATGCTCCAGTTCATAAGTGTTCGGTGCATGATCTCAGTTTTCCAAGTATGTCAGCTCAAACATTGCAATACCCCTTGTATGACCTTAGTCTCGTTGTCTCATGATTCGTTCTTACATAATGTACTTGGTGATGCCATGAAGCCCTTTTATTTTGATTCCTATACATATTTTATTGAGGGAGAATTCCTAATCAAAAGTTACATACTTTATTCCATACTTCTAAAGCTTCAAAAGGTTCCTATCCATCATTCGAGGAGGAATGATTCCAAGGGGGAGATAAGGTAACACCCTACATTTTTGGGCTAGAATTTGAGCTGTCGTTCCTATATATTTAAACTCTAATACCATAATTGGTATATAAATATATATGTCATGATCATTTACCTAGTGTGTCAAATGCTATCTAGATGAAAAATGTTCATAGGAAACACTTAGAGAAAGTTGAGTTAAGAGCTTTTGATTCGACCAAATTTAGATATTTTATCCTAAAAGGGTCAAATTTTAACACTTATAACTTAGGGAATATATGGAATTTTGGATTTAAAAACCCAAAATATTATAGGTAAATGTTTCCTATTTCTAACACATCTGATTTTGCCTTAATCTGATACGTGAGTGAAAAGTTATGAGCATTTTTGTAAGGAACTAGCGAGAGTCCACGATTTTAGAATGGCACAGACCTTATGCTCTGTGATAAGCAGCGTGTTACAAACCTTACTCTCCATGATAAGTAGCATGACATGTACCTTGTTCAGAACGCAAACAACCACAATTCTCTTAAGTTTTTTGAGGGTAAACAAGTCATTTACACCCTAAACTATCCTATAACTAATAGTGATGTGAATTGATCATCCCATAACCTCAAAACACATCAAATACATGATCCCTCTTCTCCCAAATCCTCAATAACACCAAATAATGGTTCTTCTTCAAGAATTTAATTTTCAAGGATCCAAATTCATGATTCCTTTCAAGAAGTCAAGAAATTCAGGTATGTGGGTATTCAATGAGGATCTCCTTTCATCCTCATGCCTAAAATTCCGATTTCTATTCATGAATGTTATGAATTACATAAACTAGGGTTCCATGAAAATTATAAATTCAATTGTTTATCCACTTAATTCTTGAATTCGACCATGAAATAGTGTTCTCTCATAATTCTAAGTATTCTTCCGTAATTTAATCATGATAATTCATTACACTAATGAAATTGTTGGATTCTTAAGTTTAAGTCATGAAATTTCTTATCATGTCATTACTTTAAAATCATCAGATTTAATTATATTATTTTTCATGCTAGTGGGTTACATTTTCCAAGATTTCAAGTTAATCATACCATGTTTGCACCGTAATGTTTATAACATTGTCATTATGTGCACTCACCAGCAATAGATCATGCTCTAAATACATCAGTTTACATATTCATGATTACTTCAGATTCTGCATGCACTGTTATTTTCAAAATACCATGACTTGAGCATATTTGCTATCGGTGCATGTACCAACTTACGTTTCAGTCTCTTTCAACAGGGAGTAGGACTTAACACCGAGTGAACCCAGGGATGAAGGTTCACCTGCCAGTCGAGCGTATGACCTTTATTAATAGTCCTTGAATTCCAGAACTACGTAGCCAGCATAGGTTTTGAGAGGTTTTCCCGCTAGTTGATCGTTGACACTCTCTTAGGGACACCTGCTAGTAGAGAGTGACACCCTATTCCTTCAGGACATTAGTCTTATGTATCCACACCTACAGTTATGTGTTGGTACCCGTGGAAAAGTACCAGCACCCTTTCAACTGGGGTTACAGGTTGGACCGCAATTAGCTCAGATGGGGCATATCGGTTACAATAATATAGAATATAAGTAGAAAAGACTAAAATAAGATGAAGTATACACTAAAAAATCTAATGCCACACAATTTCAAGAAGCAAACAACAATCTAATTGCATAAATTAAAGGATAGATAACTTGACATAAGAAACTACAAACTATAGGAACCAAAAGATGTATCAAATCTTAAGACCCCTAAGAACTATAACATCAACACCAAGATCTTACGTGAACACAAGATGAACTCAATCTCCCCATGCACTAACATTTCTAAGCAAAAGATCAACACTAGTGAAATCCACACTAGCCCTAATTATAAGCTCACAATACAGAAGAAAAGGTGTTTTAATGTTTTGTCTTTCAATATCAATAAGCAACTAATGAGAAAATAAGTTTAAGGAGTCTATTTATAGCTATTATATAAAAAAACCAAAAAACCCTTAACGAGAGCAAAGAAAAGGCGCCCTTGGAATGTAGGATAGAGGTAGCTTTTAAGTGTCTAAAGTCATTCTTAATACTTCAACATATGCACTCCTTTGGATGGACTCATGGCACACTCAAACATATCTATCTTCATGAACATGACTTGTAGGTTTTGTAACTCCCGAGCTTGGATTCCTATGAAAGGCCTTGAGCTCTTTACAACCATATCATCTTCTCCATCTTGAAAGAAATTTGACCTTAAATTCGCAGCTTCATCACCATCAATGGTTTCAATAAGTGAGAGGTCACACACATAGAAGGTGTTGTGCACTTAATATTCTGGAGGGAGTAAACCTTGTAGGCATTATCATTGATCCTTTCAAGTACTTGAAAAGGACCATCACCCTCGGCATCTACTTGTCTTTCCTTTATGTTGGAAATCACTCCTTCCTTAGGTGCACCCAAACCCAATCACCCAGTTCTAGCTCAAGTCTCTTTCTCTCTTTGTTGGCTCTATTAGCAACCTCTTGATTTCTCTTCTCAAGGTGTCTTATCACCTTATCATGCAACATTTTTATGGCTTCGGACATTTTTCTTCCATCTAATCTCAACACAATATCACTAGACAAAAGGGTTAAATCTAAAAGTGTAAAGGGGTTCAAGCCGTATACATACTCAAAGGGAGTCATACTCGTAATCGAATGGGTAACACGATTATATGCAAACTCGACTAGGGGTAGGTGATCCTATGAAGAATTCATCTTACCTTTAACCATGGATCGTAGCATAGAACCCAATGTCCTATTTACTACTTTCGTTTGACCATCGGTTTGTGGGTGGAAGAGGTTGAGAATACCAATTTCATACCAAGCCTACCCCACATTAACTTCCAAAAGTGACTAAGAAACTTGGAGTCCATATTACTAAAAATGGTCCAAGGGATTCCATGTTTCTTAACAACATGTTTAACAAACAATGAAGCTACACTAGATGCATCCTCACTCTTAGAACATGAAATGAGGTGGACCATCTCTCAGAGTTGGACAACCACTACAAAAATGCTAACCCTACCTCTCCTTGTCCTTGGAAGCCCCAAAACAAAGTCCATAGATATGTCAAGCCAAGTATTAAAGGGAGTGTGAAGCAGGGTATACAATTCTTGAGGGAGGAGGCATGATTTGCAACTCCTACAGTCCATACATTGGCCACAAATCTTACCAACATCTTTGCGCAATTTAGGCTAATAGAATTGTTCCTCTAAGATACTGAGGGTCTTTTCAACCCCAAAGTGTTCCATTAGACCTCCATCATGTTCCTCTCTCACAAATAACTCTTTCAAAGAACTAAAGGGCACACACAACCTTCTTCATTTGAACAAATACCCATCAAATTTGGAATAGGGAGTGGAAACCCCATCCTTGAGCCATCTTTCCCTATCCCACTCTTCACATTGCTGAATGATAGGGACAAATATGGGGTCCTCGGGATACAACATCCTTATCCTCTCAAATCCCATCAACTTGGAAGATAAGGTAAAAATAAGCACATGTTTCCTAGATAATACGCCGGCCACCATATTTTACTTTCCCTTATTGTATAAAATGCCATAAGGTAAGGTTTCTAGGAATGCAATCCACTTAGCATGCCTCTTGTTTAGTTTTTCTTGGTCCCTAAGTTGTTTCAAGGATTCATGGTCTATTCGGATCACAAACTCTTTGAGCCACAAGTAATATTGCCAATTACCCAAGGCTCTAATCAAAACGTATAACTCTAGATCATAAGTACAATAATTTAGAGTTTCTCCCTTGAGATTTTCACTAAAGTAGGTAATAGGTTTAAGATCTTGCATTAAGACAACACCTACTAATAGTTTACTTGCATCACATTTAATTTAAAACATCTTATTAAAGTTGGGTAATTGCAACAAAGAGGCAAAAATGAGCATAACTTTCAAGGTTTCAAAGACCTTATCTTGTTCATCACCCAACTTGAAAGGTTGGTCCTTTTGGATGACCTTGGTCAAAGGACTGAGATGGTACTAAATCCTTTGACAAACTGCCTATAAAAACTAGCCAACCCATTGAAGCTTCATACTGCTCCAATGGATTTTGGAGTTGGATAATTTTTTATAGCTTCTATCTTATATTCATCCACCTCGACTCCTCTTGAACTCACAACAAATCCCCAAAGCACAACTTCATCCACACTAAAAGATCATATTTCAAGATTAGATTACAACTTTTCCTTTCTAAGAACTTCAAACACACTTTGCAAATACAACACATGCTCTTCAAGGGATTTTATATATACGAGGACATCATCAAAATACATCACAACAAACTTTCCAAGTAACGATTTCATCACATGATTCATTGACGACATGAAAGTACTAGGAGAATTAGTGAGGCATAATGTCATAACCATCCTTTCATAGAGACCAAATTTGATCTTGAAGGCAGTTTTCTATTCATCATCCAGTTGCATTGTTATATGGTGATAGCCACTCCTAAGATAAATTTTTGAGAACGCACAAGAACCATTCAACTTATCAAGCATATCATCCAATTGGGGAATAGGGTGGCAATACTTTACCATTATTTTATTGATGGCTCGGTAGTCCACACAGATTCTCCATGTTCCATCTTTCCTTGGAACCAATAAGACCAAAACCACACATGGACTCATTCTTTCCTTAATGTATCCTTTGTTGAGAAGTTCTTAAACTTGCCTTTGAAGTTCTTTGATGTCCGTAGGGTTACTTTGATACGCCAATTTGTTAGGCAATTTAGAGTCCAACACAAAGTCTATTTGATGATTAATTCCCCGAATTGGGGGTAACCCTTATGGAAGTTCCTTTGGAAATACATCCTCAAAATCCTGCAAAACAAAGGAAATAGAATGGGGAATAGAAGAATAAGAAGAGGGGTTAGTATTAAAAACATGGGCTAGGAGAAGGATATGTGTTTTATCATCATGCTCCTTGAAGAGATCCTTATTCATACACAACATAACCATAGGATCTTTCCCTTTAGGAATTGGCACTCCCTCGAATTCACCACCCTTTTCACTCTCAGGTTCACTTTACTTTTTTTTGTCTTTTGTTTTAACTCCCTCAATTGTTGATGTACTTCACTCACTTGAGATGGTAAGAGAGGATGAAGTGTAAACTTTTGACCATAGAGTTCAAGTAAGTACCTATTGGTTCTCCTATCATACTTAGTAGACCTATAATATTGCCATGGTCTACCTAAAAACAAGTGACAAGCTTGCATAGGAATCACATCACAAAACACTTTATCTTGGTAGTTTCCTACCTTAAACTAAATCACACATTATCGGGTCACCTTCAATTCTCCACAATCATTCAACCATTGAACCTTATAAGGACTTTGATATGTAGTAGTGGAAGTTTCAAGAAATAAACTATGGTGGCACTAGCAACATTAGTACAATTCCCCTATCTATAACCATTGTGCTCACACCTCCTTTGATAAGAGTATGGAATAGATTCTCCCTTTGACTTGGATCATCTATAGCCTTACTATCCATGACCCATATTACCACAAAGTTTGGAATTTCACACTTACATTTTTATGGCCAAGTATCCTTTTCATCACCTTTATTTTGCACCTCGGTTTCTTCTTGCTCACTATCTTGAGATTTTTCATCATTCTCATTCAATTCATTCCCACCTCTTCTCCAAGATAATATAATTTCCCTTCCCTAAGGATCATATTTATAAACTTTGGACACTCATTAGCCTTGTGTCCTCACCTTTGATATTCAATGCATTGAAACCCCTTAGAATTAAAAGTAGAAGTCGGTTTACCTTCATACCTTGAAGGATGGTGTTGTACAACCTTGGTCACGGGTTGAGGAGCATTAGATGGAGTATTTTTGTTCTTGTTCCAACCCAAAGATGATTGAATTACCTCTTTGTTCTTAGGACAATCCAGGGTTCTTATCCCCTTGATTGGTGAATTGATCTCTCCTTGAACTCCCTTTCAATGCCTAATGCCACTTAGAAGATACCATCAATAGTTTTAAACTACTAAAGTATCATGCGTGTGGATATATCCTTGTTTAATCTGACCTTGAAACGTATGATGTTATGAATCACTTGCTCTCCTCTATGATCAAGCTTCAAAATAAATTGTTGGAACTCATCATAGTAAGCCATGAAACTCTTGCTTCCTTGCCTCAAATTATACAACTTGGCAAGGAGCTCATGCCTATTAGTCTTGGGTAAGTACCTTTACCTCATAGGGTACCTCAATCTAAACCATGGAGGTGGTTTTCCCTCATTCAATTCATTTCCAAACCTTTTGACATACTCCAACCATGTGTTGGCATAACCTTCAAAGTTAGCTATAGTATAGAAACTTTTCTTTTCTTCGGTGAGATCACTAACTTGGAAGATTCTTTCACAAGTGGATTCCTATTCAAGATACACTTCGGGATAACTTTCCCCTTTGAAAGTTGGAAGGACCACCTTGATGAAAGTGATACCCACATCTCTATCTCTATTACCTTGATGATTTCTTTGACCAATTCTACCTTCATGCCCTCGGTATCTACCTTGATCTATATGTCTACCTCTTATTTCTTTTTCCATCATGTAAGAATCATCATAAGCTCTATACCCCTCTTGTTGTTCCCTTCTACCATAGTAGATGGGTTGGCTTTGGTTAAGTAGAGCTTAGAAAGAAGGCATTGGCTTTGGTGAATGGTAAGGCCTTTGGTTAAGTGGAGTTTAGATTAGAGGTATTGGATTTTATGGAGGATATGGTCTTTGGTTAAGTGGAGATTGGATTGGGGAGTTCGGCTTTTGAGGTGGCATTTGGCTTCTAAATCCTTCTTGTTGAGCTTTGTTTAGTTGGGGATGTTATGGTCTAGCGAGGTCTCGGGTTTGGGGGTAAGAAGTAGTAGCTTGGTTTGTGACATTTTATGGAGGCCTTGGTGGATAGAGCATTTGATGGAGAGTTTGGGGGTAATGGTAGTAGAGGTGTTTTGGGTATGTCTACTCAAAGACACAGGGCAGTGTTGAGGTGTAGAGGATAAGGAGTTCCTTTGACTCTCAACATGATCCAACCTCCCACTCATAGTAGACATATCACCTCTCATTGTTGACACTTTCATTTATAGTCTACCAAGGCCCGTTCACATCATTTTTATGTCGCGGAAGTGAGATTCAAGATGATCCAAAATAACACTATTAGCATCATTACCCACGTCTTGAGAGGTTTCACCTTCCATTGTAATTGTACCTAAGGAAACACCAATAAAAAAACAAACAAATTAGTTCAAAAAATATCCTCACCACACTCTCACTCCTTTGATTACCTCATACTTAGATTCACAAGTGTTGAAGGTTGGCTTGTAATCCGTGAGCAATTGAGGGATGAGTATACTCTTGTCTGGAATAGATTTTCATTTGAAAGACTCAAAGAAATCTCATTCAGAATTGAGCCAAGAACTACAACGAATCATAAAAGATAAAAAGCACACAAAGAACGTAAAAACGAAGAAAAGGGATTCAAAACTAACTCACAACCTAGTAGATGATTACTAGATTTTCAATTAGTACTAGAATCAACAAAATGAAACTAAGTAAATAAGAATAGAAAATGAGAAGGATTGATCCTAAAATATGGTTGTACGGAAGTGATGATGTAGCAGCTTTGGTTGGTCAAGAATTTGAAATTTTTTTGTTCTTCAATTTTTTGTTTCGGTCAATCTTCACTCAAGAAAGAGTAGAATCGGTTTTGAGGGGGAAACTACAAGGTTTGGAGCCTTTTTAAAGCTCAAATGAGTTTGAATTTTGAATGGTCCCCCTCTTGTACTTTCACTTGTAATTGATTATTCCCTTTTGGCCTTTCTTCCTATGGAAGACTTGGAATATGCTTGGAATATTCTTCGTACAAACAACTTATACACTCTCTTTCTTTATTTTTATAGATCAAACAACCACTTTTAAATATTCTTCTTCAACAAGATATAAATATGAGGAAGAACAACTAGAATATTCAAAGTTTGACCTAAGTTGACCACTAGGTAAATGACTTCCAAATTTGATTATTCTTGAAGATCCAAGGTCACGTTGCCAAACTAAACACAAATACCACCATTTCAAATCGTAAACGCCACAATCACACTTGTAAAAAACGAAATTCACCTCAAGTTTCTTCAAACTCAAGCTCAATAATGGTGGATAGCTCAAAACAACTCGGATTTTCTCAAATTTGTAGATCTAGACTCTATTAGTTCTAGGGAACAAGGATCTAGCACTAGAAACTAAAAAAACACACAAAATTTAAATATATCTAAGTAAATCTAGGTTTATCCTAAGTGAAAAAGACGCGACTCAATATTTTTTTGTGATTTTTGGATTTTTGACTCTTTTTTTGTGATGATTTTCTCAAGATAACAACAATCCAAGATTTAGAATTGTAGGAACAATACTAAAACGTGTATCTTAATACCAAATGATATAGAATATAAATAGAAAAGACTAAAATAAGATGAAGACTACACTAAAGAAGCAAACACCACACAATTTTATGAAGCAAAACAACAAACTAATTGCCTAAATGTAAAGGATAGATAACTTGCCATAAGATACTACAAACAATAGGAACCAAAAGATGTATCAAATATTAAGAACCCTAAGACCTATAGAATCAACACCAAGCTCCTACGTGAACACAAGAGGAACTCAACCTCCCCAAGAACTCACTTTTCTAAGCAAAAGATCAACACTAGTGAAATCCACACAAGCCCTAATTACAATCTCACAAGAAAGAAGAATAGGTATTTCAATGTTGTCTTTCAATATCAATAAGAAACTAATGAGAAAATATGTCTAAAGAGTCTATTTATAGCTATTACATAAAAAGACCAAAACACCCTTATGAGAGAAAAGAAAATGCGCCCTTGGAGTGTAGGATAGAGGTGGCTTTGGAGTGTCTAAAGTCCTTCATCATACTTGAACATATGCACTCCTTTGTATGGAATCATGGCACACTCAATCACATCCATCTTCATGAACATGGCTTGTAGGTTTTGTAAATCCTGAGCTTGGCTTCTTGTGAATGGTCTTAAGCTCTTTACACCCGTATAACATGATAGATCCCACAGTATTCAGGTTATATAAGTTCAGGTTTGCATTGCCAAGTGTTCAGTTTATCAGTTATTCAGTTATTGAGTTTTAGAGATTATTTCAGCACATTCTTTAGTTGGTGTTGTATTCATTTTACAAGTTCTTGCTTTCATGCTCAGTATTTATACATGATCCTTAGTATGATTTTGCAACCTATTAATCTTTAACTTGAGATTTACATATGGTACTCATGTTTCTACCACCTTCCAGCTTACAAAAATATTTTCATTTCATGATATAGAAATTTTAATAAGCCTTATTGCTTTTACGTACAACCATGATTTAAATGCATATTTCAGCAAAGAGCTTACATCCTCGGTTTTAAAGTATGTTTTAAGTATTTTATTGATTTGTACATGTCTCACATACTCAGTACATTCCAAAGTACTGACCACATATATACATTTGTGGATGCATTCATTCATAATGTTGGTACCAGATGTAGCCTACACACCAGGGTCAGACAGTTCTCAATATTTAGCCAACAAGTGATAAGTTCTCTTATTTCGGGGACTCAATTCAGTTGCAGTTCCTGTATTTTATTTTCAACATTCTTATG
This sequence comes from Capsicum pubescens, assembly GCA_030864215.1. Lineage (NCBI taxonomy): Eukaryota > Viridiplantae > Streptophyta > Magnoliopsida > Solanales > Solanaceae > Capsicum > Capsicum pubescens. Next base: position 131,597,841 of record CM061549.1, read on the forward strand.
TATTCATTAAGGATAGTTGGGGGTTATCTCCCGACTACCTATAGTCAGTATAGTAGAGGCTTCATAGATGGTTAGTCGGATTTAGTATTTGTAATTTAAGTTTCTCTTTCTCTCTCAGATTTTAGTATTGTAAACTTTGATCAGTTATGTATTGAAATAACTTATCTCATGTTGATTATGATTTTTCTCAGTTATCTAGATTTTTTTTTTATATATATATATATAATCTGTTGATCAAGTATCATGCCAGTACATGGGTTAGCTTGGGATCACTTGTGATTCTAAGCACAATGTTACGACTAGGGGTTATTCGCGGGTCCTGACAGGAATGCATGCTCAAAATTTGAGCCCAAATAGAGCATAAATCAAGGCTCAAATCATTTCACAAAGTTATGAAATTAAATACCTAATATCTATCACCTTTGAAGGAAAATGGATGGAGTTTGACGTGGAAATACAAAGAATAATGACCAAAGGCTGTTGAGATAGCTTACATTAGCCTCAATTGATAATTCCCCATATTTTCCCATACTCCAAGTTCCAAAAAAACATGAAAAATACCAATACAATAAAGAGATATTGGGTAAAAAGAAGTGTTTAAACACCAATAGTGAACTGCTTAACTGGCCATCGCTAAAGCGGCAAAATATCATTAAAGAAACGGGTGCAAAAATGGAAAGATGTCTCTAAAGTGACATACATGTATCTTAAGAAACCCCCACTTAAAGTAGACCAGTATCGCTAAAATAGCCCTCTTTTAGATGGAAAAGAACCACTAAAGTGATACAATCCCACTAAAGAAACTATCGCTAAAGCGGCTCATAGAACACTTTAGTAGTTGCACTAGAAACTTGAAATTAGAAATTTCACTAAGTTCTAATGGACTTCAATTGGGTGATCGGGATTTATTTTGAACCATTTGAGCACAATCAAACTATTCCACCATATCATGTTTGATGTTCTTGACTCAATGAAACCATTAAAATTTCCATCCAAGGTTGTTTTAACAAAACATGGGTCCCACACCCATTGTTCCTTTCTTCATCAAATTCACCCAATAACCCAAAATTAGTCCAGAAGCCTCAGAACCAAACCAAGAGTTTCTCTTGACTAAAATCCACCTTTTAGAGCTAACAACACTGTCAAAATTCTCATACGACTAACAGTATTGGTGTAAGACCAATTTCTTAACTTCAAAATAGGAAAATTGACTTTAAACCTAAATGAACTACTTGGAAGTGGAACCGATGATTTTGGCACGTATGAAATGACCTATAGTCTCTATGGAAACATACAAACTATTAAAAATAAACAAAAATCAAGAAAATAAACTAAAGGGTTATTACAATATCCATTACTAAAATGACTTTTGTCTTTGAAAGTAAACAGATTGAAAGAGATCGAAAGCTCATAAGGATGAGGTACCAGGCTCGCATGCTCTGAGTAATACTTCCCAGATAACCTCCAAGGAAAACCAATGCTTCCAATGGATTTTGATAAAGGTATATTTTTTTTACAACCTAACTTTACTTTCCAAATAACTAAAAACTCAATCTCAACAACCAACTGTCCTCCAACTGAACCAAACATGACTAAAGCATACAAACCTAAAACATCGCATACTGACATCACATTGATACAAGCCCAACCAAGAAACTATTCAACCAAGCTAAGGACAATCCAAAGCATGACTCATACAACCAACTCAAAATTCCAAATCTAGTATTCTCATGTCTTTCCAAATTTGATGTCAATTTTGAGTTTCAAAAAATCTCTCTAAGATTATCCAAGTCATGTCTGCATAATCACATTGCATAAATATCACGAAGCTGAAGCTGAACCACCAAGAACCCATATGGTGTAGCATAGGAACATTGCCCAATAATATCTACCAAAATACTCAAATGGTGATGACTAGTGTTTGCAACCACTACCAATCCACTACCTGGTTTGGATGACCCTAAAATCCAACAGTCATGAGTACGAAGCACAAGCTTTTGAAACTAAATTATCTGTTCCAGAATACCCTTATGAGTATGGGTGAAACCATGCAAGCCTAACTAGGATACTATTTACCACTGAGTAGATATTTTAAGAGCAACTAAGGAACTAAGGTCAAAATTAAGTAGAAATTGATACCATGTATTGATGAACCATCCATCGAGCATTTGGCTAATCTAATGTTTATGAACTAAAGAAAATTAAGCCGATGTGTAATAAGTAGGCCTTGTCATCCTGTCAGAAAATGCTCAACTTGAACAAATTCTAAAATTAGGGTTGCAATTAAGTTATGCTATTCATAACAAAAATCTCATCACTGAAGTTGGACTACTCAATATTAACTATCCAAATCAATCTTTTTAATGATTAAGCATCTATATACCAAAATCTATCACAACTCCTAAGCTATCATTCAAATGATTAAAAACCATAATTGGATCAACAAAACTTCACTAAGGTCAGATACCCAAATTATTCTTACCTCCAAAGACAAAGCATACATACAATGATTTTCACAAGGGATGAAACTAAAATATTAGTGAATAGCATAATCACAACTAAGAAAACTATTAATTTAGCATATGAGAAATCAAATACACATCTGTTGAAGGTATATCACGTAAAGGCATAATGAAAAATTCATCATGGCTACAAGGAGTACAAACAGTATCCCAATCTGGAGAAGCTCAAAAGAATATAATCTTAGCTATGACAAAAAATACACTCCTAAAAGACACCCATTCGGTCACTAACAACTGATACACAAATATATACCACTAAGTAGAATCACCCGATGAAGTCATATGAGGCCAAATAAATCCTGAAATGATAAATTTCTAAACTCACTTATTAAAAACAATCTTAACTCAACTGAACCATAAACAACATTATAGAAAGAATATAGTAACCAACTCAACACTAATTTCACAATCAAGACTACTACAGAGGGAAAACTAGATACATCAGAATATATGCCTAAGACATATAAGAGTTAGGAATGGGCTGCAGAAAAGGATTTCCAAAGGTACAATCACCACAAAACCATGGAAGGAAAAATCCACCTTCACTTTCATAACCCACTCAATAATTGATCCAACCACGTTAATAGAAAAAAGAACACTAAGATTCTAATTTAGGTGGAGAGGAATCACATGAAAGGGATACAAACTAGATTATGCTATTCTAGACTTTTATCAAGTAAGAATCAATAGCAACCAAAATAGTATTACTAATATAAAGTATAGGTGGCACAAAAATGCAAAACAACCAGTACCATTCAAAGATCATGTCAAGGGCATATGCTAAAGAAAATTGAATTTAGCTTAAGTGCTATGCCCCAAGGAAATTACCACGATGATCCACTCAATCCACTACTAAAAGAAAATACCTACGGGGGTATTCAGGTATGCATAAATCTTTACAAAGTCATACGACAATCAATGCAGTAATATCAATTAATATAACCATCAATGGGTATGAAAACCTCAACATAATTCAAATAAAAACTAAACATTAGAAATTAAAAGTGCAAAGTGAACCTATAATGATGGAATCTGAAGTCATGGTCCCTAACTACCCATAGAACTATGAATCTGAATACATCCAACGCTAAACATAACATTAGAACAACCAACTGAAATACCAAGGAAACCACCTTTAACTGTGACCTTCCATGTAATTCCTATGATTTTTGTGTTTTTAATGCTTTTAGCCTCCCCATAGCAGCTGCTGGTCTTTCATAACTTTTTACAACTATCAGTTAGATAATCAGATAATTTGTTTATGTTTTAGGCCCATTTCCTTATTTTGGGGCTATCACTATTAAAGAATTGGTCTCGAACCAAAAATCCAAGTAAATGATTTTGTATGAGAAATTTGATCGAGTCATTAGCTATAAAATATTGATTTAGGCTATGGGGATCATTGGTTTAGGTCCCAAGGCTTTTAGACTTATTTTTGTCTATTAGGTAGATTATCTGAAAAATAGAACCATTGGTATGGGTCCCATATTTGGTTAAAATAATGTTAGATGAAAGCTTTGATAGTTCCATTAAGTCTAGAATATAAAATTTAGTATGGTAGCATAGTTCATTTTTGCACACGGGGTTTTAAACAAATTCCAAACACCTGATCAGAGTCTATTTAGACTTAGAGAAATATAGTGCATGGCACCATCTGATGAAATTGCTTAAGAGGATGTTTGGTCTCTTAAGCGATAGTGGATTCAGTGATATGGAGGTACTTTAGCAGCCTTGATTGCATGGTTGAGGACCTTTTAACCGATCCTTGTCTGATTTAGTGGCCAAAAATATACTTTAGAAATACCTGCATCTTTGTGCCCGACTGTTTTAGCGGATATTTACTGCTTAAGTGGACAAGTGGACGCTTTAACGGCACCTGGGGGTTGTTAAATTTCCATTCTATACCTAATTTTCCCTTATTTTCTTAACCCCCTTTCTATCATTTTGAGAGTGTGGGACTTAAGAAAGTATGTGTAATCATCTATTGAATCTAAGTAAGTTAGCCTAACACTCCTTGGTCATTTTTTATTATTTTGTCCATCAAACTCCATCCCATTTCATTGTAATTTCTTAGAAATTAGGTCTTTAAATCCATAGACTTTAGGGATTGATTTTGGTCTCCAATTTATGAAGCAATTGTTCTTAATTTTTAGTACACATTTCTCGTCTTTTTAGGGACCTTGTGACAGATTTAATTTTTGGATTCCACTTATGGGCCTTGTGAGCTCATTTTTTACCTGAATTCTGACCTGATATTTTATATAACAATATGGGTCTCATCTACTCCTATTTATTTGTAGATTATCATTTTGATAATGTGGCAGTGTTTCAAGATCATGGAGAAAAGATGAGTGGTTTTCAGATGATTTAAGGCTTATGGTTTGATATTAAGGTAGGCTTTGGTCTAATCTTCCCTATGAGATGGTGTATATATATATTGCATATTAGGTTGGGATAGGATATGATTACGAGTAGAATATCATGATTTGGCCTAATTTAGGGAATTTGGGATAGAAGCGTGACCAGACCCTTAAGGTGGAATACTTGTTATATCTATAGAATCCTATCACCCTAGGTTACAAGCATGTTGATCATAGTTGATGCTAGGGACCCTTTACCATAAGGTTTTTTACTTGACTTAGTGGATTGGATCATAGTTTCCCAAATTAAAGTGTTACTTTTATGCTAGTTATATACTATTGGGCATCAGGCCATGATTACAACACTAGTTGGACTCTAGGTGAGTATTCTATCCTTATAAAGGATGAGTTTTTGGTCTATAGAAGCTTAGGTGTCTATGGTTTTGTTATTTGGATACCGGTCATGGAATACATATTCTTGATGCATTCATTCTCATTTAGTGGTACACTTTCAATAAAAATCATAATTTTAATATCATTTTATAAAAAAGATTAATTCCCACTTTTTACTTGTAAAATGGATTTTTTTATAACGGGGATCATATCATCTTATTTATTGATTTATGAGATTTAAAAATAAATATGATATTTTGGAAATATGATCGAGATTAATTTGGTCCTTTGTTAGTCCACTCTTTTACCATTATAATTTACTTCGATCATGAGAAATTTCAACTCTTTCTACTCTATTATGATGATTTAATCCTAGTGTTGATCCCGAGCAATGGATTTATAGACTGCCACTCTTTTAGTCACGATACCGAACTTATATATATAGATACATCTCTCCGCTACTGGACGAAGTAGATTGATGATGATTAAAAATCCTTGATGGGACCAAGTAGTATGTATAGATATTCTCGAATTCCCTACGTCCCCTTTCATTTGTGAGTCATCATGCTGGAGAAAAGAGGTCACCGTAGGTCCTGTTTCTATGAGCTGTTGAGCTAGAGGAAGTTTATAAACTTGGTACATATGGAGCTTGGATCAGATATAGTACCATAGTTTTACTTTTTACTTATTTAAATTTATATTGCATTCATTTATTTATATGCATTGCCTATCATGAGTATGTTATTGTTGCTTATAATTATCAGCCTTATGGGGGGTTACAGAGCTATAGGCTATTATTGTTGTTTGATAAGATTTGGATGAACCTTTTGGGATTATAGGGGTTGATTAGGTATTGTTTGTCTAGACAGATAGTTACTTCATTGTTGTTATTATGGTTAGTTTGTGGTAGGTTGATTATGAAATGGTGCTAAGGTTGGAGGTATGTTTCTAATCCTTTTTTTTTATGGTAAATTATACTATGGATAGTTACCTCATGGTTTGACATTATGTATAGGGACCATAATTATGCCAGCACTATCTTTACTACTTGAGATGTTAGGTCATTACCTTGAGTAGTCCTCTCTCTCTATATATATATACATTACTGTGTATCTTTATTCCTTGGCTATTCATGTTGTATATGTATTTTTGGCCATGTATACTATTATATAACCTTCTTTCACTCTACCTTTATATATATTGAATAGCGATATATGGTATTTCCCAAAGGCCCTGATACTATAATAATAGGAAATTTTATCCTTATTGCTCACTTAGCATTAAAATATTTAGTTTTCTTGTTAGTTGCCTATAGTTAATATTTTTGCTTTACATATTATTTATGCTTGCATTATCTTTTGAGATTAGTCAGTTGATGAATATTGAGTACCACGTGTTTGGTACTTATAGTTCACTTCTGCAACCTACAAATCATTATACACGTTCTCACCTTTATTATATGGATCATGAAGAATAGATATGGATAAGAGATTTGGGATAAACTCTTGGCGTTCAGTATATTATGGATTATAATAATCTTTACATTGTATTCAAATATGGCTTGTACTTTATTTCACTTGGTACTCTTATTGTATTAGAACCTTTTGTACTAATTTCACTAGGTTTTGAGATAAACTTATATAATTGGCCTTTTGTCATATTTATTCTACATTTTCCTTTTTTTTTTATAGTCCTAGTACCTACTTGTGGGTTATAGTAGGCTCCATCATGACTTGGGAAAATTGGGTCATGAAAAATTGGTAATACAATCTAGTCTTATAGGTGTAATGGTACAAAAGCTAAATTTCTATACCTATATTTAGGAGTCTACTAGACGTTCTTAGGACATTCTATTCTTGACTCCTTGTCATGTGTCCATATTTTTATGAATATCTAGTGTATTCTTTGACTCTATTTTGTTCCAGGTGGATGATACGAGGTTATCGATAGATGCAGATAGGACCTACACACACGTTTCTATATCTTTAAATCAGCATTGGGATAGGGAGTTAGAGATTAATATAAGAGATCTTTAATATCATCTAGAGGATTTGGGGACAACCCAAGCTCCGATAGAGTCTGTGGCCACTTTAGCCTTTGAAAATTCAGCATTTAGGATTCTAAGCCTTTTTTACATATATCTCACAACCATAGATGATATCCTATTCATCAAGCAGTTCTCAGCAGGAGTTGGGTTTATTGATATTCCGTAGGGTTCCTTATCAGTTTCAAAGTATGAGAGTGGTTTCTATAGTAGACTAGACATACTCTTATGATATATCCTTCAGAGCATGAGATGGTGTATGGATTTATAGGAAGATTATCTTTTCCACTCTATTTGGCATTAGAGCATTTGATAGAGGCTAAGTCTTTTTTCTCTCAAGCTGTTGATCATGAGGGGGCCATAGAGAGAGCATGTATTGGGACATATGAAGGTAGCGGTTAGAGGATATGTCACTCGTACAATATTATTGATATTTCATCCAAGAGTATGGATCCTCTCGATGGGGATCAACTTCACTTGTACCCTATCAGTTTTGCACATGTAGCATCTCAAACTATAGGTGACTCTCAAGTTAGTCATAGTTACAGCAGGCAGAGTTCTTGTCAAATCTTATGGTGTATTTGGTATGAATCATTGGGTTATGGTAGCCATTCTAGATTAGTGGGTGTAGTACCTCAGAGTGTTTCAGGAGCTTCTTTTGGTTGTGGCAAGTTGGCTATTTGCTTAGAGAGTGTCGTATATAAGAGTTGGTTATTTAGATAGAGTTAGAACAAGCCATCCTAGAGCTCTGTGATTGCGAAGAGGATAGTTATTTCATTAGGGAGTATCACCAATATCAATTGGTCATCCAATTAGGGTTAGCCCACGTTTTTTACCAGGTTTTGACTTCAGAGGTTTGTTATGACTACAGAGAAACCAATAATTGTTCTAGAGAATGTCCCAAACTTATGGATTAATAGTCTTTTAGCTCATATAGAACAATCTTATGGAGTTATGGAACCTTTAACTAGAGGCAGTGCATTTAGTCCCTCAGTTAGTGATCGACATTCAGTCTGAGTTTGGACCTACTCAGATTAGTACTCTTTTAATTATATCAAGCATATGATTTCAGGTTTCCATCATGATAGGTTTGCCTTTTATTTTCTACCTTTACCTTTTAATTTAAGCGAATTGGTTTTTCATACTGATTAATGATTATATGCCTTGGTAGGTTTATATTTGTTGTTGTTTGTCTTATGTATAGTTCATAATTATATGACTACCATCATAGATGATTTATTTTAGTAGTGGATAAACTAGATCAGTATTAAAATTTTCCTAGGGGTGTAATATTTGGTTTCAAGTCCCATTTACTGACACATATTGGCCTTCTTATAACCATATAGTGGTACTTGTTGTTGATTTCATGTTGGAACCAACTACATCTTATACTGGTGTCATTATTGTTGTTTTTATTATTATTGTCATTATTTTGACATTGATTGATTTTTACTCAATAGAATACTAGACTAGCATTATCTATCTAGAATTCCCTTCCTTTTGATTCTTGGTTATCCTAGGTGGCTAGAATGGTTGGATGAATTTTTCCTCTTTTAGAGAGGTGAGGTTGATCATTTTGCTTTTTTGTTGGTAATGTTATACCGGTTGTTGAGTGTGCTATGAAAGTGAAATTAAGTTGACCTTCCATGATTTTTTTAGGGGTCTAGAGTTGGTAATTTAGTTTTATTCCCCTTTTTGTATTGAGATTCTTTGACTTACCTTCTGATTTGTTGATATCTTAGCGCTGGCTATCTTTCTCTGTAGCCTATTTCTGAGGTTGATCAAATTTGGGATCTGTTCTTTTAGATTTGGTTAGTTCCTCACCCAATAGTAGTCTTAACATTGATGTCAAAAGGTCTTAGGCTTGCCTTTCTAATTTATTAGGTTTATCTCCTAGTGATAACTTCAATCTTGGTATTAATGAGGAGTTGTATACTCCATTCTCTCCATGATATGGTTTTTAGTTTAGTTAAGTTTTAGGTAGTGGAGATAGATGATCCTTTTGTGTAGCAACCTATTAAGTTGTCCAATAGGGACTTTATTATTTTTGATTTGCCTGGTTCATTTTTTGGTAGTGGCCTTAACCTTGGCATTGATGTTGAGATTCATACTCTACTCTTTTGTGATGTGATTCATGTCTTTATTTGGGTTAAGGTTGTTTTATATGGGTGGATTTAGGAAATCCTTATTTCTATATTTGTTTTTCCTAACAAGACTTTGTGGAGTGCTTCTCCTTGGTGATATATGCCTATGGGTATTCATGGCTATAGATGGAGCATTAGATTTACCAGTTTCTGTCTTAGGTTTCATTTCTTTGAGTTACTAGATTTTTTTTTATCTAGTACTGCTTGTTGCCTTGGTGAGTCTTGGTATGCCTTGGTTCATTATGTCCCTCAACAGAGGTAAAGTTGATTTCTTGTGTCTTCAGTCAGTGTTTTTTCCTCCATTGTTCTTTTTTCCTTCAATAATATTTCAATTTTGGCTCTGGTAAGATCCAGTAGGAAATATGCCTGATTTTGATGATAAGGTTGATTTGGTTGTTGGCCTTGGATTAGACTTGTTGGCTCATGTATTTGAATCTTGGATCTTTTGAATGGTGGCTTGAGGTTTATGATAGAATTTTGCGGTTCAAGTATTTGAATCTGGGCTCTTTTGAATGGTGGCTTGAGGGTTATGACAAAATTTTGCATTTGGATGCTTACTCATCCATAGGATTGGTTCGGACGTTGAAATTAAGTGTTTCAGCTTTGGCATCGAGGTTTTAGTTGTGAGTTGTAGATCTTAGGTACATCCTTTATTTCTATATTTATCTCAATTAGGGTTTCACTTATAGGCTGGCCGAGCCTACTCGTTACCTACCTATTCGGTTTTCTTTAGTTCAGATGGATTATGGTGGATAGATGTTTGTATGATAGCCTGTTGGCACTTGATGATGGTTTCTTCTGCTTTTGACCTTTAAGTCTTTTCTAGAAGTTTTAGATATTGACTCAGTAGATAAAGTGTACTTGAGTTAGACTTAGCAAGGTTTAACCCTCAGTTTGTGGGGCACTGATAACGCTCAAGTTACACCATTATTTTGATGCAAGGCGGTCGTTGTGAATATATACCCAACATGAGTTAGGGTCGAATCTTCGAGGAGTGCAATCTATCTTTCAACACTTATGCATGTTGAGAGTTAACTATTTGTTTAACCCGTAATGTAAGACAAAAACAAAACATTAAAGTAAATTGGGGGGTTTGAATGTTGAATTTTGAAAACAATACCAAATCACACTAATAAGAGATCGGTACAATTGTTAAATTTAGCAAATTAAGCAAGATCGTGGGGTTATGTTCTCCTAAGTAGTATTCATGCCTGGGCAATCAAGAGTTAGTCTAAGTTTGGCTAAGGGTTTTAGGTAGGCTAGATTTAGGGTGTTAGTGTTAACCTTTCGATAAAAAACTAAATTTCACTCATTGATTATTTCAAACACCTGATAAGCATGGCAATCTTACCAATCCATAACCTTAACTTAGTATCCTTATTTCTAAGATGATGCTTATGAACATAGCCAATTCACTTAACACCCTTATTTCTAATATAGCGCTAACAAACAAGCTATATCAAGGTGTTATTTGCAATCACTCTTCACCCATATTCCTTATTCAAGGATGATATGAGATCCAAGGCAATTGGGGTTTTCACCCATAATTCTCAATTTAACTATAGATAAAGAGCAAATCCACAACAATCAACCAATTATTTGGATTAACAATAGAAACCCGCACATAATTCACTACCTAATCAAACATAACCCCAATATATAAGATTAGTTACTCATGAAATTAAAGAGAGGATATATACCCAAATTGGCATTCACTTGATCCATAATAATCAAAATAAGTGTAAACCTAAGCTTCAATTTCAATTTACAACTAAAATCTATTGCAATCAAAATAAAAAATTGTTTTTTCAACTCAAAATTAGAGTGTTTTTGCTCTCTCCCCTTAAAATTGGATAAAAAATGCCCCAAAAATGTGAAAGGTTTTGCCTTTTGAGATATTGGGATTCAACTCTATGAAATTCCAACTCTGCCCTTGATGAATTCCTATTGTATCGTGATTGCCCTCTTCTAGTCGCAATCATAGTTCTATTATTGCATGGCCTCTTCATGCTATCGCTATAGGCTGACCTTCTTTTTACTGTCTGATCTTCAGAATTTTGCTCCTTTTGCCTATTTCTCTTCTTTTTCAGCTTTATCTCAACTCATTTTCATCAGATTCCCAGTAAAAAAAAATAAATCATAAAACTAGATATTAATGCATTTAAATAAAGAATTAGTAAGAATTAGTCTCATTTATACAATTAAATTATTATAGTGTGCAAGAATTTGGATGTAAATAGACGCCAGATTGCAACTTATCACACCTCCAACTTAAATTTTTGCATGTCCTCAAGCAACACAAGTCTATACTCAGTGGGACTACTCAACTTCTAAGCCCATTCTTACAACAAAATGATCACTAATGATTTTGAACTTGATTCGCACTAGTTATTAGCCAACAAGAATATGAAGAACTAATCATGCAATTCCCCATAAAATAAAGAAAATTTACACAGATGAAAAAGATTTTTAATAACAATCAAACAACAACTACTAAATCTCAAGAGGTGACTCTCTATTAATAGTGACTTAACTACACTCCTTTGTCGTGTTTTTGGAGTATGAAAACTTCACCAACCATTTTGTAACATCCTAAGTTTTTGGTCCTTGAAAATTTCTAAAATTTTATCCTCACTGTGCTAATTATGACATACCTTAGGAGTCGTAAGGAGTCTTGACAGGTTCAAGGGACCCACTAGTAGCCTAAACAATGAGTATGTGGCAAAGTTCTATTCTGAGTACGAGTGGCTCACTACGAGTCCTGAGGTCTCATTACGAGTCACTGGGTGCAAATTAAAGAATGTCCAGTGTATACTCGAAATGGGTTTTGTGTTGACAACAATAGACCCTAAGGGTTGTAAGGTCCCATTATGAGTCATATCAGTGGAGTTGTAGGGAAAATAATGTATATGTGCCCTGAAGACTATCTTTGGTACGACGCATGGTGACGAGTCAAAGTGAAACCTTATGAGTCATATAGTGACCCATAGTCACTGATGATTAAATTTTAATTTTTAATTTGAGGGAATTTTGGACAATTCTTTTCTTACCCAATTAAAACCCCAAATTCATAAAGCACTTAAGGGGGTTATTTCTCATTCATAACATAATCAAACACTCCTAAAGCTATCCTATGTCTCATACATAGCGATACTTACGGTTTCCAAGAGGTAGATCACCTAAGGGCTCAAGGGTTTAATTTTCTCCATAAGCTTGGGTTTCTAAAGCATGTTACTCTTTCCTAATTGCTCGTTTGTTAAAAACATGTGTCTTAAGGCATCATTTTTATGGAACTAATGCTGGTTTTGAAACATGGGCTGAGGATTTTGAATGTTTGTAGTTGAATAGTGTTTCCCATGATTTAACAATGATTATTTATGCTTTAATTATGGATCTAAAATCGTGGGTGCATGGTTATGGTGAATAAACTAATGTATTGTGATTTCCCCAACTTGTGACTTTTAAATTGGTAATGACCTGAACCCCTTATTGTGAAATTGAATTTGAATATAAAAAGTATGCACATTGAACTACTCTTGAACTATTGCATTATTACATCCTGGGTTTTGGCCTTAGAAATTTTCCATGAAATCCATTCTCGGGACCTAATATAACTCCAGGGTATGATCCGTATGATAGGGTATGGGTGGTATGGTCCTATCGTAATCTTACCAGTGTTATTTAGTGGGATGGTTTTGATCCCTGGACTGGTCATAACTTAGTGGTGTGAGTCTTAAGGATTAATACGAGTCATATTGGTGACTCGTATGATGGGTAGTTTTGATCCTCCTAGTAATTCATTTTGATAGGAATACGGATCAAGAGTACAGAGAGTATGATGAGATTACAACTTGGTTAGATGAGTCATATATTGGACAGTGTCTGATCCAAAAGTTACGGCCTGAGTATGTCTCGTTGAAACCAATCGTAAGGAATGGTACGACTTATAAGAGGGTCGCTCGTATCCCTATGATGGGTTTTTAAGGGACATAAGTAGGGGTATTTTGGACACTTACCTACTTACCCTAATTATGACCCAGGACTTCTAATACACTTAAGAGGCTATTTACCCAATTATTCTGTTTATTAACACCTAGAAAACTATTTCAAAACATATCATAATTCTCTCAAGAGCTTTTGGGGTAAGAGAGCTAGGGTTTCAACTTAAGGATTGTGTTGGAGCTTGCTTTGGTGATTTTCTTCCATCATCTTTCTCGGTTTAAGGCATGTGTCTCTTTCCTACTTCATAATTATAAAAAGGTATGGATTTTATGGATGTTTTCATGGATTCAATATTGCATGGTTTATAGTTTTCAACTATTAATTGGAGGTTTTTTTTATAATGTCTTGGTTATGGTTTCCTATGGTTTAATTATGCTTTATATGCATAAATGATGGTGTTGGGCAACTGGATTTCATGGTAATGGTTTAATGGTCTTTGAAACTGATTTTGGTTATATTATGCCCCCAAGGTGTTTGATAAAATGCTTATAAGGATATGTTCATTGCATTGACTTCTTTAAATGGAACTTGTTTGTTTTCAGCTTATATATGAAACTACAAATGGTTTAAATGGCTTACAAAGGTTAAAGGCTAATTGGTTATGCTTGTGGAGGGCATAGTAGTCTCCCAAGAGGTTAATATGGTAAATGAAAAAGGGTACTTGAGAGTCCCCTTAACCTAAATGGTTTGGCTATGGATAATTCTTGCAAATATGGTTGGCATGCCGATACCACTAATAATAGGCCTTAGTTTATAAATGGTAATTGTATTGTTTGGATATGGTTTTAATTTTGGTATTAATGGCGGGAGGTGTAACTAAGCCTTGGAAAGTTGAGGTTCCAGGGGAACCAAAATTGGAAACTCATATTTGCCGATATGAGTGGTCTTCGATGACCACTTGCAAGTGTCAAGTTTTATATTGGAGGGATGTACTACTCATTCTACGGGATATTTTTTGGTCGTGCGGCTACATGCACTGGGACTCTTTGAGTAGGGGGAACTGAACCCATACGGCCCATAGGTGTGGTTAAACAACATGGTTACACAACCTAGGTAAAATATTTTAAATGCATGCTAAACACGGATTCCCTTACCCAACAGTTATATATATGTATGATTGTATGGATCATGGATGGTTTTATGTGGTTGTTTAAATGGCATTAGTTTCTCCTTATCCTGAGATACATGCTAGCGGTCATTCGCTAACCCATCTACTGGCGGCGGTATACCCACTCTATGTAGGAACCAACTATTCGACTTCTCCTACATAGTGATTGATTCAAGGATAACTTTTGTATTGACGTAGTGAGCTTCCATATTTTTGGAAGGCTCCATTTCATGATATGGACATTCTTAGACATTTTGCTTTTGTTTTGAATATTGGTTTTGGCCATGTTTTGGGGCATGTACCAACTGGATATTTGTATTCTTTTGGATAGAGTCTTTGTGGTACTTTTGGGGGTAGGCATGGGTGGTATAAGTATTTATGTTGTCCTTGGCATTAGAATAAGCTGGGAGGCTGGCATCATCGAACATGATTTATCACTATTCTATTGTATTACATTTTGGGTTTGATTATCATATTATTTTTTGGTAGTCTCTTTAGTTTGGTATGGTATGGATGGTTGGTTTGGTCCGGGTAGACTCGGTTGGGTCGGTCACGGTTGTGACCCTATCCTAGAGACTTTATGAGAGCATTCACACAATCTTGTTATATGCTTGAAATTTAGCTCATCTAAGGTTGTGAAAGGTGGTTGGGTTGGGTTAAAAGGGCGGTCCCCATTCTCGGTTGGACTTGGGATGCCTATTACATCTAGGCCTTGGTTTGGGTCATGACATGTTTGTATCAAAGATTTAGGTTCTTGGTCCACTGGGAGTCCAATAAGCCGTATCAAGTAGAGTCTCTTTTAGGGGTGTGAAGTGCACCACACTCATAAGAGAGAGGCTATAAGACATTTAGGAATGTTTCACTTTCTTGAAATCCTCAGTCCTGGAATCTTCTCTAATCGTTGGTTTTTTGTATTTCAGATCATGCCTCATAAATATGGAACATAAGAAAATTTCACCATCCTATTTGGGGATAATACTGAAGGGGTACCTCTTACCTCTGGAGTACATCTTTAATCTAATGGTACTATTCCTTATTATGATGGAGTTCCTCCTATTTCTCCCACTACTTCTCAGGGTAATATGACAAATGTCGAGTTTTATCATTCTATTCATGTTATTACTCAGATGGTCACTACTCAGGTTGAGTGAGGTGCGTCTAGTGCTTTGTCTACTGAGTCCACATGGGTTGGCTAATTTATGAATGTGGGTCCTCCTACTTTTATGATAGTGAAGGTGAAGGAATACCTATAGGGATTCTTGGATGAACTGGAGAAGATATTTTGGGTTAAGTAGGCTTCTAATCTAGAGGGAGTTAGCTTTATGGCTTATCATCTCAAAGATATTACTTATCAGTGGAATGAGGAGTGGGATAGAGATAAGGGTGATATGGAAGAGAAAGGTTTGTGGGAGGCCTTTTCTAATACCTTCATGGATCATTTCTTTCCTCGGGAGTTGAAGGAAGCTAAGATGGAGAAGTTTATGTACCTTAAGAAAGAAAGGAAGTCTGTTAAGGAATATGCCTTGAAGTTTCATTAGTTGTCAATGTATGCTCCAGATTTTATGGCTGATATAAGGTCGAGAATAAGGAAGTACACTTATGGTTTGAATAGAGATTTGATTCTTGAAGGCAAGATTGCTTTGTGTATTAGGTATATGGACATATCAAGGTTGATAGTTCATATGCAGCTGGTTGAGGATGAGAAGAGAAAGAAGGTGGAATTTGAGGATAGACAGGGAAAGCGAGGTAGATTTCCTGCTCAGAGAGGTACGCAGTCTCAAGGTGGTATAGATGGTGAAAAATGGCAAAAAAAGAAGTGGGGAGTTTCGGTTCCTTCTCTGCTGCCAGTGGTCCTTACCCACAGTTGTTGCGCGATAAGCATCACCAATTTGGTTATAATTATCGGGCTCAAGTTGCCCAATCTCAGGTGAGTGAAGGTCAACCTATTTCTTTATGCCCTCCTTTTTGGTTTTGCGGTTGTCCTCATCAAGGATTCAGTGAGGAAGGTAAGGATAAGTGCTTTAAGTGTGGTCAAGTAGGACAACAACTCAAGGATTTTCTGACTAATAAGGTTGCTACGGGGGCGAATAAGGTTTTGGTGGCTTCATCTTATACTCTTAAACCTGGTGGTGTGGCATATACTTCTATTACTTCTCTTAGTTCTAGTGTTGGTCAGAATAGGTTGTATGCTTTGGTGTCCCGATAGAAATTAGAGGTATTACCTGATATTGTTATGGGTACGTTAAATCTCTTTTCTCGTGACTTATATTATTTGCTTGATCTGGGTTTCACACTTTCTTATGTGACTTCTTATATAGCCGTGTCTTTTGGTTTTGATTCGGATCCTTTTTCTATTTCTACCCCGATAAGAGACACGATCATTGATGAATGGGTCTATAGGGGGTTGTGGTATCTAATGGTGATAGGAAAACTTTGGTAGATCTGTTTGAGTTGGTAATAGTGGATTTTGATGTGATTTTGGGTATAGACTGGTTACATTCTTGTTATGTGTCTTTAGACTGTTGAACTCGTAAGGTCATCTTTAGGTTCCCTGGTGAGCCAAAAATAGAGGGTTGTTCTTTAGCTCCTAGGGTATGATTTATTTCTCATATTAGAGGTCGAAGGTTAATCTCTAAAAGGTGTATTTATCACTTAGTTCGGGTTAAAGATTCTAACTCGAAAGGTCCTTCTTTGCAGTCAATTTTGATAGTTAATGAGTTTCAAGAGGTCTTTTCGGATGATCTTCCTGGTGTTCCTTCGGATAGGGAAATAGAGTTAGTTATTAATTTTCTTTCGGACACTTGTCCAATATCTATTCCTCCATATAGAATGGCTCCGACTGAGTTAAGGGAACTTAAGGATCAAATTAATGATCATTTGAATAAGGGGTTTATTCATCCTAGTGTTTTTCCATAGGGTGCGCCGATGTTGTTTGTTCGCAAGAAGGATGGTTCCCTTCGGATGTGCATTGACTATAGGCAGTTGAACAAGGTAACAGTTAAGAACAAGTATCTCCTTCCTCGAATAGATTATTTGTTTGATTAGTTACAGACTGCTAAGTTCTTTTCAATGATAGATCTTCGGTCTAGGTACCATCAACTTAATATTAGGGAGAAGGATATCCCTAAGATAACTTTTCGTACTCGGTATGGGCATTTTGAGTTCTTGGTGATGTCATTTGGGTTGACCAATGATCCGATAATATTTTTGGACTTAATGAACAGGGTGTTCAAGTAGTATTTGAATCTCTTTGTCATTGTATTTATTGATGACATTAAGGAGTGAGGTGGATCATTCTAGTCACCTCCATGTGGTATTACAGTCCTTAAAGTAACAATGATTGTTTTCCAAGTTCTCTAAGTATGAGTTTGGTTGAATGCCATGACTTTCTTGGGTCTCATTATTTCTAGTAAGGGGATAATGATTGATCCTCAAAAGGTTGCTGCGGTGAAGGGGTGGCCTAGGTCCATGACTCCATTCGATGTTCGGAACTTTTTTGATTTAGCTGGGTATTATAGTCGATTTGTTGAAAGTTTCTTGTTTATAGCTGCTCCTATGACTAAATTAACTTAGAAGAAGGTTAATTTTTCTTGGTCAGATGCTTGTGAGGGAGTGTTGAGAAGATGAAGGATAGGTTAACTTCGGCTCCGATTTTGACTTTGTCAGAAAAATAATGGGTTTATGGTTTATTATGATGCATCTCGGGCAGGGCTTGGTTGTGTTTTGATGCAACATGAGAGGGTGATTGCCTATGTTTCCAGACAGTTGAAGGTACATGAGAGAAATTATCCTACCCATGATTTGAAGTTGTTGGAGGTTGTGTTTGTTTTGAAAATATGGAGACATTATTTGTATAAGTGTTCAGGTAGATATCTTTTTAGATCATAAAAGTCTTTAGTATGTGTTCACACAGAAAGAGCTTAATCTCAGGCAAAAGAGATGGCTTGAGCTTCTCATGGATTATGGTATGAGTCTTCACTATTTCTCGTGTAACGCTAATGTGGTTGCTGATGCTCTTAGCAGGTTGTCTATGTAAAGTTTGGCTCATGTGGAGAAAGGAAAGTGGGAATTAATGAAGGATATTCACCACTTGGTCAATCATGGAGTTTGTCTCTTGGATTCCAAAGATAGTGGTGTGATGAAGCAAGAAGTGGTTCGATCGTCTCTTAGTGTAGAGATTAAGGAGAACAAGCATAAGATCCACTCTTGATGAAAACCAAGAGTGATGTCGGTAGGCAAAAAGTGGCGGTGTTTGAGATTAATGGTGATGGTACTTTATGGTACCAAGGAAGGCTGTGTGTTTCGAATGTCGATGGGTTGCGACAAAGGATTTTGGATGAGGCGCATAAGTCATACTATGTTTTTCATCCTGGTTTGACAAAGATGTATCATGATTTTAAGGAGATCTATTGGTGGAATGGTCTGAATAGAGATGTGGTTGATTTCATGAACAAGTACATGTTGTGTCAGTAGTCTAAGGTTGAGCACTTGAGGCCTGGTGGGTTACTAGTTCCCTATATGGAAGTAGGAGATGACCAATATGGATTTCGTTATAGGTCTTCCTCGGTCTTCGAACTAATTTTATTCGATTTGGGTCATTGTGGATAGGATGACTAAGTCTGCTCACTTTTTGCCAGTCAGGACTACCTTTTCGGTGGAAGATTATGTGAAGTTTTATATTCAAGAGATTGTGAAGCTGTATGTGGTTCCTGTTTCAATTAGTTTTGATCGTGGTACGCAATTTATGCCTTATTTTTGGCGATCTTTCCAGAAAGAATTAGGGACTAAGGTTAGTATGAGTATGACTTTTAATTCGTAGTAGGATGGTCAAGTGGAGAGAACGATTCAGACATTGGAGGACATGTTTCGGGCATGAGTTATTGATTATCGTGGCAGTTAAGTCTAGCATCTACCTTTGGTAGAGTTTGTTTACAATAATAGCTATTATCTTAGTATTGGTATGGCTTCTTTTGAGGCATTTTATGGTAGGAGGTGTAGATCTACTATTGGATGGTTTGAGCTTGGTGAGGTAGATATGTTTGCTCCCGATTTGGTTTATCAAGCTATGGAGAAGGTGAAGGTGATTCGAGATAGGATTAATACTGCTTAGAGTCGCTAAAATTCTTATGCGGATGTTAGGCGTTGAGATTTGGAGTTTGAGGTTAGGGACAGGGTGTTCCTAAAGGTGCCTCCTGTGAAGAAAGTGGTGTGGTTCTGTAAGAAAGGGAAACTTAGTCCTCAATTTATAGGTCCTTATGTGATTTTACAGAGAGTTGGTAATGTTGCTTATGAGTTAGAGTTTCCATCGAGTGTGGGTTTGATTCATCCGGTCTTTCATGTTTCCATGTTGAGGAAGTTCATTATTTATCCTTCTTTGGTCATTCCTTTGGAAGGGTTGGATATCTCAGATTCTCTGTGTTATGAAGAGGTATTGCTTGAGATATTTTATAGGAAAGTTCGTCGGTTACAGACCAAGGATATGGCTTTGGTTAAGTTTATGTAGAAAAACCAAAAGGTAGAAGAAGCTACGTGGGATGAGAAAGAGGACATGAAGTCAAAGTATCCACATTTGTTTTCTTCTCCTAGGATTTGTGCGGAAGGTGTGTGTTCTCGAACATATCTTTATTTTCTGAGTTTGTTAAAAGAAAGATTAATATCTTTGCATCTTTTTTGTCAAACTTTATTAAACGGATGTTTGATAATGCAAATGATGCTGTGTGTGGTTACCCCTTCCTTGTCCGTCACTTAGGGATGAATGTTCCTAGTAGGGAGAATGTTACATCCTGGGTTTTGGCCTTAAAATTTTTCCTTGAAATCCGTTCTCTGGATCTAATATAACTCCAGGGTATGATCCGTATGCTGGGGTACGAATGGTATGGTCCTGTTGTAAGCTGACCAGTGTTATTTGGTGGGATGGTTTTGATTACAAAACTAGTCACGACTTAGGGGTGCGAGTCTTAAGGATTGATACGAGCCGTATCTTTGACTCGTATGATGGGCGGTTTTTGATCTTCCTTATAATTCATTCTGCCAGGGATACAAATCATGGGTACAAATAGTATGCTGAGGTTATGACTTGGTTGGATGAGTCGTATGATGGACAGTGTCTTATCCAAGGTTAAGGACTGGGTACGACTCATAGAAACCAATCGTAAGGATGCGTACGACTCGTAAGAGAGTCAGTCGTATCCCTGTGATGAGTTTTAAAAAGACTTAAGTGGGGATGTTTTGGACATTTCCCTACTTACCCTAATTATGACCCATGACTTCTTATACACTTAGGAGGTTATTTACCCTATTATTCTATTCATTAACACCTAGAAAACTATTTCAAAACACATCATAATTCTCTCAAGAGCTTTTGGGGCTAGAAAGCTAGGGTTTCAACTTAAGGATTGCTTAGGGCTTGCGTTGGTGATTTTTTCCATCATCTTTCTCAGTTTAAGGCATGTGTCTCTTCCCTAATTCTTAATTCTAAAAAGGCATGGATATTATGGATGTTTTCTTGGTTTCAATGTTGCATGGTTTATAATTTCAAACTATTAATTGGGGATTTGCTTATAATGGATTGGTTATAGTTTCCTATGGTTTAATTATTCTTTTATATACATCAATGATGGTTTTGATCAATTGGATTTCATGGTAATGGTTTAATGGTCTTTGGAATTGGTTTTGGTTATATTATGCCCCCAAGGTGTTTGATAAAATGATTATAAAGATATGTTCATTGCATTGACTTCTTTAAATGGAACTCTTGCCTGTTTTCAGCTTATATATGAAACTATAAATGGTTTAAATGGCTTACAAAGGCTAAAGGATAATTGTTTATGCTTGTGGAGGATATGGTAGTCTCCAAATAGGTTAATAGGGTAAACGGAAAAGGGCACTTGAGAGTTCCCTTAACCTAAATGGTTTGTCTATGGATAAATCTTTAAAGTATAGTTGGTATGATGATACCACTAATAAACGACCTTAATTAATAAATGGTAATTGGATTATTTGGACATGGTTTTAATTTGGGCATTTATGGCGGGAGGCGTAACTAAGTAGTGGAAGGTGGAGGTTATGAGGGAACCAAAATGGAAAACTCATATTTGCCGATATAAGGGGTCTTCGATGACCACGTGTAAGTGTCACATTTTATATTGGAGGGATGTACTAGCGATCTTATGGGATATTTCCTAATCTTGTACCTACACACACTGGACTCTTGCAGCAGGGGGAGGTAAACCCATAAGATCTATGGGTGCGGTTAAATGGCAAGGTTATAAAACCCAGGTAAAAAGTTTTAAATGCATGCTAAACATGAATTCCCTTTTCTGGAACTTATATATATATGTATGGTTGCATGCATCATGGATGGTTTCACTTGGTTGTTTAAATGGCATTGCTTTATCCTTATCCTGAGTTACATGCTAGCAGTCATTCGCTAAACCATCTACTGGCGGCTGTATACCCATGCTATGCAGGAACCAACGGTTTGACTCCTCCTACATAGTGATTAATTCGGGGACAACTTTTAGATTGAAGTGGAGAGCTTCCATATTTTTGAAAGGCTCCATTTCATGATATGGACATTCTTAGACATTTTGCATTTATTTTTGATATTGGTTTTGGCCTTGGTATGAGCCATGTCCCAACTGGATATTTGTATTTTTTTTATAGAGGCTTTGTGGTACTTCTGGGGGTTGGTATGAGAGGGATCGATATTGGTGTCGACCTTGGCATTAGAATAAGCTAGGAGGCAGGCATCATTGGACATGATTTCTCACTGTTCCATCGTATTACTTTTGGGTTTGATTAACATATTATGTTTTGATATTCTCTTTGGTTTGGTATGGTATGGATGATTGGTTTGGTGTGAGTAGACTCACTTGGGCCGGTCACGGTTGTGACCCTATCCCAGAGTCTTTATGAGAGCATTCACACAATTTTGTTATATGCTTGATATTCATCTCATCTAAGATTGTGATACGTGGTTGGGTTAGGTTCGGTTAAGGGGACGGTCCTCGGTCCTGGTTAGACTTGGGATACCCATTACATCTAGGCCCTGGTTCTGGTCGTGACATGAATAATGTGAAAAGTTAATGAAGTACAATGATTTTGAATTGAACCTTATAGGGTTGTGTAATCCCCCAAGCTAAAGTCTAATTATACCAAGAAGGTCGTGAATTTCTCCAAGTATTAATAATTGGTCTGGTATGTTGATATTACCTTGAAAGTGTAGTTTGTATGATGATACCAACAATGTATGCCTAAATGTGTATCATGGTTCAATAAATGGGAATGTGTGTTAAATGTTTTAATTAGGCTTTAATGATGGTTGTGTAGATGAGTCGTAAAAGTAGTGGTCCCGAGGGACCAATACTAGAAACTGTAGTCACCGATGTGAAGGTCTGTATGATCGGGTCGTTCGAGTCCTCTATATTATTATTATATGATGGGGAGGTTCGAGTCCCCCCATATTATATTACATGATTGGGTTCTTGTGTCACCTTGATATGCCGAGAGGTTCGAGTCCCCTATAGTACATATGTGTACTATCTGGTTCATACCACCACATGCACTGGGGACCTACCAGCTGGGGGAGAGCTGGGCCTATATAGCCTATCTGTTCCTGATGTGTTATAGAAATATAGAACGTACGATGCTTAAAACTATGAGAATATACATGTACTTAAGGCTATTTTGTTGGATTTGAGGTGTTTTGGGAGTCCAGGTTTTGGATGTTAATTTTATGTAAAAGATGAAAAGGTGATTTTAACTGCTTATTGGAGAAATTATGGGAAATTACGGATGTTTGTGACACTTTCAGGATTATAGGTAACCAAAGCATATGGTTGAAGTTGAAGATTTGAAGCTTGGTTGCAAGTGCTAGAGTTGATGATCCCGAGAGTTGATAGTGCTTTAGTAATTAGGCCATAACTTTTCACCCTGATATCGAATTGAGGCAAAATTGGTATCATTGGAAAGATAATTAAATTATCACGCAAAGATGTGGACTTTTGAACTTTCTAAGTAAACTTTCGTACCACATGTAGCACATATGGTCCGCATATAGGCAAAACAGGTGTTGAAGGTTAAAATCCCAAGAGTTAGGTTGTAGGACTTGTACATGCAGTTGTACCTACGCTCACCCTACTGACCGTAGGTGCTACCTGCATCCATGGTTAGGGAGCAGGTGCAGGGCGCAAGTGGCCACCGACTTAGCTTTTCTGGATCATTCTGAAATTGTTTCCTAGGGTTTCTATGTACCCCAAACACACTCCTATGATGTTTTTAAGTCCTATTTTATTTAGGATTTTACTTCTAGGGTTTCTTTTAAATGATAAATACAACTTTAGGCTTTATTTAGATTATTCTATTACATTCATACATTCACATATTCAGGGATAGGCCCTTAGGGGCTATCCTATACACTCATTGTTCTTGGTTTCTTATTCAATTTAAGACATTGTGATTTCTTATTTCATTATTGTGAGGTTGATTTGTAATTTTATCTATGGATTCAATGATTGATCTTAGAACTATAAGCTTCTAATTCCCATAGCTAGGTGATGATAGGCGAATCTACACGCCTAGGTAAATGTTGAGAGGGACATGATATTTTTTTCGAGGACGAACAAAGCTTCAAGTGTGGGGTGTTGATGATAGGCGAATTTACACGCCTAAAGTGCTATATTTTACCCATATTTTAGCGATGTTTTGAGGACAAAATATATAATTCATGCACTTTTAGTCCTTTTTCCTGTAAGTGAGCTAACGAATATGATTAGCAAGTTTTCAGGTATAAATGATGCAGAATTCAGCATTTTATGGATAACTTGACGCCAAAGAAAGCTTCACGAAAGGAGGAAAGCAAAGCTTGGACGCCAAGGACCAAAAGTGGCGCATGGAAAATCTATCCCGGACAAAAACAGCAATTCTGAAGACTTTGGGGACTAGCAGTAACTTATTAGGATTAGGATAATGATACCTTAACCTAGTAGGATTGGGTTAAGTAATTCATTAGCTTAGTAGGAATAGGATATGGGTATTATAAATACCCTATTTTGCTAGAGATTTTAAAAATTCTCATTCTACTTTTAATTCATTCTTCTATTATTGATTCCTCTACTCTTCCAACCATTCTAATAATTCTACTTTTTATTCTTCTTCTATTCATCTATTCAATTCTTAATTTCCGCAACAAGAGAAACGTTACTTTGCAAAGAAGTCACGCCTAACACCTACCACACCTTACTACACGAGATCTTTATTGTGGTATAATAATAATGCTTATTGTGATTTCTTTCGCACTCATGGGTAACTAAACTTCTCTGTTGGGGTTATGGAAGCCTTATGAGATACTATCTATTGCTATGAGTTTGTGAATTCGTGACATGTGTGTTGCTTATATCATTATTATCTTCATCTTAATGCAAATTCTTGTGGCTGTAGATGCATAGAATACGCCAGTATAGCATTAACTTGTTCGAAAGAAAGGTTATATGTATGGAAAAGAGATAATGTCAAGGTAATAGGGTCCCATCCCCTATTAAAAAGTTAGTTCCGTAACTGGATTAACCTCTTGGAGAATTTGTACCGCTAGATACGCTTTAAGCTCGAAAGAGTTAAAGTGAAATAGTCCTTGTTTAGGTCGAAAGACCCTTGGATTTACCATCGAATACAATTCTCTATAAGCACACGCATGTCTGAATTCCGCACAACTCATAGCCAATAGAGACGTACAACTCATAAGGTGGACATAACCCCAACTTCTCAATTCTCATTGTTTTACATCCTACTAAACATTCTTTCTTTTTGCTTTGCTATTTTCCATTTTTACTTTAATAGTTTGGTTACATTACTTGCACAACAAAACTCCACCCTTTTTACGAGACTTGCACTAAAAGTCTAGTAATCTTTGCTTACTTGTTGACTAAGCTATTCCCTGTGGGATCGATACCCAACCCAGTTGGGTTCTATATTTGACAAACGACCGCTTTACACTCCGACAAGAGCTGTAGATTGAGCGTTATCAAAAATTGGCGCCGCTGTCGGGGAATACAGTTGTCAACTAAGTTTGTGATAGTTACTAGACCCTTTGGTCAAATATTCTCGTACTTTTACTTTAAGTTGTTGTTTTTGTTTTATTCAGGTTTGTTCAGTGCATCAATGGATGCACAACGTGAAATTGAAAGGATGGCTGCTCAAGCGCATCAGCAGAATATTGATAACCCAGGGCGTGCAACAAATCCTGATGATGAGGACCTGGGCGATGAAGAGCTACTAAACCCACGGCATACTGCTGAGATGGCAGCACCCATGCAGAGGAGAGATCGTCAAGCGCGATTTAGGACCGAACGCCGAGCTGTACAAATACTGTTCGACGATGATGATGATGATCTTGATGGAGCCGGAGCCACAAGAGCCATTATTTCTCCACCATTGGCACCCGGAGCCAAGTTCAACATCACAAGCACCATGATTCAGTTATTGCAACTCAAGGGATTATTTTGTGGACTAGCAGGCGATGATCCGAATATGCATCTCATCAACTTTATTTCTATATGCAAGTTGTTTGACAATCCTGGTGTTGGTCAGAATGCAATTCGATTACGCTTATTTCCATTGTCTCTGTCTGGGGAGGCAACTCTATGGTTGAATGGGCTGACTCCTGATTCTATTACAAATTGGAGGCAATTGAGAGACGCTTTCCTAGAAAGATTCTTTCCGCTATCCAAAAGAGCACAATTGAGAGATGAAATCAGCAACTTTCGCCAGCTTCTAACTGAAGCCCTTCATGAAACATGGGAGAGGTTTAAGACGAAGCTAATGATGTGCCCAAACCATCACATGACTAATGTTCACCTAATGGAGATACTATATATAGCCTTGAATTCAATAACTAAACCAGTGGTGGATAATGCGGCCGGAGGATCTTTTATGGATCTCACCTTTGGTCAGGCAAGAAATATGCTAGATCGTATGACGAAGCAAAGTAGAGCTTGGCATACCAGGGATTCTGTGGTAGCAAGCCCCACTTTTTCTATTGGCATGACTGCAGATCAAAAGAGACGAGAAAAAGAACGTGATCAAGAAATGGCGCACATGAAAACACAAGTGGATCTTCTTACAAAGCATCTATTATCAGGGAAGACCGAAAAAGTCAAAGTTGTTGCGTCAAAAGAAAGAAACGAATCTGATTCGGAAGAAGAAGCCAACTACTTGAACAATCAGGGGGGTTTCCGAGGCAATGCCCAAGGAAACCAAGGTCGGAACTATCATGGTAAATCTGGAAACATAGACCAAGGTAGTTGGAAGAACAAGAATGACAGTAGTGGTTTGTATGTTCCCCCTGGAAGACGTGACACCACCACATCTAGTTCTGGAAGTATGAAAGACATGATGGCTAAAGTATTGAAAGGAGTGGAAGCAACTAGCGCGAGAGTAACAGAGGTAATAAATGATTTATCCGCCATGAAGCAATTAGTTGATTCACATTCCACTTCAATCAAGCAAATAGAGCAACAATTGAGCCAACTTTCAGCAGCACTCAATCAAAGAAAGGCTGGCACTTTACCTAGCGACACTGTGCAAAATCCAAGGAATGATAGATCATGCATGGCTATTACTACTCGAAGTGGTAAGGCGCTGGAAACTTCATCTAAGGGCAAACAAGTGGTCGATGATATAGCAGACAACGATGATAAGGCTAATGAAGAAAACGCCATGGAAGCTGACCAAGACGTACATGACGTCACCCCTAGTAGGTTGCAGCCTGAAACTACCAAAATTCGGAAGCAAGAGGAGAAGAAAGCTGTGGAGAAAACAATTCCATATCCACCACCACCTTTTCCTTAAATATTGAAGAAGCATGCAGATGATACAAAATTCGGCAAATTCATGACTATGTTAAAGCAGCTGACCATTAATGTTCCGTAGGTGGAGGCACTAGAAAAAATGCCTGGGTATGCAAAATTTATGAAGGATCTTTTGACAAAGAAGCGGGCAGCAAGCTATGAGTTGAAAGATACTATTCATCATTGCGGTGCTATTGCCACCCGATCACTAGTTCAGAAAAAGGCTGACCCCGGTGCTTTCACTATTCCTTGCACGGTTGAATCTATGAATTTTGCCAAAGCATTGTCTGATTTGGGAGCTAGCATCAATTTGATGCCACTATCCATCTACAGAAAGTTGGGGTTGGGCGACCCTACACCAACCAATATGCGGCTCGTGATGGCGGATAGGTCAGTAAAACGACCTGTGGGTATCTTGAATGATGTGTTGGTGAAGGTGTCTACCTTCTTTTTTCCTGCAGACTTTGTGATTTTGGATTGCGAGGTGGATTCTGAAGTACCCATAATCTTAGGACGTCCTTTCCTTGCAACGGGAAGTGTTCTTATTGACATGAGAGCTAATGAGCTTTTATTTCGGTTGAATGACGAAGTGGTTCGCTTTGATATATGCAAATAAATGAAGCAGCCCAGTGATATGAATGTGTTCTCTGTAGCTGATGTTCATCATGAGGATAAGAAAGCATTATCTGTAGAGAAACAGCTTACTGTTGAGCCATTGTCTGCTGCGCCACTGAATGTTGAGCATGAGGACGATGAAGATTATGAAGAACTTATGGGTGCTCTAACAGAAATAGAGTCCTATTCCCATACTCCTAAGCAACTGGGACGTGATCTTAAGAATCAATCGTCACCAAAAGCGAAGACTTCCCTTGAAGAGCCACCAATGCTAGAATCGAAAGAGCTCCCCGATTATCTAAGGTATGTGTTCTTGGAAAGTATAAATATACTTCCGGTGAGTGCGGATGATTTAAGTAAACAAAACGTAGAGGCTCTCATCTCTGCTCTGAAGAGATACATGAGATCTATGGGTTGGACTATTGATGATATAATTGGTATCCATCCTGGGATAGGCATGCACAAGGTTCATCTCGAAGAAGATTGCATGCCTACAAGTAAGCCTCATTATCGTCTGAATCCATTCAGAAAACAATCCACCATCTATCTCGACGAAGTCTAAGTACTCGAGGTAACTATGTCGTGCCGCGACAATAAATCAAGAGCTAGATGGGAGGCAACCCATCGTTTATCATTTTTCATTTTTCTTTCGTTCTATTACGTGTTTGCTTTTGATAAATAAAAATCCAAAAATAAGAGTCGTGCCATGACCAAAACTAAGGCGCTTGATGGGAGGCAACCCATCGTTCTAATCGTCTTTATTGTTTTTGAGTAAATGTAGGTGCAAGAGGTGTAAAACGAGGAGATTGGTTTCAAATTTCGATTTGGACGTATTGCATGTTAAAGGTGGTAAGTTAGGAATGAAAAAGCAAAAGGCTATGGATTGAGCATTGCTCATGAAAATATAGGCATCGAACAAGGCTAGGCCTAGGTAAAACTAGGCCACGAACAAGGTAAGGCCTATACTATGGCCTAAGGTCTCTGAATCTAGTGTGCCATAGCATAGGCGCCACCCATGCCCAAGTATGCCATAGCATAGGCGCCGCCTATGCTAATGCCTTTTGTCTCTGAATCTCATATGCTAAGTGAAAGGCGCCGCCTATGCCTAGGAATGCCATGGCATAGGCGCCGCCTATGCTAAACAATGCTTTGCAAAAGGCACCACCTATGCCAAGCATAGGCAAAGCAAAAGGCGCTGCCTATGGTCACTTCTTGTCTCCAAATCCGATTTTAAATGGGTCAAAACCCGACCCAACCTTCTCCTATAAATATGAGACTTAGTCTTGAACCAAAAACACATTGGAAACCTAGCTTAAGCGCCGCCTATAGTCCCCAAATCCTCTCAAAATTTTTCCTTTTGCTCTCTTACTTCACAAAAACAGCATCCAAAGTCATCAATCAAGTAAGTGCTTCTTTGTTCTTCATTTATATTCCGTAAGTACTACATTACTATGCCTATTATGAATTGCTAAATCTTGAAGTAGTATTGATGATTTGAAAGTGATTGAATTGTTATGATACAACCAAGTGAGTGAATGAATACGTAAGGATGATCGTAACTTATTTCCAACTTGAATTTGATGCACTGTCTTACTTTTGCGGAATTGATATGGTCAAAAAAATTGCGTAATCTTGTCACTTGAATACTTACATGTTGGAATGACTTGTTCATCGGGATAAGAATTATAGATGCCTACTGACATAGGAGGTTGTGATTATTTCTAGATGCTATACCTTGATTCAATCTCTATGTAGTAGTCTTGATATCTCACACATGCAAGTATTGCCAAGATTACAAGAAGTATGACCGCACTGATTTTATTGTTGGAATAGTGCTCCTAAAACGTATGTCGATGAAGTCTGAGTAATCGACCACTTTCACTTCACTAGTCTGTACCAACAAACTAAGTGTGGGGTGGTGCCACTACTGCTTGTTTATAGATTGTATCCATCGATATGATGCTAACATGAACATTGTTTTAAGTCTCAGGTACAATAGCACCCAAAGCAAGACAAGACAAAGATAAGGCTACCACTTCACAAAAAGGCAAGAAAAGAGGCCGAAAAGAGCAAGGAGAACCCTCCTCGCTGCAAATACCTCGACTCACTCTTGGAATTAAGTGGGATACTTATGAGGAACTTCTGAGGATGACGACTCTAATGATGATTCTGAAGAAAGGGGTATGACCCCAGACATAGAGGATGAGTCCGACTAACCAGGTTCTTCTTATTTATTTTCTACTGAGGACAGTGTGTCCCATCTAAGTGTGGGGTGCTGGTATTTGCATGCTATACTTCTCTATCCACATTTGCATTTATTTATGTTTGTTTGTTTTGTTAGTAGTTAATTGTTTTTTTCAGTAGTTAATTTTTTTTTTTTAACTTAGCTTCGCATGAAATTATTCTAATAGGCAACATGAGATTATGACAAGAGTTTGTGCTAAAATCATGACTATTGAGATGTTTAGGCTCTAATTGTGACTCACTATGTGATATTGGTTGGTTTAATTCCTTCATCTGTTGGGTCAAGAGTCTATACTACTCCCAATAAAGTCGACCATGTGCCTTTTGTGTGTGAGATAATAGTATATTCTGTGCTTGTGGCTGATGCTAGAACTTGCCTGGTATGTATGTAAAGAGAAAATAAAGAGTGCAAGTCTAGGAGATGATTTAGGCACTTCTTTGGCAACCTATGATTATTTACCTTCTTTTTACCTACCCATGGACATTATCCTAGTCAACCCCTTTTGAGCCTTTAGCCTATTTTCTTTGACAACCTCATATGAAAGCCTAATCCATTTTTTTCAATACCATAATTTGATCCAAATTCCTAAGTTCTTTAAAGTGTAAAGTCATGTGACAAAATAAGAGGAGATTGGGTGAATATGATGCTTTAGAATGTATGGGTGCTTGAATTCATTATGAAAAAGAAGTGCTATCATAAGAGGTATGTTATGAAAAGAAAAAGGAAAGGAAAACTAAAAAGTTGGTTATGTTTAAAATTGAAAAACAAAAGAGGAGAAAAAGGGTGGTAGATTAAAAGAAAGTAGAGAGGTTGTTTGAAAGAAAAGTGTTAATGATATAATGTGATGTATTAAAGCGCTTAGGAACATAGTCACTATTTCTGTCCAAAATAGTCCTACCCGTCCCTTAGCCTACATTACAACCATCAAAAGACCTATTTGATCCTAAGCTTAGCATTCTGATATTTAGTGGAGCACTACACTAAGGGCAAGCCTATGGTCATCAGTTGCAGCATATGAATTCTTTGTGAGAGTAAGAGCAAGGATAATTTTATACCCATGTTTCGATAAATATACTATACTTGTGAGATATTATGGGTAATATACTGTGAGACACACATGGTTGATGAGTTTTGGGTAGTCGTATATGATTCTTTGTACCTCAACTTGTGAAAACGAATTAACCACCATCACGAGTCTATGTTGGAGGCTGAATTGTTTCTACTAATGATCAGAAAACTACTCTTTGTTGATAATTGTTGTGCTTGTCTTGACGAATATTTTGTGTTGTTGCTGTGAAACCCTAAGTAAATGTTGAGAGGGACATGATATTTTTTTCGAGGACGAACAAAGCTTCAAGTGTGGGGTGTTGATGATAGGCGAATTTACACGCCTAAAGTGCTATATTTTACCCATATTTTAGCGATGTTTTGAGGACAAAATATATAATTTATGCACTTTTAGTCCTTTTTCCTGTAAGTGAGCTAACGAATATGATTAGCAAGTTTTCAGGTATAAATGATGCAGAATTCAGCATTTTATGGATAACTTGACGCCAAAGAAAGCTTCACGAAAGGAGGAAAGCAAGGCTTGGACGCCAAGGACCAAAAGTGGCGCATGGAAAATCTATCCCGGACAAAAACAACAATTCTGAAGACTTTGGGGACTAGCAGTAACTTATTAGGATTAGGATAATGATACCTTAACCTAGTAGGATTGGGTTAAGTAATTCATTAGCTTAGTAGGAATAGGATATGGGTATTATAAATACCCTATTTTGCTAGAGATTTTAAAAATTCTCATTCTACTTTTAATTCATTCTTCTATTATTGATTCCTCTACTCTTCCAACCATTCTAATAATTCTACTTTTTATTCTTCTTCTATTCATCTATTCAATTCTTAATTTCCGCAACAAGAGAAACGTTACTTTGCAAAGAAGTCACGCCTAACGCCTACCACAACTTACTACACGAGATCTTTATTGTGGTATAATAATAATGTTTATTGTGATTTCCTTCGCACTCATGGGTAACTAAACTTCTCTGTTGGGGTTATGGAAGCCTTATAAGATACTATCTATTGCTATGAGTTTGTGAATTCGTGACACGTGTGTTGCTTATATCATTATTCTCTTCATCTTAATGCAAATTCTTGTGGCTGCAGACGCATAGAATACGCCAGTATAGCATTAACTTGTTCGAAAGAAAGGTTATATGTCTGGAAAAGAGATAATGTCAAGGTAATAGGGTCCCATCCCCTATTAAAAAGTTAGTGCCGTAACTGGATTAACCTCTTGGAGAATTTGTACCGCTAGATACGCTTTAAGCTCGAAAGAGTTAAAGTGAAATAGTCCTTGTTTAGGTCGAAAGATGCTTGGATTTACCATCGAATACAATTCTCTATAAGCACACGCATGTCTGAATTCCGCACAACTCATAGCCAATAGAGACGTACAACTCATAAGGTGGACATAACCCCAACTTCTCAATTCTCATTGTCTTACATCCTACTAAACATTCTTTCTTTTTGCTTTGGTATTTTCCGTTTTTACTTTAATAGTTTGGTTACATTACTTGCACAACAAAACTCCCCTCTTTTTACGAGACTTGCACTAAAAGTCTAGTAATCTTTGCTTACTTGTTGACTAAGCTATTCCCTGTGGGATCGATACCCAACCCAGTTGTGTTCTATATTTGACAAACGACAGCTTTAAACTCCGACGAGAGTTGTAGATTGAGCGTTATCACTAGGGTTGTGGGAACCCTAACGATTAATGAAGTAAAAGAAGTGCTAAGTTATTCTAGATAAATATTCTTGAATGTATTGGGTTTTTTTAGTTCTTATTGATATCTTAGCGATGGCCAACATTAAGATCCCACCTAGATTATTTCTACTTACTCCAAGAGAGGAGTAGTGACAAGGAAAAGATGATCATAATAATAATTTAAAAATTAACAGTCGATCCACACTACTAGGTATTATCTAAGTAAAACCATTAACTATCATCTAATAACTAGAGACCTAAAAAGTAATAGTTATCTGGGATCAAAATAAGGATTAGTAAGGAGACATCCTGAGACTCAAAAGGTAAAAAGTAAAATCCATCAGCTCGTCCTAAAGACTGTTGATGGTACATAAGTTATTGATTTTGCATAAAAAATATTGGAATAGTTCGACAGTGCACGATAAGTCTATTGAGTTGAGAACTCAGGGGGAACGCAAGCCTAGTGTTTTTCTTAGATTGTTTAAAACCTAAAGCAACCAAACCTTCTTGCTTTTAGCTAGTTACTACAAATACCCCCTTTTTGACCTTTACTCACTGCCTAGTGATTTCAATAAGTTTGAGAAGGATTTTTGGCCTATTCCTCATGGGATCGACCCCTAACTTTGTTGAGTTACTATATTTGACAATGATCGCTTCTCGACAATGGTGCCAAAATTTGGTAATGCCCAAAATATACCTCCAATTGAATGATGAAGTGGTCTTTGTCAAATATAATAACCCAACTAGGTTGGGGTCGATCCCAAAGGGAATAGGCTGAAAATATGTCTCTAACTTGTTGAAATCTCCAGGCAGTGTAGAAAAGTAAAAAGGGGGGATTTATAGTAACTAGCTAAAAGTAACAAGGTTTAGCTTCTTTTGGTTGTAAACAATCTAAAATGAACACTAGGCTTGTGTTCCCCCTGTCTTCTCAATTCAGAAGACTTATCATGCATTGTCAAACTATTCCAATATCTTACATGAAAAATCGATAAGTTATGTACCATAATCAGTTTTTTGGATGAGCTGATAGAATTCACCCTTTACCTTTTAAGTCTTTGGATATTGCCTTGCTAACCCTTATCTTGATCCTAGTTAACTATTACCTTTTGAGTCTCGAGTTATTAGATGACTATTAATGGTCATAAACCATATTTTATTGTAGCATGGTTTGATAATTAACTTCAAATTACTATTGTATCTTCTTTTCCTAGTCACTACTCCTCTTTTGAAGTAAGTAGCAATAATATAGGTGGGATATTAATGTTGGCCACCAGAAGAAATCAATAAGTATCAATAAAGCCTAATATATGCAAGAATCTTTGTCTAGAACATCTTGATACTTCCTCTACTTCATTAGACCACCAGGGTTCCCACAACCCTAGCTAAGGGAATTAGCTACTCATAGTTATGAGATCAATCATGGATTCACAAAAGAAATTAAAAAAATCTATCTCACAATAATAAGGGAATAAATTTCAAAGTCTTAAATTTAATAACAAACCAAAAACAAATCAAGAATAATGAGAGTACATGATAAACCCTAATCTAAATTAAGCCTAAAAGTGTATTTATAGATTACAAGAAACCCTAGAAGTCAAATCCTATATAAAATTAGAAAACCTAATCACCCATACATAATAGGACTTTAAAACATCATAGAAGTGTGTTTGGGATACATAAAAACACTAGGAAACGATTTCAAAATGTTCCTTAAAAGCTGAGTCAGTG
This sequence comes from Capsicum pubescens, assembly GCA_030864215.1. Taxonomy (NCBI): domain Eukaryota; kingdom Viridiplantae; phylum Streptophyta; class Magnoliopsida; order Solanales; family Solanaceae; genus Capsicum; species Capsicum pubescens. The sequence goes on from CM061549.1 coordinate 131,632,611, forward strand.
GCCATTTGCACCCTGTACCTGCTCCTTATCCTTGGGCATAGGTAGTACCTATGATCAGCAGGGTGGGTACAGGTACAAACCACAGGTACAATTCCTACAGCCTATGTCTCGAGATTTTGGCTTTCGACACATACTTTGCCTACATATGGATCATATGTGCTCTTTGTTGTCCGAAAGTTGACTTATCAAGTGAAAAATTACCCACCTTTACATAGATAATTGAATTATCTTTCCAACGATACCAATTTTTCCTCAATCCAATATCGGGGTGAAAAGTTATAGCCACATTATTGAAGCACTGTCAACTCTCAGAATCTTCAACTGGCACTTCCAACTAAGCTTCAAATCTTGACCTTCAATCACATACTTTGGTTACGTATAATCCAAAAAGTGTCACGAACATATGTAATTGATCATAATTGCTCCCATAAGTTGCCAATTTAACCTTTTTTTTTATTTTTTTTCATGAAATTAGCATCCAAAACATGATTTCCTACAAAACACTCCAAAACCCTCTCAAATTTAACAAAATAGCCTAAAGTACATACATATTATTATAGTTGTAAGCATCGTAAGTATTGTATTTTCATAGCATATCAAGCTTCATCCTTCAATTGGAGGTGTATTTTGGGCATTCTTAGTACCTTCTTATGTTATGATGGTTGAGCTATACAATCTAGGATAAGGTTTTAAAGTGTATGCTAAGCCTTGTTCCCTGTCCTAACATAGTATTTGTATATATGAAGTATGATGTGATTTATATGGTATTTGAAATGATTGGACTTGAAATTATTTTGTCCTCTATCCTTGAGTTTTATGCAATTGTTTACCCTACTAACCATCTTCGTACACTGTATACCTATGCAATGCAGACACTAGAGATACTTCTACTTTTCCTGCGCTGAGTTAGGTGGATTGGCTTGGTTCTTTGGTTCATGTGGTTAAGTGGTTACCTTTCTTTCTCTGAAGAGACATTTCATCAGCTCTTATCATAGACTAGAACTAGAGTTTTTACTATCATCAAAATTATCATTGTTATCTGTCAGAGTCGGGGGACATATTCCGACCAAGACTGGTTTTTAGTTTTTTTATTAGAAGGCTTTGTTCGATTACTGTGGAATTGGGAAATGTTGGTCATTTTTTTGGATGGTTATTGGTTATCAGTTATAGACATACCTTTTATTCTGTAAACATATCTTGTTATATATTTGAATTTAGATATTATTGGGAGGTGTGTGGTATTTAGTTAGGTTCAAGGGATGGAATCTGATCCATGGTTGATTAGAGATGCCCGTCATGGCAAGGCCTTGGTTCAGGTTGTGACAAATTTTGTATCAAAGATTAGGTTTGGCATCATTATGTGTCCACAAAGCTGTGTCAACTATAGTCTCTTTTATAGGTGTGTAACACGACCCACTTATAAGGGAAAGGCTATGAGGTATTTAGGATTATTTTCCTTTCTTGTTTTTCTATTTTGAGCTTTAGAGTCTAAGGTCTTGAATCTCCTTTAATTCCCATATTTTTTCTTTTTAGATCATAACTCCTTAAGGGACTGATGCTTATGGAAACTCTTCTATCCCGTTAAAGGACAATGTGGACAGATCTCGTCCTAATCTTAGAGTTTAGAGATGATCTAGAGTCACTGCTTCTGATTGACCTAGTGGAGTTCCACCAGTTCCCCGAATCCCTCCCCAGACTCCTTAGGCTGATGTGTCAAATGCTGAGTTTCACCAGTTGAGTAGTATGTTGGATCAGTTAGTAGCTTCTTATTCTGAGTGTGTTGCTTCTGTTACTCTATTATCTGAGGCTACAAGGGTTGGTCAATTTATGAGGTTGAGTCCTCCTGCTTTCACTGGTTCTAAAGTTGAGAAAGATCCTCAAAACTTTATTGATGAGATAGAAAAGATTTTCTATATGATGCATGTTACTTATACGGAGGTTGTAGAGTTTTCTAGTTATCAGTTGAAGGATATGGCATATCAGTGGTATGAGGGATGGGACCAGTCTCTGGGCGATGATACTAAGTCAATTTTGTGGGATGACTTCTCCTGTGCTTTTCTTGATCGCTTTTTTCCTTAGGCATTGAGCGAGGCAAAGGCTGAGGAATTTGTTAATTTGAAGAAAGGCATGATGTTAGTAAAAGAGTATGCCTTGAAGTTTCTTTAGATGTCACAATATGCTCCAAAATTATTGTCTAGCATGAGGGCTAGAATGAGGAAGTTTGCTTCTAAGTTATCCTGTGAATTAATCTTGAGAGGAAGGACACCATATTGAACAAAGATATAGATATGTCTATACTTGTGGTGTATATTCAATAAGTGGAAGAGAAAAAAAAGAAGCAAGACGAGATAAGTAAAAGCAAGAATAAAAAGTTTCAATAGTTGGATAAGGGTGGAGATCAGCAGCAGAGTAGTTGAGATGGTGGAAAATGGTCTAAGAAGAAGTGAGGGAATTTTGGTTACTACTCTACGACTAGTGCTCCTTATCCGAAGTCGTCAGGTGATCATTATTTTTAGAATAGTGTGGTTCTGAGGGCATAGGATGCCCAGCCTCAGGCTAGTAGGGCTCAGTCAGATCTATCATATCCCCTTTGTAGATTTTATGGTCAGCTATATCATAGTGTTTATGAAGAAAGTAGGAAAAAGTTCTTTAAATATGGTAAGATTGGTCATATGCAGAGAGATTGTACTTCTAGTGTTTCTTCTGGGGATAGTAAAATTCCTGTTACTACTTCATCAACTCTTAAACTAAAGAATGCCACTTCTGCTTTCGGCTTTGACATTTGACAGAACCGTCTGTACGTTCTTGCCACTCGCCTGGATTCTGAAGCGTTCCCAGATATTGTTACTGGTATGCTCAAACTTTTCTCTCATGATATATATTATTTACTTGATCCTAGGTATACCCTCTCTTATGTGACCCCATATGTGATTATTTATTTTAAATTTGATCCCGTGTGTATTTTAGATCTCTTCTCTCTATCCATCTTGGTGGGTGAATCTATTATGGCCAAAAGGTTATATAGAGGTTGTGTGATGTTTGTTTACGGTAGGGAGACCTTGGTGGATATGATAAAGTTGGACATGTGAGACTTTGATGTGATTTTTGGGATGGATTGGTTGCTTTTGTGTTGTGCGTCTCTTGATTATCAGACCCGAAGGGTCAGTTTCCACTTCCCTAATAAGCCGATGATCGAGTGGGTAGAAAGTTCCATAGTACTTAAGGGAAGGTTCATTTCATATCTAAGAACCCAAAAATTAATTTCTAAGGGGTGTCTTTATCACTTAGCGCATGTTAAGGATTCTAGATACGAATGTCCTTCTTTGCAGTATGTCCCTGTGGTTTGTGAATTTTCTAACCCTAATGATCTTCCTGTTATTCTTCTTGATAGAGAAATTTATTTTAGGATTGATCTTCTTTCGAAAACTCATCCTACCACTATCACTCATTATAGAATGGCTCCAGCTGAGTTAAAAGAACTCTAGGAACAGTTGAAAGATCTATTGGATAAGGTTTTTATCCTCCTTAGTGTTTTTTATTAGGGTGCTCTGATTCTATTCATGCGTAAGAAGGATGGTTCCTTTCGGATGTGTATTGATTACCACCAATTAAATAAGGTGACCATGAAGAATAAGTATCTTCTTCTGAGGATTGATGATCTGTTTGATCAAATTTAGGGTGCAAAGTACTTTTCTAAGATTGATCTTCGGTCTCGGTACCATCAGTTGAAGATTAGGGAAGAGAAATCCCTAAAACTGCTTTTTGAAACCGATATGATCATTTTGAGTTTTTGGTGATGTTTTTTGGTTTGTCTAATGGCCCGATAGCATCATGGATATTATGAACTGAGTTTTCCATTAGTTGTTGGACTTGTTTATCATTTTCTTTATTGATGATATTTTGTTGAATTTGAAGAGCGAGGTGGATTATGCTGATCAACTCCGCCTTGTGTTGCAAACCTTGAAAGATTAATGGTTGTATGCAAAGTTCTCTAAGTGTGAGTTCTGGTTAAATATTGTGAGTTATTAGGGTTATGTTGTTTCTAGTGAAGGGATCATGGTGGATCTAGAGAAAGTTGCGGTGGTTAAGAAGTGGCCTAGACCCACAACTCCAACTGATATTCGAAGCTTCTTGGGTTTAGCTGGTTATTTTAGAAGGTTTATGGAAAGTTTCTCTTTTATTGCTGCCCTATTGACAATTGACTCAGAAGAAGGTAAAGTTCTTATGGTTTGATTCTTGTGAGGGTAGTTTTGAGAAATTAAAGCATTAGTTGACTTCGGCTTCGGTCTTGACTCTACCTAAGAGAACTAATAGTTTTGTGGTCTATTGTGATGCATCTCATGTGGGACTGGGTTGTGTTTTGATACAACATGGCAACGTGGTTGCGTATGCTTCTAGACAGTTGAACGTTCATGAGAAGAATTAACTGACTCATAATTTAGAAATGGTAGCTGTTGTGTTTGCATTAAAGATATGTTAGCATTATTTGTATGGGGTCTATGTAGATATATGATTACAAGAGCATGCAATACATGTTCACTCAGAAAGAATTGAATCTCAGGCAATGTAGATGGATTGAGTTTCTTTAGGACTATGACATGAGCCTTTACTATCATCTATGTAAATCTAATATGGTTGCTGATGATCTTAGTAGGTTGTCCATGGGAATCTTATCTCATGTAGATGAGTTGAAACGGGATTTGGTGAAGGATATTCACTATTTGGTTAATCTAAGAGTCTGTCTCTTGGATTTCAAGGATGGTGGTATGATTATTTAAGAGGTGGCTGTCATTCTTGTGCGGAGGTGCAGAAGAAGCAGATGTTGGATCCTATCTTGATTCAACTCGAGAAGGATGTAGGTAGGCAGAATGTGATGGCTTTCAAGTTTGGTGGTGATAGTATCTTGAGGTACCAAGGTAGATTATGAGTTGCCGATGTTGATGGGTTATGAGAAAGAATTTTGGCCGAAACTTATTAGTCGCGATATACTATGATCTTGGTTCGATGAAAATGTAACGTGATCTTAAGGAAATTTATTAGTTGAATAATATGAAGTGGGATATGACCAACTTTGTGGCTAAGTACATGGTGTGTCAGCACGTGAAGATGGAGCACTTGAGGACCTATGGGTTGAATCAAGAGATTGACTTGCCGATATAGAAATGGGAAATAATTAATCTGGATTTTGTTATCGCTCTTCCGCGGTCTCTCCATCAATTTGATTCAATTTGGGTCATCAAGGATAGTATGAATAAGTTTGCTCACTTTTTGGCATTGAGGACTAATTTCTCTTCTGAGGATTATATCAAGTTGTTCATTGAGTATATCGCGCGGTTGCATGGTGCTATAGTTTCCATCATATTTAATCCAGGTAATCAGTTCTCATCTCACTTTTGGAGGTCGTTCCAGTGATGCTTGGGGACTAAGGTAACCTTTAGTACCACTTTCCACCCGCAGACAGATGGGCAAATGGAAAAGACAATTTAGGCCTTGAAAGATATGCTTCGGGTTTGTATGTTTGATTGGTGGTAGTTAGGTTGACCATTTACCTCTTATAGAATTTTCCTACAACAACAGTTATCACTCTAGCATTGTATGGCTCAATTTGAGGCCTTATATGGTAAGAGGTGTAGGTCTCCATTGGGTGGTTTAAAGCTAGTGAAAACAAGTTATTTGGCCCTGATTTGGTTCACCAAGCTATGAAGAAGGTGAAGCATATTCGGGAAATATTTAAGACCGTCAAAAGTCGCCGAAAGTCCTATGTGGACACGAGGAAAAGGGAGTTGGAATTTGATGTTGGTGATTGGGTATTCTTAAAGGTGTCTCCCATGGAAGGAGTAATGTGACTTAAAAAGAAGGGTAAGCTCAGTCCCGGTTATGTTGGTTTGTACTTGGTTTTGAAGAGGGTTGGTAATGTTCCATACGAATTGGAGTTGCCTTCTAATTTGAGCTCCATTCATCCGGTGTTTTATGTTTCGATGTTGAGAAAGTGCGTGAGTGATCCTTTGACGGTTGTCCCTTTGGAGAAAGTGGACATTTATAAGTCCTGGTCCTATGAGGAAATCCTGCTCGAAATTTTGGAAAGGCAAGTCCGTTGGTTGTGGACGAGGGACGTGGCTTCGGAAAAGGTTCTTTAGAGGAACCAAAAATTTGAGGAAGGTACTTGGAAAGCCGTGGAGGACATGAAGTCCAAGTAACCTTTATTATTCCCTATTTTAGATAGTCGTCCTTAAGGTATGTGTTATTCTTAACATTTTTGTTTTATGACTGATGTTGGGCGTATTTATACCCCTAAGAACCATAATTTACCCATATTTTAGCTAAGTTTGGAGGATAAAATATCTAATTCCTGCACTTTTAGTCCATTTTCCTTTAAGTGAGCTAACCTATGTGATTAGCATGTTTTTCAGGTATTAATGATGAAGATTTCAGCACTTTGTGGACCTTTGGGCAGCAAAGGGAAACTTCACATAAGAGGGAAGCAGCTTTTGGAAGCTTGTGGACTGAATGTGATGCATGGAGAACTTGTCCCGGGCAAAATCAGTATTTCTAAATACTTAGGGATGCAGCAGTAACTTAGTAGGACAAGGATGTTTTAAAAACCTTATTTGCTGAATTTTTCAGATTCATTCGATCATTAGTCATTATTCAGTTTACAGATTCTGTAAGTTTAAGACAGAAAATAATGCTAAGGCTACACGAACGGCTAAAGGGAAGAAAAACGTCAACCTATTGTTTGACGCCAAACTCATCCCCATCGTGAGATTATTCTAACTTTGGTATGATGATGATGTCTTCTTTGATTTCAGTTGTACTCATGAGTAGCTAAACTTCTCTGTTAGGGTTATGGAAACCTTGTAAGATACTATTTGTTGCTATGAGTTTGTGAATTCTTGATGTGTATGCTACTTATATCATTACTCTCTTTGTTTTAATTAAATTCTCATGGTTGCAAACATAGAGAACATGCCATTATAGCATTAACTTGTTCGGGAGAAAAGTTACATGTTTGGAAAAGATAGTGTGACAAGGAAATAGGGCTTCTAACCTCTATTTACACGTTAATGCCTTAACCGGATTAACTTCTTGGTGAATTTGTACCATTTGTTATACACTTTAGGATCGGGAGAGCTAAAGTGAAATAAATCCTTGATGGTTGGGAAACACTTGGATTTAGAATTAGAATACGATTCTCTATAAGTGCATGCATGTCTAAATTCCGCGTTACTCATAGTTAATAGAGAAGTAGAAACTACAAGGTGGACATAACCCTAACTTATTATTCTCTGTGATTAACCTTTACTAAACAAATCATTCATTCGTTACTTTGATATTATTAATTCACGCCTAAATCAAAACCACCCTTTTCCGTGGAATTTTCGACCAACAGTCTACTAACAATTGCAACACTTAGTGACCAAGTATTCCCTGTGGGATTCGACACCCAACCCAGTTGGGTTCTATATTTGACAGCGACCGCTTACACTTTCTAACGAGAGTTGTAATTTGGGCGTTATCAATGACCTTGTTAAAGGAAATTTTAAATTCCTTGGCATCTTTGTTAAATGTAAGAGTGGTTGTGTTTGGAGTTAAATAGTGCAAATAAATGCCTTGTCCTGTCATTCGAGGATGAATGATCGTAAGGGGGAGTATGTACAACCCCAGGTTTTTGGTCCTTAAAAATTTCTAAAATTTTATCCTCACTATCCTGAATACGACTTACCTTACGAGTCATAAGGAGTTTTGTCGTATCCTAAATAATAAGTGTGCGGCAAAGTTCTATTATGAATACAAGTAGCTCACTATGAGTCATAAGGACTCATTAAGAGTCATTGGGTGCAAATCGTAGGATATCTAGTGTATACCCCAAATGGGTTCTGTGTTGACTACAATTGGACCTTACAAGTCGTACGGTACTATTATGAGTCATATCAGTGGGGTTGTAGAGAAAACTATGTGTGTGCCCTGGAGACTATCTTGTCTACGACTCGTGGTGATGAGTCGTAATAAAACCTTACGAGTCGTATAGTGACTTGTAGTCACTGACGCATAAATTTTCATGTACTAAAGAAATATAGCACTTTTAACACATAAAATAAGAGGAAAATGCAAGTTTTTGAGGATATTTTGTTAGATATGATGCCTTTTGGGTATTTTTTTAGGAAACCATGTTTTGGATGATAAGTTCGTGAAAAGGGTGTTCTTAGCTATTTTTTTGATAGATTATGGATATTCGAGATGTTTTCAAGATTGTTCATGATCAAAGCATGTTCGAGAATCAAAGAAGAGATGAAAAGATGATTCCCGCCACCTACTAAGTCAACATATGTCCGCAAGTAGGACCTACAAACCATATATAGGCAAAGCAAGTACCAGAAGTCCAAAATCCCAAGAGCCGAACTTGCTGGAATTTTGCTCTCGGTACCTGCTGTTTGTACCTGCGCCCAATGTCAAGACCACAGGTACTACCCGCACCCTGTAACAAAACTGCAGGTACAGACCATATGTGGCCACCGACCCAGTTTTCTAATATTTCATTCGGACTTTGGGTTTAGAGTCTCATCTTGTACTATAAATACCCTTTATCTACTTTTTAGTCAGAGTTAGTAAGGCGACATCCTGAGGCTCAAAAGGTAAAGTTTAAAATCTTTTTTATCGTCCAAAAGAGTGCAGAACTTTCATAAATTATTTATTCTGCATGCAAAGTATCGGGTTAGTTCAATAATGCATGATAAGCCTATGGAGTTGAGAAGTCAGGGGGATCACAATCCTAGTGTTCGCCTACATTAATTACAACTAAAGTTAATATAGTTACTTGCTCGAGATTACAACACAATCTCCCCCCATTTACTTTTCTTGTTATGCCTGCAAACTACAACTACTGAGATCTGCAAAGCTATGTGTTCCCTTCGGATTCCACCCCAACCTCTGTTGGGTTACTATACTTTGACACCGACCGTATTATCATCTAATAGGAGGTGTTTTTTGGACGTCATTAAAATTTTGGCACCGTTGTTGGGGAGAAAGTCTTAACTGATATCACCCCCACACATTTCTCCAACTGATGATAAGGACACAAAGTATGAGACATAGTCTAAGACTACTCCACAGGTTTCTGCTTAGGACCCCCAGTCTGAGGAGGGGTCCCAGTATTCTTGTAATTAGGTCTAGCAGGAGCAGTCATCCGTGTTGCCCAAGTTTTAGGAGGGTACCTCTACTCATGTACAATAAATAAATAGAGGTACTCCAATCTGATAAGGGTACCGAGAAACCTTCCCATGATGCATCAGTACAATAAAGCCCCGCACATACAGTTACCCCAGAGGCACCTCCTGAGGTGGGACCTCCAAGGTGGTGTGTGGAAGGGATGTAAAATGTATTCGATCTTGATAGTAATATTTGGGAGCTCGACAAGACTACGAGGTGTATTTATGAGGAGCACCGAGTTGACTTATCAGGGCTAGTCGAGAACCTTAGCTGTAGGTAATATTTGATATATATCAACTAGAGCATATGACTAGGCCACTCGATTCCTATAACCCGACTATGGTACAGGAATTTTATGCATCTTACAAAGCTACTGTGGTCCTTCCTATGCGCAAATATATCGTCTTGAATAAATTTATGTGGCAGCCACAACTTTATCATACATTGGTTAGAGGGGTCAGAGTTGATATTATAGAGGAGACTATCTGTAGAGTTATCTTTGGCCCATATTACATCACTCCTGTATTGATTGCTAACTGTGACAAGAGATTAAGGATCACACGTGATCGACATATTATGTAGGAGGCTCAACACCAATATGAGAAGATTGAGATGGCTAGGTGGATAACCTGTTATATTTCACTGTTGGGTGATACGACCCCATGGATTTAGGTGAAATCTATAATCAAGACGGGCCTCTTGATATTGAAGGCCAAATATTGGTGGTTTCTGATTAGATATCAACTAATTCCCACTTCTTCGAATTAAACATTGACGTGGGAGGGAGCATAGTTGGTTGCCTGTCTGATGACCAGATATGATATTGATTTTGCTGCTACACTCTGCCATTAGTTACATGACAGAGTATTTGGGGAGTTGACTAATATTCCCTTCTCTTGAATGATTTAGAGGATGTGCGATAAGGCCAGTGTGCCTGAGATACCAGGTGTAGACGAGAGGGTAGCTGCGATGGCGACTGCACAGACAATGACCATGTAGGGTCTAGCACGTCCTGTCACTTTTAGGAGATTGAGATAGTAGGCAGCAGTACCACAGGCTTAGTCTGAGGTCCCAATAGATTCTATAGAGCCTACTAAGTCACATCGAGATGATAGGGGTATTAGTATTTACATAGAGATAGAGGAACAGAGAGAGGCTCCTGATTTGAGTACATAGGGCGAGGGGACACAAGCTACTTCTTCGTTAGTCCCACCTTCAACCTCAGAGCCGATTGGTGCATCTATTGAGCCTACTTGCCCATCTTCTATAGCTCCAACAATATGTATGATTACTATATCTAGTAAGTTTTTACAGATCTTAGTGGACAACCAAAGGGCCACAGATGCTAGATTTAGGGTTTTAGAGATTCAGATGACTACCCTCTACGATCAGATAAGATTAGGGGTTAGGACTAGATTTAATTAGGCACAGGCTCGATGGAAGGACGAAATGAATATTGCATTTTCTGAGGTACATGCCGACATTCATACACGGCTTAGTGAGTTTGAAAGAGGGGTTATAGGCCGATATAAAGAGATAGACACACCAAATCTATCCCAAATGAAGGAGGAGTTTGATGTGATACGAGCAACGATACACTCTCTTATGGAGAGTCGTGTTTCTGATAGATGGTCCAAATATCATCTCTACATGTACTGAGATAGTTTGATTTTCTCGAAAAGGGTGTTGGGGAGGTCCTAGCAGTTGAGGCCAAGAGAGGTCTCATAGATAAATTATAGGACCCTAATTTACCATATGACTAGACCATTAAAAAGTTTGGACATGATTCGATGGAGTCTGTATTTATTGATAGGCAGAGGTGTGAATCTGTAGATGCGGGTGCATCATCCAGTAGTGCATCACCATTACCACCACCTTTGCCAGCTGATATGATCCTATCTAGGGATGCTCCTGATTCGGGTGCCTAGTGCATCCCAAGCATGTTCTTTTTATTTTGCTTTAGTGCATTGAGGACAGTGCCTAGTTTCTCATTGGGGGTGGTCATACCATGCAATCACGGGTTTTGGTTGTCGTGCTTTTTTTACCGCCGACCGTAGTATAGCTGTAGAATTGACATATCTAGGATAAATTTGTGTTGTATTGTGTTTTTTTCATATTATGTTGTTTTTGTATAATTAGGATATTTTAAGTGTTTAGGTCTGTAGTCATGTTTTGATTGATTTATGATACCCTTCCAAAATTTGTGTTTTAGAACTGTGTAAATATATATATGTGTGAACTTTGTAGTTCTTGTTATGGAATTAGGATTAGGGACATAATAATCACTTTAGCAATTTCATGAATCAGATAAATAGTAGTTGGTACTATTGATTCTGTGCTATGTGCATGTGAGATACTACCTAGTTCCCTTTGTGTGTCGAATGTAGAACTTTCCTGGTTAGTGTTACCTAGGTTGAAGGATAGTCGGTTAGTAAAGAATCATAGGTCAGTTTTTATTTTTGTTCACTATTAGCCCAAATGACCTTCTATGTGTGAATTATATCCCTTTGATCCCAATTTTAATCCTCGTAGCCTATTTTTCTTATTTCACTGTTCACCTTCCCATTTATAGTACAATGAACCTATTTTAGCCCTGGTTCTCCGTAGACGTTGTGCACCTTAACTCAGGAAAACTGCCTATGTTAAGGGTGGATATCATAAGGGTTCATAGTGTAAAATGGGTGTATAGAAGGGTAAAATAAGAGAAAAAGTTAGTAGGGCTTGGTGTGGTAGAAAAAGAAAAGAAAAAGAAAAAGTAAAAGAAAAAAAGAGAGAATAAAAGACTACATCCAACCTGAATGTATAGTAAAGAATAAAAGGGAGGAATAAGGGTGAAATAAAAAGAAAATTGGTTAGTAAGTGAGACTCCAAGATTAGTGTAGTGCCAAGGAGGCTTAGTCACTTCATATATCCATATGTACCATACCATCCCCCAAGACAACATTACAATCCCAAAAAAGTCCGATTGTGATCTTAACTTGACTATTTGAATTCTAAGGTAAATAAAATAAGGGAAAGCCTATGGTATTTGATATGCATGGTTTCGAACTTATTTTTAAGAATGAGTGTCGAATAATCATCCCTGCATTGACATGAATCATTTTATATGAGTGAGTGGGACATCTTTGTTATGAGGGAACTTAAGTTATATTGCTAGCTATTTTCTTGTTTTTGGTAGTGTAACTTGTATATATGAGTGATTTTCTGTTGCTAATATAATTTCCCTACCTTGATCTCATTATGTCACATTGTTGTGATTCATGTTCATACACAGTTGGTTTTGAAAAATAAGATTGGAGGGGGATGTTGTGTTTTGAGTTTAAGCATTGACAGACTGCCGTGAAAAGCTTAGTGTAACAACTTGGGACTACCCCCTAGTCGTCAGATGGTACTTACAGTCCCGAGGGACCACAAGCTAACCCATGAGATGGTACCTGCTGTGAGCACTGAATAACAAGATCATAAATGCAGAAGAATACTGACATGCCATAAGGTTTCAATAACTGAATTTAAAACTAAAATACGAGTCTATAGAAACAACTGACTGAATCTGATATAATAGGAATAAACTGGATAACTAACTTTAAAATCTGAATACTGAATAAATAACTCTAATGTCTGAAAAACCTCTAAAACTGACTGACTGAATATGAGTTGATGGGACAGGCCCCAACTAACTCCAACTAACTATGAACTGCGACATGAGATAAAGTAAACCTGTCATTAAAGTATGAGGACTCACCACTGCTACTGTTGAGAATTTGATAAGTTTAATCATGAGCCTAGAACTGAGTGTCAGAACCAATGATATAATACATCATAACGTAAAACAAAAGGTATGTGATCGGTACTTTGAATGTATTGGTACGCTAAATGAGATAGGCTGATATGCATAATTTTATGAATAGAACTAATAATTAACTGGATATGCATGTAAAGCATAGAGTATTGGATAAAGAGCATGGAATCTGAAGATACTGAAAATGCATGAAAGTCTGTAACTACTGAGGATGTATGACCAAGCATATAACATAAACTGAGTAAAATTTGTAAACTGAAATACTGAAATAACTAAAATCTGTATGCTTTGGTCGAGCAATGCTTAGACTGTATAATTGAACTGAGACTGTATCTGAGACTATGGGAGGTATCATCTAACCGACGTTCCCCAATTTGAGCTAATCGGGGTCCAACCTATAACCCCAGTTGGAAGGGTGTTAATACTGTGACATGGGTACTAACGATGGATGTGTGGATCCACTAAACTTATATACTGTCCAAAGGACTAAGAGTGTCAAGCCTGAACTAACGGGTGACCCCGGGGAGATAGTCAAGCCTAATCTGATGGGTGACTTCTCATACCCTATACTGGATACGTAGTTCTGTAGTAGAGGGACTGCTACTAACAACTCTGCCTATCTGACGGGGAAGGCTTCATCCCTACACTCACCTGGTGATAAATCCTACTCCCAACTGAAAGACACAGAAATACTAGATTGTTTTGAGTTTAACTGACTGATATTTGACTATTCTGAAGTGCTTATAGTATATTCTGAAGACTGTTTTGTAATGTACTGAGACTAGACTAAATAAACAACTATGGATTTCGGGTATTCAATACCCCTAGGACTCAAAACAAATTTAGTAAAATGACACTAAAACTTGGAGATCAAAACATGAAGGCTTTTAATAAATAAATCACTCTTGTAGGCATTTTATCAAACACTTGTAGTTCACGGCTTAAAATAATCATAGCAATGTCATGGAATTTATAGGAATAGCATGAATTCATCATAATAGCATTAAATCATGGTTTAATTCAATAAATTATAATATTAAATAGGGAAGATTGAATAATAACAATAATTTCATGGTAACATGGTATAAAATCATAGGTCATGGAGATTCATGGGTGAAATCACAATTTAAAACATAATAACTTGAAAAGATTACAACTTGGTGATTAAAATGGGTTACTCGGGCTCCATAGATGAAAGAAATCCATGGATGAACATCTAACATACCTTAATTTATGGATTTCTTGAAGTTCTTGGGGATTGATCTTGAATTTGAGAGCTAGGGTTCTTGATTGGGAGAGAAAGCTTCTTGATATAGGGGAAAATAATTAAAATAATGATTTAAAAAATGTTTTTTGGGCTTAAAGCACACATGGGCGAATTAAAATTAGGGGAAAGAACTGTTTTATCCTTGGGCAAAACTTTTAATTTTCGTCAAATTTTTCCAAAATGAGCACCTAGCGTGACGTGGCGCTATCGCGCCGTGTCACTAGAATCTAACAACTGGGAACTGGGCTAACGGCACAATGCGAAGAAATCGCGGTGCCCCTTTGATTCTGATTTTCACTATTGGCACGACGCGCCATGATCGCACTACCTCACTGGAATTGGACAATTATGAACTGGACCTACGGAGCGATGCGCCACTATCACGGAGCAACACTGGAAATTGACAAATTCTATTTACACTGATTCCGCGATGTGCTAAGGGTCAAAATGATGATGTTTAACGACTTAAACTTAAAATAGCCATAACTTCTTACCCGGTTATCGGATTTAGGCAAATTTTATATTGTTGTAAAGCTAATTGAATTTCCTATACAATAGAAGGATCTAAACTTAAAAAACAAAGAGTGTTTTGAAAATTTTAAATATGAATTGTCATGTTTTGGGACTTAGATTATGCTAGGGAAATATGGGGTGTTACAATATCACCGCTTGGGATCATTCATCCTCGAATGAAACTAGTTAAGCTGAGGAAACTGATGGACTAAGCTTACATACTAAACATGCATAGAATGAATGATTGAACTGATTCATGAATAAACGACTGACATGAACATGATGTGCAACTGAAACTAAGCATGATAGAGGAAAAATCTAATGAAGATTTGGTACCTTATACTGAATCTGGATTCGTGGAGAAAATATTAGGGGTACTTGGTCTGTATATCTGCTTCTATTCCCAAGTGGCTCCCTCAACGGATTGATTCCGCCAAAAAACTTTGACCAATGGAACTTATTTGTTCCTTAGTCTACGAACTTAATGATCAAGAATTTCTACTGGAATTTCTTCAAAGGAAAGATTGTTCTGAATATCTGAACTTTCTAAGGGAACAACTACCGCTGGGTCACCAATACACTTTTTCTACAACAAGACATAGAAGACTAGGTGTATTGAGGCTAAATCTGAAGGCAACTCAAGTTCGTAAGCTGCCTTTCTGAATCAACTGTGAATTCTGAAGGGACCAACATATTAGGGACTGAGTTTCCCTTTCCTGTCTAATCTCTTCACTCCTTTCACGGGTGGGATTTTCAAGTACACAAAATCAGCGACCTTAAACTTGAGATCTTTTCACCTCACATCATCATACAATTTTTGTTGGCTCTAGGCAACCATAAGTCTCTCTCTGATGAACGAACCTCTTCTAATGCATTAAATACTAAGCCAGGCCTGACTACTGCGGCCTTACCTACTTTAAACCAACAAATAGGAGATCTACATCTCCTACCATAGAGAGTTTCATAAGGAGCCATCTAGATAATGGAATGATAGTTGTTATTGTATGTGAATTCAGTCAAAGGCAAATGGTCATCCCAACTACCCTTGAAATCAACTATGCATGCTCTCAGCATATCTTTTAGAGTCTGAATGGTCCTTTCTGCTTAACCATCTGTTTGAGGGTGAAAAGTTGTACTGAGGTGGACTTGGGGTACCAAGTCCCTTTTGGAATGCCTTCTAGAAGTAAGAGGTAAAGCGGGTACCTCTATCAGAGATGATAGATAAGTGAACACCATGCAACCTGACCAACTCTCTGAGATAGAGTTTCTCATTGTCCTCGATTGAATAAGAGGTGTGGACTGGCAAGAAATGAGATGATTTAGTCATCCTGTCTACGATAACCCAGATAGAATACTACTGATGATGGATATAAGGCAAACCTATCACAAAATCCATGTTCACTTCTCCCACTTCCATGTGGGAATACCTAACTCCTGTATTGACCCACTAGATTTCTGATGCTCAATCTTAACTTGCTGGCATATAGAGCACTTAGCTACAAACTCTGTAATATCTCTCTTTATCCTACTCCATCAATAAATCTCCTCGAGTCGCGGTACATCTTAGTGGCACCTAGATGAATAGATTAATACGCACCATGTGCTTTTGCAAGAATTCGTTGCCTCAAATCACCTACACCAGGCACACAAAATCTATCCTGACAATGAAAACACCATCTCCCTCTTAGGAGAAAACCTCCACTATCTAGTCTCTGACTGATTCTTTAAACATAACTAGATTAGGATCTCTATCCTATTTTTCCTTAACCTCGAAAACTAGAGATGATTCTGAGCTACTCTGCACCCACACACTCCCTCTACTGAGTTGACTAAGCGGACACTTAGTCGGGCAAGCTGATGGACTTCCTGAGCTAACTTTTTCTTACCATCCTCAACATGAGCAATACTACCTATAGAAAATCCACTAAGAGCATCAGAAACTACATTGTCCTTGCTCGGATGATACAAAACACTTATGTCATAATCCTTCAGTAACTCTAACCACCTTCTCTGACGCAAATTTAAATCTTTCTGAGAGAGAACATACTGAAGGATTTTGTGACTTGTGAACATATCTACATGCACCCCATATAAATAATGCCTCCAAATCATTAAGGCAAATACTACAACTGCTAACTCAAGATCGTGTGTAGGGTAATTCTTCTCATAGGGTTTAAGCTGCCTGGAGGCATAGGCTATGGTCTTATCTCTCTGCATGAGGAAACTATCTAAACCTACCCTGGATGCATCACAGTACACAACAAAACTATCTGAACCATTTGGTAGAGTCAAGACTGGGGCTGAGGTGAGTCGAGTCTTCAATTTCTAAAAACTCTTCTCGCATGAATTTGACCACTTTCTTCTGAGTCAATTTGTACATGGGGGATTCAATAGAAGAAAACCCTTTAAAAAAACAAAGGTAATAGCCAGCTAAACCTAAGAAACTCCTGATATCTAATGGAGAGATGGGTTTAGGCCAGTTTCTCACCGCTTTAATCTTTTGAGGATCAACTCTAATGCCATCAATGGAAATAATATGGCCATAAAAAGTTACTGATCTTAGCCAGAATTCACACTTACTTAATTTAGCAAACAACTGATGAGATCTAAGAGTCTGAAGTACTATTCTGAGGTGGTCATGAGAGTAAACAAGGATGTTATCAATAAAGACTATGATGAACATATCCCAGTTCTGATTGAACACTTAGTTTATCAGGTCCATGAAATTTTATGGGGTATTGGTAAGACCAACGAACATGACTAAAAATTCGAAGTGACCATACCAGGTTCGAAATGCTATTTTTCGAATGTCACATTCTCTGACCCTAAGTTGATGATAGCCTGGTCTGAGGTCTATCTTTGAAAAATAGATGGCACCCTAAAGTTGATCAAACAAGTCATCGACTCTAGGAAGTGGATATTTAATTTTGACTGTGACTTTGTTCAACTGACGCTAGCCTATGCACATTTTGAGAGAACCGTCTTTCTTACGCACGAATAGAATAGGTGTGCCCCATAGGGAGACACTGGGTCTGATGAATCCCTTATCTAGGAGATCGTTTAACTGTTCTTTTAACTTATTGAGTTCTAATGAAGCCATTTTGTATGGGGAAATAGATATAGGATGAGTATCTGGGAGAAGGTATATTCCAAAGTCTATTTCCCTTTCGGGAGGAACTCCGGGCAGATCTTCAGGAAAAACATTTGATAATTTATTTACTACTGGAACTGACTCAAGAGTTGAAGTTTCTGAGTTAAAGTCTTTGACTCACACAGGATGGTAAATACACCCCTTTGATATCATATTTCTCGCGCTAAGGTATGAAATCATCTGATCCCTAAGAGCTGTAGTACTACCCCTCCATTCAAGGATTGATTCATTTGGAAATTGAAAATAAACTATTCTCTTTCTATAATTAACTGAGTTATAGCATGAGTACAACCAATCCATGTCAAGAATGATGTCAAAATCCATCATTTCTAACTCTACAAGATCAACTGAGGTAACTTTATGAGATATTGGGATCGGACAGTTCCTGTATACCTATCTGGCTATAATTGAAATGCCTACTGGGGTAGACACTGAAAAGGGCTCTTCTAGAGTTTCAAGACTGACTCCGAATTTGACGGCTATATATGTAGTAACAAAAGAAAGAGAAGCTCCAGGGTCTAGTAAAACATAAACATATAAGTGAAAGACCTACAACGTACCAATAACTACACCAGGAGAATTTTCTTGATCTTTCTAAGATTGAAGAGCATATAATCTGTTCGGACGCTGACCACTGGTAGCACTGGAAGCGGTACCCTGCTGAGTTGGGCGATCTGATGGAACTGACGACTGATGGGACTGGCCCTGTTGGCATACATCCCTACCTTTCTGAGAAACTACCTATATATATTAAATCTTATGACCTGTCCTGCCTCACCCGAAGCCTATATCACTACCTACTCTACACTCACCCTGATGGTGTTTGCCATATTTCTGACATAGAGGATTTGTACGAGCACTGCAAACACTGACCTAAGACTTAGAGTCTGGTGCCCTATCCCTATTGTTGTTTCTAAATTTGGGTACTGGGGAACTGGCTTAAGAGGGTGCTGGGGTTGTAAACCTCTGATAAAACTAAGGACGGTTACCACCTTTTGACTTTGGATGATTGAAATTAAAACTACTCATCCTAGATTTCTTGTTTCCTCTTTCTTTCTCCTTAATCTTTTGCTTCTGTATCTGTTTAGCATGGACTATCAGTCTAGAAAAGTCTATCTTACTAATTAGCATTACGGTCCTGCACTCCTTGACCACACTTTCAAATACGCCAGACATAAACTTACTCATCTTGGACCTGTTATCTGCTACCACATGAGGAGCATACCTAGCTATCTGAGTAAACTTGAGGGAATAATCTCTCACACTTATTCTTCCCTACCTCAATTTAATGAACTCTAACACTTTGGCCTCCCTTAACTCCAATGGGAAGAATCTGTCTAAGAAAGTTGTGGCAAACTCTTCCCATTTTACAGGCCCTGCATCTACACACCTTTCAACTTTCCACTGCTTAAACTAAGTATAGACTACATCCTTCAATTAATATGCATCCAAATCGGCACTCTAACTAGATGTCACCCCCGTAACATCCGTTATCTTCTAAACCATATCTAAGAATTTCTATGGATCCTCTTCAGATTTGGATCCCATGAAAGAAGGAGGATTCATTTGGGAGAAATCCCAAATTCTAGTCACAACAGTATTGGCTACTGGGTTGTCCAGAATTGCAGTTGGCCATTCATTTTGTGCTGTTATGGAGTTCACTAGAGTAGTGAACACAACTCTGAATTCTGCGTGAGAGAAATTCTCTTCCAGATGATCTTCCTGGATGGGCTGAGGGGCTAGCTAAGTTCCTATTCTTCTTCTATTCTTCTTGGGAGGCATGTTTTGTAAATGGAAGGAAGAAATAGATTAGACAGGGAGTTTAACTTAAGCTCATTTTCACTCGCACGACATGAATACTGAAAGAAAGGAAACTTTTCTTAAACGCCTTGTAGCCTCTCATCCATAAGTGTGGCGCTCTACAAACCCATGCATAAGACTCTACTCGACGTGACATTCAGACTTCCCAGGACACATTAAAACCTTACGCTCTGGTACCAAGTTTGTAATAACCTGGGACTACCCTCTAGTTGTCACATGGTGCTTACAATCTCGAGGGACCACAAGCTAACACAAGAGATGGTACCTGGTGTGAGCACTGAATAACATGATCATAAATACAAAAGAATACTGACGTGCCATAAGGTTTAAATAACTGAATATAAAACTGAAATACGGGTATATAGAAACAACTGACTGAATATGATAAAATAGTGATAAACTGGATAACTAACTGTAATATCTGAATACTAAATAATTGACTCTAATGTCTGAAAAGCCTCTAAATCTAACTAACTGAATATGAGTTGGTGGGACAGGCCCTAACTAACTCCAACTAACTACTAACTGAGGCATGAGACAAAGTAAACCTGTCCTTGATGTATGAGGACTCACCACTGCTACTATTGAGAATCTGATAAGTCTAATCATGAGCCGGGAACTGAGGGTTAGAACCTATGATATAATACATCATAGCGCAAAAGAAAAGGTATGTGATTAGTACTTTGAATGTACAGGTATGCTAAATGAGGTAGGCTAATATGCATGATTTCATGAACAGAACTAATAATCAACTGGATATGCATTTAAAGCATGGAGTACCGAATAAAGAGCATAGAATCTGAAGATACTAAAAATGCATGAAAATCTGTAACTACAGAGGATGCATGACCAAGCATATAATATGAAATGAGTAAAATTTGTAAACTAAAATACTGAAATAACTAAAATCTGTATGCTTTGGTCAAGCAACTCTAAGACTATGTAACTGAACTAAGACTATATCTGAGACTATAAGAGGTATTATCTAACCAAGATTCCCCAATTTGAGCTAATCAGGGTCTAACCTGTAACCCTAGTTAGAAGAGTGTTAATACCATTCCACGGGTACTAACGATGGCTGTGTGGATCCACTAAACTGATATAATTTCCAAAGTTCTAGCGGTGTCAAGCCTGAACTGACGAGTAACCCGTGCGAGATAGTCAAGCCTAATCTAATGGGTGACATCTCATACCCTATGCTGGCTACGTAGTTCTAGAGTATAGGGACTGCTACTAATGAATCTGCCTTTCTGACGAGGAAACCGCCATCCCTATACTCACTCGGTGCTAACTCCTACTCCCAACTGAAAGACACTGAAATAATAGATTGTTCTGAGTTTAACTGACTGATATTTGACTATTCTGAAGTGTTCTTAGTATATTCTGAAGACTGTTCTGTAATGTACTGAGACTAGACTAAATAAAAATCTATGGATTTCGGGTATTCAATACCTCCATGACTCAAAACAATTTTAGTAAAATGACACTAAAACTTGGAGATCAAAACATGAAGGCTCTTAATAAATAAATCACTCTTGTAGGCATTTTATCAAACACTTGTAGTTCACGGCTTAAAATAATCATAGGAATGTCATGGAATTTATAGGAATAGCATGAATTCATCATAATAGCATTAAATCATGGTTTAATTTAATAAATTATAATATTAAAACAGGGAAGATTGAATAATAACAATAATTTCATGGTAACATGGTATAAAATCATAGTTCATGGAGATTCATGGGTGAAATCACAATTTAAAACATAATAACTTGAAAAGATTACAACTTGGTGATTAAAATGGGTTACTCGGGCTCCATAGATGAAAGAATCCATGGATGAACATCTAACATACCTTAATTGATGGATTTCTTAAAGTTCTTGGGGATTGACCTTGAATTTAAGAGTTAGGGTTCTTGATAGGGAGAGAAAGCTTCTTGATTTGGGGGAAAATAATTAAAATAATGAGTTTAAAAACATTTTTAGGGCTTAAAAGCACACCTGGGTGGATTAAAATTAGGGGAAAAAACTGTTTTATCCTTTGGCGAAACTTTTAATTTTCATCAATTTTTTTCAAAATAGGCACCTAGTGCAACGCAGAGCTATCGCGGTGTGTCACTAGAAACTGACAACCGGGAACTAGGCTGACGGCGCGATGCAAAGAAATCACGGTGCCCCTTAGATTATAATTTTCATAATTGGCGCGGCGCGCCATGATTGCACTACATCATTGGAATTGAATTATTATGAACTGGACCTATGGTACGACGTTCCACTATTGTAGAGAAATGCTAAAAATTGAAAATTTCTATTTACACTGACTCCGGAATGTGCTAAGAGTAAAAATGATGGTGTTTAACGACTGAAACTTAAAATTGCCATAACTTCTTACCAGGTTATCGGATTTAGGTGAATTTTATATCATTGGAAAGCTAATTGAATTTCTTACACAATGGTAGGGTCTAAACTGAAAAATAATGAGTTCTTCGAAAATTTTATATATGAAAACTCACATATTGGGACTTAGATTATGCTAGGGAAACATGGGATGGTACACTTGATTTCTCCTAGTTAAGCATTATTTTTATTTTTGTTATGTTTTGTTGCTTGAGGACATGCAAATATTCTAAGTTCAGGGTGTTGATGTGCTATAGAAATATAGAACTTTTGATGCTTAAAATAAGGAAACTATGTTTTGGATGATAAGTTTGTGAAAAAGGTTAAAAAATATATTCTTGGCTATTTTTGGAGTGAGTGTAGATATTCAAGATTTTTTTCAGCTTGTTCATGATAAAACCTGTTCGTGAATTGAAGGAGAGATAAAAAGATGACTCTAGGTACCTACTAAGTCAACATATGGCCGCAGGTAGGACCTAGGACTGCATGTAGGTAAAGTAAGTACTAGAAGTCCAAAGTCACGAGAGATGAACTTGCAAGATTTTTGCTCACAGTACCTATAATTTGTACCTGCACCCACTGTTCGGATCGTAGGTACTACCTGCACCCTGTGTCAAACCGTACATAAAGACCATATGTGTCCACCAACCCGGTTTTCTCCTACTTCATTTGGGGTTCAGTTTTAGGGTTTCCTCTTGTTGTATAAATACCCTTGTTGTACTTCTTAGTTAGATTTATGCATGTTTTGATATTCACAAACATATTTTTATTCCAAGATCCGTCTTTGATCTTGGGATTTGCTTTTATTTAATTTGGTTTATTAATTCAGTTATGGTTTTGGGTTTTATTACTTTTATCATTGTGATTTCATATATGCTTTCGAATATGAATGTTATTGATTTCTTCACAAACATGAGCAGCAAAAACCCATAGCTAGGGTTGTGAAAACCATGGGAGACTAACGAAGTAGGGGAAGATCTTTCATTATTCTAAACTGATAATCATGCATGTATTTCTTTGTCTTAATTATGATAGATTTCTTAATGGGCGCACACATTAAATTCCCTCTAAGATATTGTTGCTTACTCCAAAAAAAAAAAGCAGTGACTAGGAAAATATAAAGTCATCAGTAATTTAGAGTTTAACAATTGATTCACGCTTTTAGGTTCTATCTTAGTAAGATGGTTTGATTTTGCTCTAATAACTAGATACTCAAAAGGTAATAGTTAACCAAGATCAATAGAAGGGTTAGTAAGGCGACATCCTGAGACTCAAAAGTTAAAGGGTGAAATCCTTCTGCTCGTCCAAAAGACCGCTGAAGGTACATAACTTATCGATTCTGCATGCAAAGTATCGAGTTGGTTCAACAAATCATGATAAGCCTACAGAGTTGAGAAGCCAGGGGAAACACAATCCTAGTATTCACCTACACTTATTACAACCGAAGTTAATAGAGTTACTTGCTCGAGATTACTACATAAAAACCTTTATTTAATTTTCTTGTTCTCTTTGTGAACTACAACTACTGAGATCTGCAAAACCATTTGTTCCCTTGGTATTAGACCACAATCACTGATGGGTTACTATATTTTGAAAATGATCGTATCATCATCCAATAGGAGGTGTTGTTTAGACGTCATCAAATTTTAGCATTTAATTTGAGGGCACTTTGGACAATTCCCTTTTTACCCAATTAAAACCCCATGTTCATAAAAAACTTAGGGGGGGGGGGGGTTGTCATTCAAAATGTAATCAAACACTCCAATGGTCTCTCAAGTATCTTAAGTTTCCATTCTTAGAGTTACCCAGAGGTAGAGCACATAAAGGCTCAAGGGTTGAATTCTCTCCACAAGCTCGAGTATTTCAAGCATGTTACTCTTCCCTAATGTATTTTTTGTAAAAAAATATGTCTCAAGACATTCTTCTTATAGATTTAATGTTGGTTTTGAAACATTGGTTGAGGGTTTTGAATGTTTGCTGTTAAATATTATTTCTCATGCTTAATCAATGATTATTTATGCTTTAATTATGGTTTCAAACTCGTGGGTGCATGGTTATGGTGAATAAACTAAGGGATTATGATTTCCCCCAACTTGTTATTTTTGAAGTGGTAATGAGATCAACCCCATGTTGTGAAATTAGATTTTCAATATGAAAAGTATGCATAATGAACTACTCTTGAACTATTGCATAATGTGAAAAGTTAATAAAGTACAGTAATTTTGAATTGAATTTTATGGGGTTGTGTAATCCCCCATGCTAGTGTCTAATTAAACCATGAAAGTTGTAAGTTTCCCCAAGTAATGATAATTGGTCTGGGATGTTGATGTTACCTTGCAAGTGTAGTTGGTATGGTGATACCAACAATGTATGCCTAAATATGTATCATGGTTCGATGAATGTGAATGTGTGTTAAATATTTTAATTGGGCTTTAATAAGGCTTATGTATCTGAGTCGTGAAAGTGGATGTCCCAAGGGACAAATATAGGAAACCGTAGTTGCCGATGTATGGGTCTATATGATCGGGTGGTTCGATTCATCCTTATTATTATTTATGATTAGGAGGTTCGAGTTCCTCGTATTATATTACATTATTGGATTCCTGTGTCACCTTTATGTGCCGAAAGGTTTGACTCTTCTATAGTGCATATGTATACTATCTTCTTCGTGTAGCCACACGCACTGGGGCCTTACCATCTGGTGGAGAGCTTGTCCCATATAGACTATGGGTGCCTTCTTCTATTATGATGGTTGAGATACACAATCTAGTCTAAGGTTATAAAGTGTATGCTAATCTTGTTTCGTGTCCTGGTATATTATTTATATATATGTAGTAAGATGTGATTTATGTGGTATTTGAAATGATTGGATTTGAAATTATTTTGTCCCCTATCCCTAAGTTTTATGCTAGTATTCACCCCACTAACCATCCCCGGATGCTGTATCCCCATATGACGTAGGCACTGGAGATATTTCTTCTTTTTATGTGTAGAGTTAGATAGATCAGCTCAATTCCTCAGTTCGTGTGGTGAAGTGGTGAACTTCCATTCTCTGGACGACTTAGAAATTTCATTAGTTCTTAACATAGACTAGAATTGAGAGATTTCATTATCATCAACATTATCATAGTCATCTGTCAGAGTCGGGGAAATGTCCTGATCAAGATTGGTTTTTGGTTCTTTTGTTAGAAGGCTTTGTTGGATTACTGTGGACTTAGGGAATATTGGTCGATTGTTTTAGCTAGTTACCGGTTATTTTTTATGGACATATATTTTATTCTCTAAACTTATCTTGTTATATGTTCAGAATTCATCCATTTTTGGGTGATGTGTGGTGTTTGGTTTGGTTCAGGGGGTGGTCTCCGGTCCATTGTGGATTGGAGATGCCCATCATGGCCAAGTCCTATTTTAGGTCATGACACTTTATTAGATTACATGTCTCCTCATAGAATGAAATCCCATAATTTCTATCATGTAACAAGGGACAAATTTGCAAGAACTCACTCTCACAAAGAATTTCTCAATGCACATAAGTATCATGCCATGTACTTTCCCTTATTTTCAATAGTTACTAACTCAAAACATTTGGTAGAAAATCTCGAAGGACTTTTTCAAGATTGTAATATAGGCTCGGGTTGGGTAGGATAAACCTTTGGGATATTCAAACTTTGGATCATGGGACACTTCATGCATTCCTAATTCATACATGTTCCTTTCTTTACCACATTGGTTCACCCATATTTTGGAAGAATTTTCTTCGCATTTATTTCTTGTGTAATCTCATGCTTTTTCCTTATTTGTTGGTCCCTTTATTTTTCTCATTCTTTTGTCTTCATTACGTTGTTTTTAGGCGCCCACTTACAATACCATGGCCCAAGATCACATCTTCAAAGATTTACCACCCCTAACTGAGGCTTTTATTCTCAAGTTGCAATTTTAAGTTCAAGGAGGGTAAGGTTTAAAAGTGGGATAAAGTTCAAATGGTTAAACGTTTGTAATGAGATTGCCACAAAAAGGTCCAAAGGCTCAAAAGGGAAGACTAGGGATTCCATTCTAGCATAGGTAGGCTTTTTAGGCTAAAGTGGTTTTCCATGATTATAAAGAAGCTCTAAGATCATTCATCCAACCATGTGTAATTAAGATTAGCTTTGAAAGACTAATGGGGCAAGTTATAGATGACACAAGTATGCATAAAAATCAATTAAGTAAGCTCACTACATGGCATGCAAACTTTTCTAGGAGGATTAATTACATCTCCTATTTGAGACAAAAGGATTAATTACTACACACTACCTACTTAAGAATTTGGATTCACAAAAAGAGGTAAAGTGTTGTTACAAAATCATTCACTCCCATGCCTTTGATTTTCACCAAAACTTTTGGAACAAGATGTGGGGGGGGGAGGTGTGCTTGCTTTGCGTTTCCCACGCAAGATTAAATATTGTTGGCACAAAAGCTAGACGTCTTCTCACACTTGGTCTCTCATAAGGGAAAACTATATGGATACTCAGACTTTACCATAGGAATAATGGCAATCCTAAATCTATAATACTACGAGTACTCAGACTTGCCCTGCATTTATAGCTCAAAACCCCAACATGAAGCTTTTCCCTTAAAAATGTCATCACTCAATCTATCATAGGGAAAGGCTTATCTAACACCACATCAAAAGAGAAATAAAAAGCTAAAAATGAAATAATTAATTCACAAAACTACCATGCTCAGTGTGAACTAAATTCAAATACTACACACCACAATCTAAATATTACAAACCAATGCCACACACACAAGGGCCACGTATGCCCTCAACTTAAAGACTTACAGTTTCCTCACTACAAAACACAAAAGCATAACAAAGGTTAAAGGAGCTTTCTGAAACTACACCGAGGACTAATTTGAAAGCTGGATAAATTGTCGTGATCGTGACATAATTAGTGCGATCATGATAACTCAATCGAAATCCTTGGATTGCAATCGCAGTACCTGAGGCATTCATCTTCCCTAATTTACCCTATTTTTCTGCATTGCTGCCATACTTCAAAACTCAATTTTCCCCTATTTTTTATTCCAATATGTCCAAAATACCTACAAAGCATCAAAATTATATGAGTTAATAAAAAATAAATGGCAAAAGGATGAAAACGATGGGTTTCCTCCCATTAAGTGCCTGATTTAATGTTACGACATGATACTCTTTAATCATTATTGTGGATCCTTATAGCATAAAACCTCAATCTTGGCTACCCTGGGTTTACCTAAATTATAGTACTTTAGGCTTTGCCCGTTGACCACAAATCTCTATTTCTCGCGGTCTTCTAACTCAATCATACCACTAGGATACACCGTTGTAACCACAAAGGGGCCCGACCACTTGTAACAAAGCTTTCTTATGTAAATCTTCAATCAAGAATTTTAGAGGAGAACATCATCCACCACATGGAACTCCCTCTGTAGAGTTTTGGCATCATGCCACCTCTTTATTTTTTCCTTGTACAACACAGAGCTTTCATATGCCTTGAATAAAAGAATTTCTAACTCATGGATTTGAGTCACTCTTGACGTCAATGCATCTACCCAATCCATATTAAATTTTTTTAAATCCTATGAAGCTTTATGCTCTAGTTCAATGGGTAAGTGATATGACTTTCCAAACACCAATTAGTATGGGGACATACCAATAGGAGTTTCGTAAGCCATCCTACAAGCCCAAAGTGTATAGTCTAGTTGTCATGCCCAATTTGTTTGGCAAAGATTCACGATTTTCTCAAGGATAGATTTGATTCTTAGATTAGACACCTCGACTTTGCCTCTCATTTAGAGGTGATATGGGTTAGAAATCTTTTTCTTCACTCTATATTTGTTAAGAAGAGCGTCGAAAACCTGATTGCAAAAATGCGAGCCTCTATCCCTAATAATGGCCCGTGGAGTTTCGAAAATTGTAAAAATATACTTTTTAAAGAAGAAAGTAATGCCTTTACCATCATTGTTTGGGAGATACACGAACTCTACCCATTTTGAGACATTGTCCAGCGCCACTAAGATGTTTTTGTTACAAAAAGAGCTCATAAATGGGCCTATGAAACCAATGCCCTACATGTCGAATACTTTTACTTTGAGGTTGGGTATAAGGGGAATCTCAAGCCTTCTTGAAATTCCACCTTGCCATTCACATTGATGACATGCTTTGACTCTTTCAATGGTATATCTATAAATGGTGGGCTAATAACTACCAAGGATATCTTTCATTTCCACTTTCATAACACAACCACAAATCATACCATCTATGTATTCTCTACAAAAAAGGATAGTCCCAAAATACTTCTTTATATCTAATAAAAACTATTTTTTTAATAATAACCAAGATCCTCGGGAAGTACACCACTTACCACATAATTAGCATAATCTGCATACCAAGGTGCAATATTTCCCAAGATTCACATGACTATTCATCAGAAAAGGTGTCATCGATCTCAATATATCCCCACTTCTCATGATTATTTTCAAGGCAAGAAAGGTGATCAACCACTTGGTTTTGACAAAACTTTCAGTCCTTCACCTTAAAAAAAATCTTGCAAGAGAAAAATCCACCTAATTAAGCATGATTTTGCCTCTTTATTTTCAATGAGGTATCTAAGGGTGGTGTGGTCTATATGCTCAACAACTTTCGTGTCCAACAAGTACACTCTAAATTTTTCAAAAGCTTAGATCACCACAAGAAACTCTTTTTACATAATCGTATAGTTACGTTGGGCTTCATTTAGTGATTTTCTTGCATAGTAGATTAGATGGAACAACTTCTCTTTCTATTGACCTAGTACCACGCCTAAGCAACACAATTTGTAGCACACATTAGTTCAAATGGTAAGGACCAATCCAGGGAAACAATAATAGAAGCTGCAACAATAATTTCTTTGAGATGAATAAATACCTTCCAACACGCATCATCAAACTCAATTTTTACCTCTTTTCAAGGGGTTTTCTCAAGGGATATGCAATCTTTGGGAAATCTTTGATGAATCATCTGTAGAAATACGCATAACCAAGAAAGCTTCTCACCTTCTTCATGGAGATAGGAGGAGGTAACTTAGAAATTGCCTCAACTTTTGATTGATCCATTAGGATACTATCCCTTGAGATTTTATGACCATGCATAATTCCCTCCTTAACCATAAAGTGAAATTTTTCACAATTAAGGACTAGGGTTTCCACATACCTTTTAGGAACTTTTCTTAAGTGAGAAAGTCAAGACTAAAATAAATTCCCTACTATAGAGAATTCATACATGAATAACTTTATTGAATCGTCCACCATATCTGCAAAAATAGATAACATGCATCATTGGAACATTGTCAGATGTTACGACCCGAGACAACCCCTTAGTCATGACATAATGCTTAAGGACACAAGTGACCCCAAGATAACCCATGATCTGGAACATGCTAAAAAGATTTAATGAAAGCAACAAAATACTGTGCAAAAGTTATCCACAAAAAATATCTGAAAGTCAAAGCAATATGAAATATGCAGAAAATCATCACCGTAAACATATTGTATGACTCTTTGTGTCATGACCCGAACCAGTGCCTGGCCGTGGCGGGTATCCCAAGTCCATCTAGGAATGGAGGCCACCTTGATAATATAAATGATGAGGAGTTTGAGGACCCACCATGAAAATGGTGAAAGAAAGACATCGTGCCATGATGATAACTAAGGCGCTGTCCTTTTTTATTATTATGTTTTTATAGAGTAGACGTTAGCTTGTGCATATGAATAATACATATATTTGTGGAACTATTGAGTGCATCGGATAAGCTGAACAGGGGATAAATGTAGTAAATTGAGTAAAATACTGAACAGAGGAAAATAGGGAAGAAGAATTGCTCTTGGATATCATAGTTGCGATCCCCAACCATGATTGCATTCACAGAAATGTCTATAATTGCAGTCCCTTGACCGAGGTCACAACCACTTCTACCATTTAACCCCTAGTTGCCTTGATTTCCCTCACACTTCCTTTTAAGATTGTACTCTCTAATTTAGGGTAATTTTTGGTCAAGTTTTTTATCTCAAGCAATATCCTTGCATTCCATTGCATCAAAACTCCGGTAGGTGACATGAATCCATGCCTTTACTCATAAAAATAGGCCATAGAATGCATGATTAAGAAGGGCCTTAAATTTTGATTGTTATGCTTTCCATGTTTTCATATTTGGTATTGGTGTGATGTTGGATGTTTGATTAAGGTGTGCACACAAGTGGGGGAAATCATGAGTACCCAACTTTGTGTAAAATAGGTAGACCAATGAGATATGCAAACCATATGTTTTATAAAATGCTCTAATGAACTTTCAATAGTTATGTTTGCTTTATAAAAGGTTATTCACACATTTTTGAGAATTGTTCTAATGATCTTCATAAGTTTCCACATTGTAGAACATACTAGTAGCCTAAATATGGAAGAAATCTGTACATACAGGGCTGACATGGAACCACCTCAGGTAGCGCAACCGCGGTTATGTGAATGCGGCCCTGACTCGCAATCGCGATTACCGTGGGCAGCTTCTGGCCAGGCCAAAATTCTTGAATTTCCAAATTTTTAGTCTATCACCACAATGCACCTTATCTAATGAACTCTAGTGATTAATATAGCATATTTATCATTATTAAAATGTCATCGAATGATATAATGTGTGCTTAGTGCTTTCAGGAAAACCTCATGGATAAGTATGATCACATCCGATTCATGGCACCCGAGTGACAAACTCTTTACTACTGGGATCTCCCAAGGATAAATCTTCACCAGGAGAAAGCTTCTCCAAGAGAGAGAAATTTTCTTGGATAATATGCCAAAAAACTACTAGCTCTTCATAACAAACTTGAGGACATAGGGTGGTGATGCTTTGCGTCGGATCCATGAATCACAGATGAATAATAGGTCTATGAATTCTATTCAAACATTGGTGAAGTCTCCTTTTCAGAACCTGATGTGTGAGCATATGCTAACATATTTGAGGCTTTTAAGGCTAAATAATTGCAAAGTCTTAAGCAACTTTTGGTTATTTTTGATCGTTTTTTTGTGATATTGTAGTTGTAGCAAGGATGGGAGGAAAACATAGAAAAGATGAACAAAATAAGTAAAATCTAGTACAAGTGAGCTGATATGAGTCTGACAGCATTTCTTGCAAGCCGTCAGGGATGTGGTAAGCTACCACAAAAAGGCGTCAGGAAGAACAGTGAAGAAGAGTTGTTGGATGAAGGTGAGAACATTCTTAATATGTCATCACAAATGTGGTAAGCCGTCAAAAGATGACGTCAAGTGGGACTACACATGGTGAAATAAGCTGAAGGTCTGACGACATTTGCTACATGCCGTCACTCCTCTGGTAAGCCATCGGAGGACATCATCAGAGTGAGGCAGAATAGGTTAAGAAGGCACAACTTCTGACGACATATCTGATACGTCGTTAGAAACCTGACGATCAACACCAATATGCCATCACCTAAATCCGAGCCCAGCTGTGATTTTGTTATTTTATTACCTTAATTAGGCTTTAGTATAAATAGCAATTTTGAGGGTTTTTAAATTATCAAGTTTTTATTATTCAGAACAAGAACTTTGGAGAGAGAAACAGGTACATTGTTCTCTTTCGCCAATTATTCTTAGTTTTCTTTCTTATCAACTATTCTTGGGTTTCTAACTTGGGATTTAATTGAAGAAATTTCTTGTTGTTTTCCATCTATACGTAAGTTGATTATTATCATCATGAATTCAATTTGTGATTTATTTCATCAAATCATGAGCGGCTAATTCCATTAACCGGGGTTATTGGATCCAAGGATTAGGGTTTGATATGATGGTAGGTATTTAACGGATTCAAGGAGTAGTAGAACATCTTGAAATTCTATGGTTTTAACTTAAATCTAGTGGTTGCAAACATTAGATTATGCCTTTGGTTTTATTTGCTTCTAACGGAGAAATAGACTAGATGAAGGGAATTATCAATAGGGACTAGGAAGCTACCAACCTTCTGTTTAATGATTAATGTCGTAACTGGATTAATCTACCTGAGATAACATCCGTTTGGATATAGATAAATTATCTAAGTTTGAGAGAATTAGATAATAAATTGTCTGGTGAGGTCGAGAGATAAGTCAGATAGTATCATAGTCAGGGATATTCTGTTGTTTTACTCATTTCGAGGGTCTCTAGCATAACCTAGTATCTGTCAATACCTGAAAACTTTGGTGATCATAACTCTGGTTTCCCATTTATATTGATAAGAACACTATAATTGAGAAAGTGAAGATTCATTCATTGTGAACTTTAAACCCCCATCTTTCGAAAACAATAAACTACTAGTAAAGTATTTTGTAAACAAATTTACGTTCACACCCTATTCCATGTGGGATTTTACCCCAACCTAGCTGGGTTTTATACTTACAACGATCACTTACAACCATTCAAGAGCGTAATTTGAGCGTTATAAAAAATGGCGCCGTTGCCGGGGAATACGGTTGTAGACTGAAAATTATGTGTGAAAATTTGCTAATAGTTAAGTTTCCTTGATTTACGCTCAGTTGTTGTTTTTGCTTATTTATAGGATATTTACTTTAGGTTGAACCAAGCAATACCCAATCCGAAACTCTATCACATAAGCAGAATGGAAGAACGACCACTGTGGTATGAGGCTAAAGAGGATGACAATGTGGATGGAGCAGGTGCAACGGGCGCGATCATTCCGCCACCGTTGGCACCAGGAGCAAAGTTCAATATTACAAGCATAATGATCCAGCTTTTAAATATGAAAGGGTTGTTTGGAGGCCTTCCTGAAGATGACCCCAATCTGCATCTGGTGAATTTTGTCACCATTTGCAAATCCTTTGATAACCCAGGGGTGAGCCAGAGCACTATCCGATTGCGGTTGTTCCCATTGTATCTATCCGGCGAGGCAACATTATGGATAAATGAGTTGATGCCTAATTCTAAAACCAACTGGAGGCAGTTGAGAGGAGCTTTCCTAGAAAGGTTATTTCCTCCATCCAGGAGGATACAGTTGAGGGATGAGATCAACAATTTTAGGCAACTCCCAAATGAGGCTTTGCATGAAACTTGGGAGAGGTTCAAGAAAAAGCTGGCACAATGTCCAAATAATAACATGGAGGACATACATCTGATAGCGACTATGTACATAGCTTTTAACTCTGTGACAAGGCCAATGGTAGACAATACTGCTGGAGGATCATTTGTTACTCTTGCATTTCAAGATGCTGCTAATATGCTGAATAGGATGGCCAAATTAAGTAGGCCTTGGTACACTAGTGATTCTGTGGTGACAAGTCCAACTGTACCTGTTGGAATGAAGGAGGAACAACGAAAAAAGAATGAGGAAAATGATCAAGACATAGCCCATCTAAAGACTCAAATAGACCTGCTCACCAAGCACTTAATGTCAGGAAGGACGAAACAGGTGAAAGCTGTAATGACTTGGGACCGTGATAATATGGAGACTGAAGAAGAAGTCAACTATTTTACTAATCAGGTAGGTTTATAAGGCAATATCCAAGGTTATCAAGGTC
Source organism: Capsicum pubescens (assembly GCA_030864215.1). NCBI lineage: Eukaryota > Viridiplantae > Streptophyta > Magnoliopsida > Solanales > Solanaceae > Capsicum > Capsicum pubescens. The sequence continues at coordinate 131,666,343 of CM061549.1, forward strand.
GGAATGGGAATGAAAATCCTAATCATAAAGACAGAGAGCAAGAAAAAGAGAGATACATCAATGGCAGAAATGGGTTGTATATTCGTGAAAGATATCAAGAAGCTGTTGCAACTAGTTCGGAAAAGTGTTCGATGGAAGATATGATGAAAGAACTATTGAAGGGAGTAGAGGCTACTAATGCAGGCGTAGCCAGTATGAGGAGTGAATTTTTCACTATGAGTCAGTTGGTTAGTTCACCTTCAACTTCTATCCATCAGTTAGAGCAATAGATGAGTCAACTATCCTCAGCACTAAACTAGGGAATAAGTGGTACTTCACTTGTTCAAGCAACTCAGGATCAGAAGACTGACAATTCATGTCAAGCAATCACCACTAGAAGTGGTAAGATTTTATCTGGCCCTGCTGTCGAAAAATTTGGGAATATTGAGGAAATTGTAGATGAACCAACAAAACAACATCCAGGGGAGTTGGAGAAACCGAATAGTTTTATTGACTTGTCAGACAAGGAGAAAGAAATGGAAGTGGTGTTAAACCCCATGCCACAGACACCACCTACCTTTTCTCAACGGCTGAGAAATAAGGTGGATAATGTAAAGTTTAACAAGATCCTGGCAATGCTCAAGCAATTCACTATAAATGTGCCTTTGATCGAGGCCCTTGAGCAAATGCCAAGGTATGTAAAATTTATGAAATATCTTGTGACCAAGAAACAAGTAGTGAATTGTAAACTGGAAGCAGACCTCCACCATTGTAGTGCTATTTCCATAGGGACCTTGATGTAAAAAAAGTTGGATCCAGGTGTAGTTACTATTCCCTGTACAATTGGAACTATGGAATTCACCAAAGCACTGTATGATCTAGGAGAAAGTGTTAACCTGATGCCATTGACTATCTATATAAAGTTGTGTCTGGGAAATCCCACACTGACCAACATGAGGCTGGTAATGGCCGACAGATCAGTAAAGCGACCTGTTGGCATTTTATATGATGTGCTGATCAAGGTCTCCAATTTCATACCCTACAGACTTCGTCATTCTGGATTGTGAGGTGGACTTCGAGGTGCCCATAATCCTGGGTCGACCTTTTCTCGCAATCGAAAGCGAATTGATCAATTTAAGGGAGAATGAGCTCTTATTTTGGGTGAACGATGAAGAGGTACAGTTTAATATGGGCAAATTAATGAAATAGCATGAGGAAATAAGTGTGTTCTCATAAGTTGATGTGTACTTTGAGGACGAACAGGATGTGCTCAGAACTGAACAACTTATTATCGAAACCTTAGCAGCGGTTGTGATGAACTATGAAAGACAAGGAATTGAGGAGTAAGAAGAGATAGCTTGTGCCCTGACCGTCCTGGGATCGTATTCTTATGCTTCTAAAAAGCTTGACCTTGATCTGTCTAATCGACCAACACTACCAGCCAAGCCATCCATTGAAGAACCTCTAGTGTTGGAATTGAAGGAGCTTTCTAGTCACTTAAAATATGTATTTCTTGGAAAAGGGAACACGCTACATGTTATTATTGCAGCCGATTTAGAAGAGCGACAGGTAACTGCACTTATTTTAATACTTCAGAAGCACAAGAGAGCAATCGAATGGACTATCACAGATATTATTGGCATTCTTCCTGGAATCGGTACGTATAAAATCCAACTAGAAGAAGAATGTACTCCTACCATTGAGCATCAACATCATCTTAACCCACCAATGCAGGAAGTGGTCAAAAAAGAGATTATTAAGTGGTTGGATGCAGGAGTAGTGTACCCTATTTCTGACAGCAAGTGGGTGAGCCCAGTTCAATATGTGCACAAGAAAGGTGGTAACACAGTGGTTGCTAATGAGAAAAATGAGCTGATTCCACTCAGGCAAGTGACCGAGTGGAGAGTCTGCATGGACTACCGTAAGTTGAACTCTTGGACGCTGAAGGACCATTTCCCAATGCCTTTCATGGACCAGATGCTCGATCGATTGACTGGCAGGGGGTGGTATTGCTTCCTGGATGGTTATTCTGGGTATAACCAAATATGCATTAGTTCGGAAGATCAAGAGAAGACGACGTTCACATACCCATATGACACATTTGCATTTAAGAGGATACCATTTGGGATATGCAATGCACCCGCCCCTTTTCAACGGTGCATGATGTCTATATTCTATGACTTGGTAGAAGACATCATAGAGGTATTCATCGATGATTTCTCAGTGGTAGGTGATTCATTCGAAATGTGTCTGGAGAATCTGAATGTAGCCTTGCAAAGATGTGTTGAATTTAATCTAGTGCTTAACTGGGAAAAATTCCATTTTATGGTAAAGGAGGGTATTGAGTTGGGCCACAAAATTTCTGAAAAAGGGATTGAAGTTGATATAGCAAAGGTTGAAGTTATAGAGAAATTACCGCCCCCTATTTCAGCAAAGGGAGTGCGTAGTTTTCTTGGTCATGCAGGATTCTATCGGAGATTCATAAAAGACTTCTCAAAAGGTGCAAGTCCACTTTGCAAGTTGTTGGAGAAGGAAGTTAAATTTCTCTTTGATGATAAGTGCTTGAAGGAATTTGAATGCCTTAAAAAGAAGATGGTGGAGGCCCCCATGGTTATTGCACCTGACTGGGCCAAACTATTTGAAATAATGTATGATGAAAGTGGTGTTGCGCTAGGAGCTGTATTAGGAAAAAAAAGGGATAAATTGTTTCACCCGATATATTATGCCAACAAAGCACTGAATGGAGCACAAAAGAATTACACAATAATCAAACAGGAATTGCTAGCCGTGGTTATGCTTTCGAGAAATTTAGGTCTTATCTTCTTGGAACTAAAGTGGTAGTCCATACAGACCATGCTGCCTTGCGGTACATGATGGAAAAGAAGGATGCTAAACCAAGGCTTATTATATGGGTGCTGCTACTGGAAGAGTTTGATTTTGAATTCAAAGATAGAAAAGGTTGTGAAAACTAGGTTGCAGATCATCTATCTAGAATGAAAGGTGGATAGGAAGTTAGTGATGAAACAAAGATAAATGATGTGTTTATAGATGAGGATATCTTGGCAACTGTTGTTGAAACATTACCTTGGTACGCTGATTATGCAAATTACATTGTGAGTGAGCTCCTCCCAAAACACCTTTCGTTCCACCAAAGGAAGAAGTTTTTGCATGATATAACACATTATTTTTGGGATGAGCCTTATCTTTTCAGGCGATGTGCAGATAATATCATACGGAGATGCATGCCTAAAGTATATATATAATGTATATTGGAGGCATATCACACTTCTCCAGTTAGGGGTCACCATGCAGGTGACTGAACAACCAAGAAGGTGTTGCATAGTGGCTATTATTGGCCAACATTATTTAAAGATGCCCATAAGTTTGTAAGGGAATGTGATCTGTGTCAAATATAGGGATCGATATCTAAACGGCATAAAATGCCCTTGACCAAGATGCTTGAAGTGCAGTTATTTGATGTCTGGGTATTGACTTCATAGGTCAATTTGTAAGTTCTTACGGGATGAAGTACATTTTTGTTGCTGTTGATTATGTGTCCAAGTGGGTTGAAGCTGTCGCATTGGCTGACAATGAGGGAAAGAGTGTCATTGCATTTCTCAAGAAGAACATATTCTCTCGCTTCGGAGTACCACGTACTATCATAAGCGATAAAGTATCTCACTTTTGCAAAAAACTATTTCGAGCAGCTCTGGCGAAGTATGGTGTAAAACACCATAGAATGGCTACTCCATATCACCCGCAAACTAGTGGGCAAGTGGAGGTGTCGAATCGTGAAGTGAAGGCCATCCTATCCAAGACAGTGAATGCTAGCCGAAAAGACTGGTCACAAAAACTTGATGATGCCTTGTGGGCATACCAAAATGCTTTCAAGACATCTATTGGAATGTCACCATTTCAACTTCTCTATGGAAAAATGTGCCATTTTCCAATAGAGCTAGAGCACAAGGACTTATGGGCACTCAAGAAGTTGAATCTGAACTGGAAGGAGGCGGTAGAAATGAGATTAGGGAAACTGAATGAGATCGATGAATTCCATCTTATGCATACGAGCGAGAAGATTTGTATAAAGAAAAAATGAAAAAGTACCATGACTGGAAGATAGAGAAACGAGTGTTCAAAAGAGGGGACTTGGTACTACTGTTTAATTCCAGACTTAAATTGTTTCCAGAAAAGCTGAAATCTAAGTGGTCAGGCCCTTTTAAGGTAAGCAAAGTCCACTCCTCTGGAGTAGTGGAGCTTGAAAATGAAGATGGCATTACCTTCAAGGTACATGGGCGATGGGTAAAGCTTTACATTGGACCAGAAGAATTAGTGAAAAGCGTCACCATTATTTCTCTTGATGAAGTCTGAGGTAATCGAGCCACCTGCATCATGCCGTGATGTTAAATCAAGTGCTGCATGGGAGACAACCCATGAGTCCTGAGAATAACCCACTCCAGGTATAACCTAACCCTTAGTTTCATTTTGTTTTGATTTTAAGTTGAGGGTGTAGGGGTGTATTATCGTTGTACCAACTGTGTTAGTAACTAGGAGAAGTACTTAGACTTGAAGCAGTCTGCATGCTTGATGAAGTTTTTAGCATCTCTCCATTGGTTTGATTTCATGACTGTGTGAACTACGTTAAATTGTGACCATGTGTGAATCTTGTTGTGGCATTAGTTCTAGTAACTTGACAATCACTGCCAAATATTTGCATGAACTGGATGAGTAGTAGCAGGTAATATGCTTATGTTCCAAGTGTGTGTGAGGCTTTAATGCATTCCCTTTGTATTGCCTAATCTAGAACTTGACCGGTTCGTTTTACCGTAGTTGAAGGATAGAAGTTAGGAAAGGATCATAGGCCGTTTTTGAATTTCAGTCGCTTTTAGCCTAAATGACCTTCCCTGTAATACATTATACCCCTTGGTCCCCGTTTGCGCCTAAATTGACCATTTTCTTTCTATAAAACCCATCACCTTCCCTTTTTAAATCATAATGAACCTGTGTTGGCCCTTGTCCTCTTTGGACACTGTGCACCTTGACTTAGGCAAACAACCTAAGTTAAGGGTGGCTATTATAAGGGTGCGTGAGATAAACTGGGTATGAAGAAGGGTAAAATAAAAAGAAAAGAAAAAAAAGTTCTGAAAAAGAAATTGATAGTTGGGTGTTGGTGAAAAAGAGCAATAAAATGAAAATTGTTTGAATAAAAAGAAAGACCACACCCTGTTTTGCGATCAAGAGAAAAGAAAAAGAGAAAATGAGGTTAATAAGTAGACCTCACAAGATAAGGTAGTGCCAAGGAGGTTAGTCACTCTAAATGTTGTTTAATACCATACCAGACCCTATAATACGTTACAAGCCTGATAAAGTCCTATAGTGATCCTAGCTTACCTTTCTAGACACCTCAGTAATAACGATAAGGGAAAGCATATGGTATTTGACATACATTGGTTGAACTTTATTCTGAGTGCGAGAGCCATTGTGATTATCCCCATGATTATACCTTGATTGTTGATAATGAGAGAAAAGGGAAATTTCTTTGCTAGGAGGGAACAATAGGTATACTACCAGTTGTTGACTTGTTTTGGTGAATGTGATGTAGATGCATATAGGAGTGTCATTACTGAATGGATTCCATACCTTGATTCCTATGAGTTGCATGGTTATTTTCAAAAATTTGGCACAACTAATTTTTAAGTTGATTGACCTTGGAGAGGATGCATGTGTTTTTGAGAAAAGTCGAGTGACTGACTGTTGATTGTATTTTGTATTCTCTTAGTTGTGTTTTGGTTGCTTGAGGACAAGCAATTGTTTTAAGTTGAGGGTGTTGATGTGTGAGCAGATGCTAACACATTTGAGGCTTTTAACTCTAAATAATTGCGAAGACTTAACAAACTTTTGGTTGTTTTTGATCGTTTTCTTTTGATATTGTAGTTGTAGCAAGGATAGGAGGAAAACATAGGAAAAATGAACAAAATAAGTAAAATCTGGTACAAGTGAGCTGATATGAGTTTGATGGCATTTCTTGCAAGCCGTCAGAGATGTGGCAAGCTACCAGAAAAAGGCATCAGGAAGAACAGTGAAGAAGAGTTGCTGGATGAAGGTGACGACATTCTCAATATGTCGTCATAAGTGTGGTAAGCCATCAGAAGATGTCGTCCAGTGGGATAGAACATAGTGAAATAAGCTGAAGATCTGATGACATTTGCTACACACCGTCACTCCACTGGTAAGCCATCGGAGGACATCGTCAGAGTGAGGCAGAACAGGTTAAGAAGGTACGACTTCTGACGACATATCTGAGACGCCGTCAGAAGCCTGATGATCAACACCACTATTCCGTCACCTAAATCTGAGCCCAGTTGTGATTTTGTTATTTTATTACCTTAATTAGGCTTTAGTATAAATAGCAAATTTTAGGGTTTTTAAATTATCAATTTTTCATTATTCAGAACAAGAACTTTGGAGAGAGAAATAGGTACATTGTTCTCTTTCGCCAATTATTCTTAGTTTTCTTTCTTATCAACTATTCTTGGGTTCCTAACTTGGGATTTAATTGAAGAAATTGCTTGTTGTTTTCCATCTATACATAAGTTGATTATTATCATCATGAATTCAACTTGTGATTTCTTTCATCAAATCATGAACGGCTAATTCTATTAGCCGGGGTTATGGGATCCAAGGATTAGGGTTTGATATGATGCTAGGTGTTTAACGGATTCAAGAAGTAGTAGAACATCTTGAAATTCTGTGGTATTAATTGAAATCTAGTGGTTGCAAACATTAGATTTTGCCTTAGGTTTTATTTGCTTCTAACGGAAAAATAGACTAGAGGACAGGAATTATCAACAGGGACTCGGAAGCTACCAACCTTCTGTTTAATGATTAATGCCTTAACTGGATTAATCTACCAGAGATAACATCCGTTTGGATATAAATAAATTATCTAAATTCGAGAGAATTAGATAATAAATTGTCTGATGAGGTCGAGAGATAAGTCAGATAGTATCATAGTCAGGGATATTCTGTTGTTCTACTCATTCCGAGGGTCTCTAGCATTACCTAGTATCTGTCAATACCCGAAAACTTTGGTGATCATAAATCTGGTTTCCTATTTATATTGATAACAACACTATAATTCAGAAAGCGAATATTGATTCATTGTGAACTTTAAACCCCTATCTTTCGAAAATAATAAACTACCAGTAAAGTATTTCATAAACAAATTGACGTTCACACCTTATTCCCTGTGGGATTCGACCTCAACCTAGTTGGGTTTTATACTAACAACGATCACTTACACCCATTCAAGAGTGTAATTTGAGCGTTATCAAAACCTCTTAATATGAGTGACAAGATTCAGAGATAGACAGTGAAATTGGGGCTAAACAAATCAATGATGTTTATGGGCTCAACTAGGCAGATATGGTTGAATTCAAAGCAAAGGGGTGTAAATTGGGGAATTGGTTGGACCAACTATTATGCCCCAAAATGGAAGTATCGTGGACTAAAAATAAAAGAAATATCTCCATGAACGACTTTACCTCTAAGGCTCGGTAATGGTTGCACATTATTTGTAGCCGAGTATCTCCTTGAACCCACATGATAGAAGTCCCTGAGTTGCGTGCTAGGATGGTTGCGTATATTCTAGATGTCATCCATCTAGATGTTGGTCAGCTTATGGTTAATGAAATAGATCAAGGTCCAAGGAGGTACACATTTATTCTCCCCCGCTTGATTTTAGAGCTTTGCAAAAGGGCTGGGGTGGAAGAATATGCTAGTGATACATGAGTCCGCCATAATTCTCCAAGTTACCCCTTGAGGATTAGAGGTGTGGGCACACCCAGCAAAATTAATACTTGGAAAAGTCGGCAAGTAGTGAGCCTGAGTTTCATAGGCCAACCACCACGGGACCTCTTGAGGAGATTAGACTAAATATTGAAACCATCAAAGAGCTTGTGTCTAGTTTACCCAAAGAATTGGGAGAGCCTTCCACCATGCATCATTCTTATGTTTTGTGTACCGATTATGAGAAGTACAAAAAGGACCAAAATATGCAAGAATCCACCATTGATATTCTTCAAAAGGACTACTCATGTTTGGTAAGGTCACACCGAGATCTTCGTATTACACATGAAAAAATGGTTGAAAGGGAGAAGAAGAGGGACAAATTCTTTATAAGGATATTGGAAGATATGAAGAGACTATGGAAAGTTTAATGACCTCAAGATAGACTTCCTTCTTCTTGTATGGACACTGACGATGAGGCCCAGTCGAGTGGTCTGATCTTGAGTAAGAGGGTGGTGATGCATAGTTCAACAGTGATACTAACCCTTGATGCACTTTCAGGAAGCACCCTTATCTCTTTTACCTTGGTTTTTTATGCATTGGGGACACTGCTATCTATTAATTTGGGGGTTTCTTCTTATTCTTATTCATTTAATTTGGGTCTGTATTATATACTTTTCTGCTCTTTTATATAATTCTCACCTTTATTTTATTTGAGTTGTAATATTTGGGCACCTTGATAGTGCCCCCATTTGCATGGATTAGTTATTTTTTTTTGTAGTTTTCTATTTTAGTTTAAATTTCATTAGTCGTAATTTTTCCTTCATGATTGGGTTTCTAACCATAGATGTGGGTGAAGTCTGAGAGTACTTGTGGCATCAAGACCATAAAATACAAGAGAAGTCTGAGTATCTGTGGCATTGATAATTTGGGGTTGCATTAAGACCCCTTGCTGAAGTCTGAGTAACCAGATGGTAGGTCGCCCATACTATGAACTTTATTGTGAGACGATATCTTGGATGGTCGCCATGATTAGAAAATTATGTGTGGTGCGGATACAAAAGCAAACAACCCCCTCCGTAAAAATTTTTAAACAATTATTCGAATTCATGAACGTGAGAAACTTTGTGACGAAATATTTTCCCTCTTCCTATGACTCTGAAAGTTGACTTTGGAAAAATAATGAATACTCTATCTTTGTCTTGAGCGGGTAGAACAATTGAATCCCCTTGACAACATTCACATGGCATGTGTGTGAGGTTAATTGTCTCTTTCTCATGTATACTTGTACTATCTAAAACTTGCCTCTTTATTCTTTCAAAGCTAATTTTGACTATGTTTGGTTGGTAATGATCTTAGGTCATCTTATGATTTTGGAAGTCCACTTTAGCAAAAAGAGCCTACCAGTCCATAAGAGTTACCCCTAGTTACCCTCTTCGAGCATTTGGACTTTTCTTTGGAAAGTGTATTCAAGCCGTGACCCTTCTATTTATCCTCTCTTGAACCCTATCTTCCTTAAACTTGAGAATACAAATTGAATCTAAAAGTGTAAGTTAGGGGTGGTGGAAACAGAACGAAGTATAGTTGGGCCATAAAGCTTTGAGAAAGTTCCGACAATCTTGAGTAAGTGAAGCTTTTTGGATATGAATAAGGAAAAGATCCCATAAATGAAAGAAAGACTTTATCTATGCTAAAAAATTATAGAAGAAGAGAAAAATGGAAAAGTGGGAAGACCCAAAAAAGCAAAGAGTGGGCAAAATATTCAAGTGAAAACAAGTGGCAATAAGTGAAGCATGAAAAGAGTGCAATGTATAACTTCAAGAAAGGTGTATCCTCGTATTCCGAAGTTGATCTCCTACCCTACCATAAACCTAAATTACAAGCTAAACAAGCCCTTTGTGATTCCCAACCAAGTGTAGTCATTGTAGTGGTGATTTAAAATAGGGGCACTCCTATGGCATGGTACTTGTTAACATGGAAAATTTCTTGAGAGAGTGAGTGGTTGCACTTAAAATTCCTTGTTGCATTATTGGTAGCTAGCTGAGTGTATTTCTCCTTTCTTGTGAGTAGGCATGTGAGCTAGTTAAGGTGGGTGATTTTATCATCTTTCGCACAATGAGATAATCGAAAGTATTGCATGTTTGAAGTCAACATGTGATTCATTTCTAGAGCGTTAGTAGTCGTTATATGTTTGCTCCTCAAAGTCTATTGCATCCTCCAATTTTCCATTTTATGACGAGGGGATTTGTTAAATTCCTATTTTCCCATGTGTAAAAAGCTTTTTGTGGTAGCTATCTAGTTTGAATCTTCATGATCATTGAGTGGTAGAGAGAGGGCATAAATATCAAATTGTTTGATATTGAGTAATAGTATTTCTTAAGGAAAAATAAGGTCTTAAGTTGGGGATGTTGATAAGTGGTGAGTTTACCACTCATTCACACTTATTTTTTGTGCACATTACCCTATTTTGAATGAATAAATGAGACAAAATCTATGGATAGATGCACTAATATCCACTATTTGTAGGCATTAAGATGAGTAGACCAAAAGATGTGGATTGGAGCTAAAAATGATAAAAAAAGAGCAAAAAAGAGTGCACCGGAAGACCTAGACTACATCAACCTCGGTTACCATGACCACGGTCCCCTATCCGCGGTCGAGGTCAGTCAAGAAGGTTAGAGCAACGCGGTTGCGGCACACAACTGCGGTTGCATGGTCGTAGTTTCGGATAGCCATGCGCGATCATAGTTAAGTGAAAATATGCCTAACGGAAGATCTATAAAAGCACTTGGATACATCTCAAGCCATATTTAAGATAAAAGCCTTTCCTCTTTAGGATAGCTTAGCTCATAAGATATTTTGGAATTCAAGACTTGAATCCCTAATCTTGGGCAAGTGTGTAATTAACTTTGAAGGCTAAATTTCTTACACCTTTTGTGAAGAATAAATGTGTTGGATAATCCTTATGATGTATCTCTCTTTACCTTCATCATGAGTAGATATATAATTTAGTCTTGGGATTATGTTGAACTAGGGTGTAATTGTGTGTGGCTATTGTTGTTTTTCCATGGATTTTAGTTGTTGAGTATGGAATCCACCATTTCTTAAGCTTATGTGTTTGAATTTAATGGGTGAAAGCCCTAAATCTCCAAATGGGTTTGATGGGTGAAAGTTCCAAACTCTAGAAACCCCTTGTTATCCTCAAAAGAGAGATAAAGAGGAATATTAGGTAACCCATAACATCCTTGAAAGAGGGTTATAGGGGGACAAAGCAATGGTGGACAATTGATCCTATGGTTTACTGCCTTTTAAAATCATAGAAATAAGTGTATGAGTAGTGTAAATCATGTTAAGAGATCATCCTAGAAATACGGATGCTAGATTGAGGTCTTGGGTAATTATGAAAATTCGTACACTTGTTAGGTTCTCGAAAGATCCAATAGGTGAAATTGTTGTGGTTTTGACGAAAAAGTGACCCCAATGAAGTTCGACCTAGCCTATCCTTTGGTTAATAACTAAATTTCATGATGAACCAGCACCAACCCAAATGCATTAGCTCTAGGTAGACATAATCCCAAGATTTCCCCCAAACTTTGAATTCTTAGTAATAGTTTCATTTATCAAGTACTTTTTTAAGTGTATTGAGAAAAGTTTCCAAACAAATCCCCCCATTTCATTTTACATGTTGTTTTTGTTAGCATTTTGGGTGATCTCTTAGTAATTTGAGCATCCATAAAGATTGAAGCCTCTAATTTCACTCCTTGAGATTTGACCCCAATTCAAATTAGGTTGCTTGACAACGACTATCTCACCCCTAATTATTGGAGTGAGTTGATCGTTATCAAAATGGAGCCATTGCTGGGGAGTGAAATATAGATTTTGCTTGTTTTGTGTCATTCTAACTTTGGGATACCCGGAGTGGTGCAATTTACTTTATTTGTTATTTTTTATTCTTTTGTAGGTGATCAAAGTGTAAACGGTGCAATGAGTGATAGTGCAAGAAATATGGTCCCCCTCGATTCCCCTCTTAATAATTAAGGGTAATTAAATAAAGCGGGACAAATAAGTGCAATTCGCATTCCACCAACCAACAGGAATGATGTGTTTCATGTGACTAGTATATGCTTCATATGTTGCAAATGAAAGGGTTGTACGGGGGTCAAGCATATGAGGATCCGAATGCCCATTTGAAGAAATTTGTGGAAGTTTGCGAGCCATTTAACACAGCACATAATACATAAGAATCCATCTGGTTTTGACTTTTCCCATTTTCACTAATAGGTGAGTCAGTTTTATGGCTTCACTTACTTCTACCTGACTAAATTATATCATGTGAAGAGATTACTACAGTGTTTCTTGATAGATACTTTCCACCATAAAAAATTCTTTAAAAGCGGGATAAGATTGTCAACTTCCAACAAATAAATGGAGAACCATTATTTGAAGCTTGGGAAAGGTTTAATGGAAAGTTCACCCAATTCCTAAATCATGAGGTTCCAAAAAATATGCTCCTCGAAATTTTCTATAGGTCTCTTGAATCGGTGGGCGGTTCTATAGTGAGATTGAATTATCTTGTGGCTTTCTAATTAATAGGAGAAGTATCAAAACAAAATTGGGGTTGGAATACCCGAGTCACCGAAGCATCCAAAACCCCTTCTACTACATCTGGGGTGACTAATGAACAAAGAAAACAAGATAAAGAAAAGGAGGAGAACATGGCCAAAATAATGACCCAACTTGAGATCTTTACGAAGTATGTTACGGGTGTACCCATAAAAGTGGTGTACACCATAGCATCAAAATATTATAAAGATGATGAAGAGGCAAAGAAGTTGGACAAAGAAATTCGGTACTTGGAAAACTACTCGGGGGGTTCCCACTCCGCCTATCAAAGGAAATGTGGGAACCTAGGTTGTATGGATTGTGAGTGAGATCGAGATTGGATAGATCATGAACATGACTATGACCGCTATGTCCCTCCTTATGATCGATCTAAATAAAATGAATCTAGTTTCATTGACCCCAAAAATTTCAAACTGAGGATATTTTTGCAAGGATCTTGAGTAGGGTAGAAAACACGGATAAGATGGTCCATTAGTTTAAGGGTGAATTCTCCCATATCCCTCAAATAGTGGTGTCTTATTCTTTATCTATCAAACAATGGAGACTCAAGTGAGGTAAATATCCACGCAATTAAATGTTAGACGTAGAGGTGGACTTCTGAGTGACACAATTACTAACCCAAAGAATGACGCCCAAGTCCTTGAAATTGTCATAAGGAGTGGAAGATCTCTTGAGAAAACTTTTAGAGGAGATGTAGTGAGAATATTCCCAAGGCCAAAGAAAAGGAAGTAATTCTTCAAAGAAGATAGGTAAATGATGATAAAGAGGTTAATAAAAGCGATGAGGAAGTGGTTGATGTGGAAAGACCTCAAGTGAACACAAGACCAACCAACAAAGTTTTTCCGCCTTTCCCTCAACATTTGCATAAAAAGAGGAGAATAACAAATTGAGTAAGTTCATGGCCAAACTTAGCAATCTATCGATAAAAATCCCATTGTTTGAATCTATCCAAGAGGTCTTGGGATACCCTAAGTTGATGAAAAAGTTGATGTCCAAGAAAAAAATATTGAAGGTGATAGTATTGAGGTCACTTATGTATGTAGCACTATCATGGATAGTAAGATTATGGAAAATTAAGATAACCTAGAGCATTTACTATCCCTTACACAATTGGGATGCATGAATTTGCAAAATCTCTATGAGACCTTGGTGCGAGCATCAACTTAATTCCTTTTGTCATATACACGAAACTTGGTCTAGATAACTTGATGCCAACCTCTATGAGACTCTTGATGGTGGACCGGTTTATAAAAAGACTGGTGGGTATATTGTTTAACATCCTTGTCAAAGTTGACAAGTTTATTCTCCCAGCGAATTTTGTGGTATTGGATTGTGAAATAGACCAAAATATGTCTATCATCCTTGGTTGTCCTTTCTTAAACACCGGGAGAGCCATTGTTGATCTAGATATAAGGGAGATGAAATTTAGAGTGCAAGAGGATAAGGTCTCTTTCAAAATTTGTAAATCAAAGAAGAAAACTGCAGAGTTGGAAGTAGTATTCGTGGTGTATTTTGAAACTAAGAAGATGAATGAAGAGGAGTTCAAGGACCCACCTTAAAAATCAAGGAAGGAATACGTCCTTCCATGATGATAACTAAGGCGCTAGGTGGGAGGCAAACCACAAATTCCACGAAAGTGGCTTGTATCCTTTTTTGTTGTTATTTTTTTGTAGGGTAGATATTAGCTTGTGCATATAAATAACCCATGCATTTGTGGGACTATAGAGTGCATCAGATTAGATGAACAGAGGAGAAATGTACAAAATTGAGTAAAATACTGAATTGAGGAAAATAGGGGAGCAGAATTGCTCTTAGTTAGCACGATCGTGGTTCCCAACCACAATTGCGGTCACGCATATGTTCGCGATCACAGTCCCTTATCCGCGGTCGTCGCCACTTCTTCCATTTAACCCCTAGTTTCCCTCATTTCCCTCACACTCGCTTTTAAGATTGTACTCTCTAATTTAGGGTAATTTCTGGTCAAGTCTGTGAGCTTAAGCAGCATCCTTGTATTCTATTGCATCAAAACTCTGGTAGGTGACATGAATCCATGCTTTTACTTGTGAAAATAGGTATAGAATGCATAATTAAGAAGGGACTTAAATTTTGATTGTTATGCTTTCCATGTTGTCATATTTGGTATTGGTGTGATGTTGGCAGTTTGATTAAGGTGTGCACACAAGTGGGGGAAATCATAAGTACCCAACTATGTGTGAAATAGGTAGACCAATGAGATATGCGCACCATGTGTTTGATAAAATTCTCTAATGAACTTTCAATAGTTATGTTTTCTTTTTAAAAGTGCATTCACACATTTGTGAGTATTTTTCTAATGATCTTCATATTTTTCCACATTGTAGAAAGTACTAATAGCCTAAATTTGGAAAAAAATTGTACATACAGAGTTGACATGGAACTAGCTTCATGTAGCACGATCGCGGTCATAGATCACGATTGTGGTTAGGTGAACCGGCCCTACATGCTAAAATTCCTGCATTTCTAAAGTTTTAGTGTAGCACCACCTTTCACCTTATCTAATGAACTCTAGTGATTAATTTAGCACATTTTTCATTATTAAAATATCATCGAATGATATAATGTGTGCTTATTGCTATAAGGACAACCTCATGGATAAGTATAATCACATCCAATTCATGGCACCCGAGTGCCACTCCCTTTACTACAGGGATCTTCCAAGGACAAAGCTGCTTCTAGAGAGAGGAATTTGCTTGGATAATGTGCAAGAAAAACTACCAGCTCTTTATGAAAAACATGAGGCCATAGGGTGGCAATGCTTTGCCCTAGATATATACATCGCAAATGACCAATGGGTTCATGAATTTTGTGCAAACATCGGTGAAATCTCTTTTTCAGACCTACTCAATGTGACTGTTAAGATTCAAGGAACATCGGAGAAAGTTAGGGATAAATAAATCAATGATGTTTATGGGCTCAAGCAGGCAGATATGGGTGAATTCAAAGCGAAGTGGTGTAAATCGGGAAATCGGTTTTCATAGGGGCCATGCCTCAGAAGGAAAGACTCATGGACCAAACATAAAAGCAATATTTCCATGAAAGATTTCACCTCCGAGGCTTGAATATGGTTGCACATCATTTGTAGCTGAGTATCCCCTTGCACCCACATAACAACAGTCCTTAACTTACGTGCTAAGATGGTTGCATGTATTCTTGATAACATCCCTCTAGATGTTGGGTAACTTGTGGGTATGAAATAGATCATTTCAAGGTCTAAAGATGTAACGCCCTGAGTCTGTACCCTGGATGTTATACGGTGCTCATAATCTCAAAGGACTATAAGCTAACCCTTGACAGGTACCTGCTACAAAAACTGTGTAATAAATACTATAAATATGCAAAAATAGGTGAAAACTTGCCATAAGGTTCAATACTATAAATATTACTGAATATGGTATCACAATACCAAATCTGAACATCAATAATGAAAAACTAAACAACTGTCTGAAAATACTCTAGTCTGAAAAAGCCTCTAATTGTCTGAACTGTAGAGTTGATGGGAAAATACCTCAACTAACTCTATCTACTGGAATAAAAATAAAGTACTATAAATAATAAGCATATCCTCGAAAAATGAAAACTCACCACTAATCTGAAAGCTTAGAATCTGGACAACTAAGGGTGCTCTGGAGCCCGTGCGTCTGAATCTATGATATAAGACTTCATAGCACAAAGAAAAGCATACATCAGTACTTTGAATATACTAGTACGCTCAGTGAGGTAGGATGAAATACATGGGTTCATATGCATAAACAATAATAACTAAATAACATGAGTATGACTGAGTAAGAGTACATGCATGAACACATAGTCTGTAACTGAGATCTTGCTAATACTGAGTACTGAATTGGAAAATTGATAACTAATATCTGGACTTACGAATACTATATTATTAATTATCTAAATGATTGTATCTGACAGTTTAGAGTACTGTGGAACCATACTAAGTTCCGTACTGAGCTGAGCGACTATGTCGGATAGTCCTAAATCTATAAAACTGAACTGAGTTCTATTTTGAGACTGAGACTATGGGAGGTAATCATCTTACCAATATGCCCTTTCTCTAACTGATTTGGGGTCTAACCTGTAACCCTGTTGGAAGGGTATCAATATTGTGCCACGGGTAAGGACAACCTGTGAGTTAACCCTCTTTGACAGAAAGCTCTTCCATCAACCTTTGCTGGCAGGATAACTCGGATGAGAAGTATCAACCCTCATAATGTCTGGAAGGAAGATACCTCAACCTACGCTGTCTACATAGTTCTATAATGTAGGGACTGCTGCTAAGGGTTAAACCCTCTACTAACATGAATTCCCTCATCCCTAAGTTAAATCGGTGGTGAATCCTACTCTCAACTGAATAGAGACTAAACTAATTTCTAGTCTATACTAGGAAAGACTGAAAGGTTACTAAGATTACTAGTTAGCTAAACTAAATTGAGTTCACTGAGTTTCGTTAATGGACGGAATGCTACTGAATTCTGTTAGCTGACTGAGTTTACTGAGGTTTGAACTGGATACTAAATTAGACTGGACTAATATAGATTCTACTGAGTTTTCCTAATTTCTGTAACTGACTAAGAGTACTATTGATCATATCATGACTGATACTATTCTATGACTGACCATGGCTCTAGTAAATCAGCTAATTGTCGGGTACAAGTACCCCCAGGACTTGATTGCATAAATTAAGAGACATGGAATAACATGAAACATGTAAACTATGAACTTGATTATCATTCATACAGTGGGGCATTTTGATAAACACTTGCATGATATAACTTGCACATAGGCTAACTTGACATTATTTCATTCTCTTAATAGTTCACATGGACAATTTATCAAGAACTTGGAGAGCATAGAATATGCACATAGTATTGAACAACAAGTGAGCATCATTATTTATCTCTAATTTCACAAGTCAAGTGTTTATCATGGATTCACATGAATCTACACACATAATGATCAATTTCACATAAGATACATATATATAGTCATGAATTAGGAACTTAATCCAAATAGCAATCATGGATACACTTTAGTTCCAACCATGGAAATCATAAAATCAATTACTTGAAGTTCAAAAGAGATTCTTGGACTACAAGGGTGGAAGGAACCCTTGGATGAACACTTCACATACCTTTTTTGAAGAATTTCTAAAAGTTTATGGTTGAATCTTGCGTTCTTGATTTGAAATTTAAGCACCTAGGGTTTTGTTCTTGAGCTAATTGGAGAATTTATGAGTATGTTTTCTCTCCAAAGGGCTTAATTTCATGTTTTAGCGGCTGAGGGTCGAGGGAAAAAGACCTAAATACCCCCAAGAATGCGGTATTTTAATGATCGAAAACTGGCCTACTGACGTGCAGGTCGATGCGGTATGTCAATGATATCGATAAGATAGCCAACACGTTGTGCTATGTTTGCATCGATTCACAGGAATTGGACGCTGGTAGCTCAAAAAATATTATTCAACACGATAGTCAATGCGTCCACCAAGATCACGTTGATCCACTATTTTGGGATTCCAACGGAGCTTCAAACGAAGTCCAAAAAATCCAAAACTTTTCCAAAAATACCTATGGAAATTCCTAATCATCAATCAACCTAAACATCAATATTTAATAGAGAAAAATATCGTGAAATGAGATTTCCAACCTTCGTTGTCTAAAATGACACTAAGTCTGAGTACTTAGAAAAAATCTTCTAAGTCTGGACCCCTTGACAAGCCTAAAGGACTGAATTAAGCTTAGGATTTTGCGGGGTCTTACAAAGGCGGTACACATCTATTCTTCCCATCCTTGATTATAGAGATTTAAAAAATGGTAGGGGTGGAAGAATATGCTAGTGATACATGGTTGCGCCCTAATGCACCCATTTACCCCTTGAGAATTAGAGGTGAGGGTGAGCCTAAAAAAGAAAAAAAAGTAAAATCGACTTGGAAAAACCAACTTGCAGTGAGCCTGATTCTAATAGGCCAATTACCATGGTACCTCTTGAAGATATTGGACTAACTATTTCAACTATCTAAGAGCATATGTCTAGATTATCCCAAGTACTAGGGTATCCTTCCACCATGCCTCATTCTTATATGTCGTGTACCAATTATGAAAAGTACAAGAAGAGTCACATGGAGTCCTATGGATTTCACATGAAAAAATCGTTGAAAGTGAGATGAAGAGGGACGAATTTTTTATCAGGATATGGAAAGGTATGAAGGGCCTATGAAAAGTTCTACAACCCTGATATAGGCCTCCTTCTTGTTGGGTGGACAGTGATGATAAGGCCCCAGCCGAGTGGTCTGATCTTGAGGAAGAGGGTGGGGAAGAAAAGTCCAATAGTGATACCAACTCTTGATGCAGTTTTAGGGAGCACCCTTATCTATTTCCCCTTGATTGTTTATTTAGTGGGGACATTACTATCTTTTAAGTTGGGGGTGTCTCATTATTATTATTCATTTAATTTGGGCCTGTATTATATCTTTTTATGCTCTTTTGGATAATTCTCACCTTTATTTTATTTAGGTTGTAATATTTTGGCACCTTGATGGTGCCCCCATTTGCATGGATTAGTTATTTTGCTCTTAGTTTTCTATTTTAGTTTAAATTTCATTAGTCAAATTTTTTCCTTCATGATCGGGTTTCTAACCATAGACGCAGGGGACGTCTAAGTACCCATGGAAACACGACCATAAAATGCAAGGGAAGTATTAGTACCTGTGGCATTGATAATTTGGGGTTGAATTAAGACCCATTGGTGAAGTCTGAGTAAGATTGGCCATACTATGAAATTCAATGTGAGGCGATATCTTGGATGGTCGCCATGATTATCAAATTATGTGTGGTACGGATGCAAAAGAAAACAATCCCCTTTGTTCAAAAATTTTAAAAAATTATTCGAATGCATGGATTTGAGCAAATTTGTGATGAATTTTTTTCCTCTTCCTATGACTCCAAAAGTTGACTTCAAAAAATAATGAATACTCCATCTTTGTCTCGAGAAAGTAGAAAAATTGAATCCCCTTGATGACATTCCCATGCCATGTGTGTGAGGTTAATTGTCTCTTTCTCATGTGTACTTGTACAATATAGAACTTTCCCCTTTAGTCTTTCAAAGCTAATTTTTTACTATGCTTGGTCGGTAAAATGATCATAGGCCAATTTGTGTTTTTGGAAGTCCACTTTAGCCTAAATATACTGCCAATACATAAGAGTTACCCCTAGTCATCCTTTTCAATCCTTTGGACTTTTTTTGGCAAACGCATTACAATCCGTGACCCTTCTGTTTATCTACTCTTGAATACTATCCTCCTTGAACTTATGAATACAAATTGAAGCTAAAAGTCTAAGTTGGGGGTGGTGGAAAGAGAATAAAGTATAGTTGGGCCATGAATCCTTGATAAGGTTCCTACAATCTTGAGAAAGTGAAGCTTTTTAGATTTGAATAAAGAAAAGACCCCATACAGAAAAGAGAGGCTTTATCTATGCACAAAAATTATAGAAGAAGAGAAAAAGAAAAAAGTAGGAATACCAAGAAAAAGCAAAGAGTGGGAAAAATAGTAAAGTAAAAAGAAGTGGCAATAAGTGAAACATGAAAAGAGTGCGATGTAGAAGTTCAAGGAGGGTGTATCCTCGTATTCCGATGTTGATCTCCTACCCTACCATAAACCGACATTACAATCTCAACAAGAACTTTTTAATTCCCAACCAAGTGTAGTCATTGTAGTGGTGATTGAAAATAGGGGAAATACTATGGCAAGGTACTTGTTAACAAGGAAAATTTATTGAAAGAGTAAGTGGTTGCACTTAAAATTCCTTGTTACATGATTGTTAGATAGGTGTATGAACTTCTCCTTTTTTGTGAGGAGGTATGTGAACTAGTTGAGGTGGGTGATTTTGTAAACTTTCACACAATGAGATAATCAGAAGTATTGCGTATTTAAAGTCAACATGTGAGTCATTTCTAGAGCATTAATAGTTGTTACATGGTTTGCCCTCAAAGTCTGTTACATCCTCCACTTTTCCATGTTATGATGAGGGGAGTTGTTAAATTCTTATTTACCCATGTGTAAAAAACTTTTTGTGGAAGAAATATAGTTTGAGTCTTCATGATCATTGAGTGGTAGAGAGAGGGCATACATATAAAATTGTTTCATAGTGAGTGGTAGCATTGCTTGAGGACAAACAAGGTCTTAAGTTGAGGGTGTTGATGAGTGGTGAGTTTACCACTCATTCGCACTCATTTTATGTGCACATTACCCTATTTTGAATGAATAAATGAGACAAAATCTATGGATAGATGCACTAATATCCACTCTTTGTAGGAATTAAGCTGAGGAGACCAAAAGATGTAGATTGGAGTTGAAAATGATAAAAAAGGAGCAAGAAAGAGTGCAACTGAACACCTAGACTATATTAGCCTTGATTATCATGACCAGGGTCCTCTATCTGCAGTTGCGGTCTGTCAATAAGGTCAGAGCAATATGGTGGTGGAACAAAACCACAATTACATGGTCGCGGTCGCGGTCACGGACAACCGTGCGCTATCGCAGTTAAGCAAAATATGACTAGGGGCAGATCTGTAAAACTACTTGGATGTATCCCAAACCATATTTAAGCTAATACTCTTTCCTCTTTAAAATAGCTTAGCTCATATGATATTTTGGAATTCAAGACTTGAAACCCTAATCTTGTGCAAGTGTGTAATTAACTTTGAAGGCTAAATTTCATAAAATTTTTGTGAAGAATGAATGTGTTGGATAATCCTTATGGTATATCTCTCTTTACCTTCTTCATGAGTAGCTAAATAATTTAGTCTTAGGATTATGTTGAACTAGGGTGTAATTGTGTGTGGGTATTGTTGTGCTTGCATGGATTTTAGTTGTTAAGTATGGATTCCACCATTACATGAGCTTATGGGTTGGAATTTGATGGGAGAATACCGCAAATCGCCAAATGGGTTTGATGGGTGAAAGCTCCAAACTCTAGAAACACTTTGTCATCCTCAAAAGAGGGATGAAGATGATTATTAGGTAACCCATAACATCCTCGATAGAGGGTTATAAGGGGACAAAGCAATGATGGACAATTGAGCTATGGTTTACTACCTTTTCCAGTCTTAGAAATAAGTTTATGAAGAGTGTAAATCATGTCAAGAGCATCATCCTAGAAATAGGGATGCTAGATTGAGGTCTTGGGTAATTATAAAAATGCGTACACTTGTTAGGTTCTCGAAAGAGCCAACAGGTAAAATTGTTGTGATTTTGTCGAAAGAGTGACCCTAATGAACTTCGACCTGGCCTATCCTTTGGTTAAAAACTAAATTTCTTGATGAACCAACACCAACCCACATGAATTCCCTCTAGGTAGACATAATCCCATGATTTCCCCCAAACCTTAAATTCTAAGTAATAGTTTTATTTATCAAATACTTGTTTAAGTGTGTTGCGAAAAGTATCCAAACAAATCCCCCCATTTAATTTTACATGTGTTTTTTTTAGCATTTTGGATAATCTTTTAGTAATTTGAGCATCCATAATCTTTGAAGCCTATAATTCCACTCCTTAAGATTCGACCCCAATTTAAATTAGGTTACTTGATAACGATTGCATCACCCCTAATTACGGGAGTGAGTTGAACGTTATCAACTAATATGCCTTTCTCTTGCATGATTTAGAGGATGTGAGATAAGGTCAATGGTCCTAATATACCAGGTGTAGATAAGAGAGTAGCTGCGATAACGACTGCATAGACAAGGACCATGAAGGGTCTGGAATGTCCAGTCACTTTTTAGAGATCGATATAGCTGGAAGGAGTACCATAGGCTTAGTCTGAGGGCCCAACAATTTTTGTAGATCCTACTGAGGCACATCAAAGTGATATGGGTGTTAGTATTGACATAGAGATCGAAGACCAGATAGAGGCTCCTGATTCGAGTACATAGGGTGAAGGGACACAAGCTACTTCTTCTTTAGCCCCAGTTTCGACCTCAGAGCCGGTTAGTGCATCTACTAAGCCTACTTGCCCATACACTATATCTCCAACAACATGCATGATTAATATATCTAGAGAGTTTTTGCAGAGCTTAGTGGACAGCCAGAGGGCCACAAATACTAGAGTTAGGGTTGTTGAGACTGAGATGACTACCCTCTACAATTAGATGAGATTAGGGGTTAGGACTAGATTTGATCAAGAAGAAGACTAATGGGAAGCTGCACTACGTACTATATTTTTTTAGTTACGTATCGACATCCATACATGGCTCGATGAGTTTGACAGGTGGGTTATATCCCGATATAAAAAGATAGATGCACCCAATTTAGCCCAAATAAGGGAGGAGTTTGATGTGATATGAGGAGAGGTATGCTCTTTCATGGAGATCTATGTTTCTGCCATTCTCTCAGTTATACCCTAGGTAGTCCAGATATCACCTCTACATACCGAGATAGTTTGGTTTTTACGCAGAGGGTGATGAAAAAATCCCAATAGTTGAGGCCAAGAGAGGTCTCATAGACAAATTGCAGGACCATAATTTACCATATGACCAGGGCGTTAAAAATGCCACGCATTATTTGATGGAGTCGTTATTCATTGATAAGAAGAGACGTGCATCTGTAGCAGCGGGTACATCATCCAGTAGTGCACCGCCACCACCACCACCTATGCTAACTGATATGTCCCCATCTAGGGTTGCTCCTGATTTAGGCACCTAGTATATCCAGACATGTTCTTTTTATTTTGTTTTATTTCATTGAGGACAGGGCCTAGTTTATCATTGCGGGTGGGCATACCATGCCACCATGAGTTTTTGTTGTCGTTCTTCTTTTCCCGTCAGCTGCAGTATAGTTGTAGAACCGGCATGTCTAGGATAATTTTATGTCGTATTGTGTTTATCTTCATATTGTGTTGTTTTTGTATAATTAGTAGATATTAAGTATTTAGGGCAGTAGTAATATTTTAACTGATTTGTGATACCCCTCCAAAATTTGTGTTTTAGAACTGTGTGAATATATATATGTGTATGCTTTGTGGATCTTGTTATGGCATTAGGATTAGGGACATGATAATCACTTTAGCAATTTTATAAACCGAATAGGTAGTAGTTGGTAATATTTATTCTATGCTATGTGCGTGTGAGATACTACCTAGTTCCCTTTGTGTGTCAAATTTAGAACTTGCCTGGTTAGTCTTGCCTAGGTTGAAGGATAGTCAGTTAGGAAAGAATCATAGGTTGTTTTTTATTTCAATCTACTATTATCCCAAATGACCTTTCATGTGTGAATTATATCCTTTGATTCCTGTTTTAAGCCTCGTAGTCTATTTTTCTTGTTTCACCGTTCACCTTCCCATTTATAGTATAATAAACTTATTTTGGTCCTGGTCCTCCTTGGATGTTGTGCATCTCAACTTAGGAAAAATTCCTAAGTTGAGGGTGGATATCATAGAGGTGCATAATGTAAAGTGGGTATGTAGAAGGGTAAACTAAGAAAAAAAGTTAGTAGGGCTGGTTATGGTAGAAAAAGAAAAGAAAAGAAAAAGAATAAGTAAAAGAAAAAAAGTGAAAGAATAAAAGAGCACATCCAACCTGAATGTACAGTAAAGAATAAAAGGGAGGAATAAGGGTGGAATAAAAAAAATTGGCTAGTAAGTGGGACCCCAAGGTAAGTGTAATGCCAAGGAGGCTTAGTCACTTCATATGTCCATATGTACCATACCAGCCCCGAAGCCTACATTACAAGCCAAGAAAATCCCTATAGTGATCCTAAGTTAACCATCTAAACGCTAAGGTAAAGAGAATAAGGGAATCCTATGGTATGTGACATGCATTGATTGGAACTTCTTTTTTAGTGTGAGTGTCTCTTGACTGTCCCTGCATTGACATGCATCATTTCATATGAGTTAGTGGGGCATCCTTGTTGTGAGGGAACTTGAGCCATATTGCTAGCTATTTGCTTGTTTTTTGTAGTGTAACTTGTATATATGAGTGGTTGTCTGTTGCTAATGTAATTTCCCTACCTTGATCCCATTATGTCATATTTTTATGCTACATGTTCATACACAATTGGTTTTGAAAAATATGTTAGGAGGGGGATGTTGTGTTTTGAGTTTAAGCGTTGACCGACTGTAGTGAATAGCTTAATTTCTCCTAGTTAAGCATTGTTTTTATTTTTTTATGTTTTGTTGCCTAAGGATATGAAAACATTCTAAGTTGAAGGTGTTGATGTGCTATAGAAATATAGCACTTTTGGCATCAAAAATGTGACAAGCCATCAAAAATGTCGTCACATAGGAGCTGGAATTGATGGTTTCTGCCTAAGTCTGACGACATTTGTGACAAGGCGAAAAAAATGTGACAGGCCATCAAAAATGTCATCACACAGGAGCTGGAATTGATGGTTACTGCCTAAGTCTAATGACATTTGTGACAAGGCGTCAAAATGTGACAGGCCGTCAAAACTGTCATCACACAAGAGCTGGAATTGATTGTTTTCTGCCTAAGTTTGACGACATTTGTGACAAGGCATCAAAAATGTGACAGGCCATCAAAAATGTCGTCACACAGAAGCTGGTTTCTGTCTCAGGCTGACGACATCTTTGACAAGGCGTCACAAATGTGACAGGCCATTAAAATTGTCGTCACACAGTTGCCAGCCTGACATGCTGGAGTAAAATCGGAATAACATTTTGCTCCGATATCGGATTTAGTCAAAATCGGTATTGTTGGAAAGCTAATTCAATTATATATCTGTTGGTGGGTCGTGAGCCCAAAAATTCTTTGTACAATGAGAGATATGATTTTTTGAATCTGACTATGGCAATATCTTTCTCAAGAATCCGATCGGTGAAGAATGTTTTGATTCGTCTATTAGCTGGGAGTTATTTGAAGCCTTAATATACATCTAACCTACTCATAAAACTATAAAAGAACCATGATGTTCTATTCATGATCTTGGTACATGGATCTAATATTGGTTTGGATTTTTTTTGGGGTATTACAATGAGACATGGTACACTAGGCACGAAATACTTCATAGCATCCACCTGTATCATAAGTAAGCGATTGTTCCAGCATAAACATAACCTAGCCTGAGTTCTTCGGACTGGGCACAATGAGAAACATGAGTGTGCATACATCATGTTTCATATAACATAAAGATAAGATTAATTTATTCAGGTAGTAGGACAAGGACTGTCGCTCAAAACTATTTCTTCTCATTTTAAAAATTGAGAATGGTCGAGGGTTTGCCTATATAGAATCTTCTTGAGGTGGGGCATGACATAAAATGAATTGGTAGTAAATAGAACATATAGTTCCTTAGAACCAAGAATAATGTGAGACATGAGTTTTATGCATAAGATGCTTAGAGAACTCGGACTTTAGGCATAGGCACAATTTGAATATGCATGACATTGGTATAATGTCATCCTAACCGAAATAGGAGGGAATTGCTAAAATAGGAGTAGATTTACCACGAATCTTCCCCAAAACTCTCCACCATGAGAAAATTTTAAGTTCATCCTTAGTTCACCATCTCCCCTTAATAAATGTAATATGAAAACACTACCCTACAGAGATGCAAAACTTGACCTTTGCTAGCCCCTATAGCTATCACCCTACGAATCACACCCTCACAAGTATACACATCTACACTAAGATATTCAATAACATGAACTAGGGACACCTGGCATTTGGATACTTAAAATCTCATCTAACAAGATGCTAACTGGGGCTCCACATAATCTTATAAAACTTATGCTCTTACCCACCTAATGACTTTTCCCCTATTCATCGCTTCAACACTAGACCTTGCCTATAGATATCACAATTTCACACTCCAATGTTTAATAAGTTATAAATCTAATCTATTTCACACATCACATCAAGCCTACAAATCTATCCCTACAAATCTCACATTACTATACTCATGCTAACATACTTACCACCACCATCAACACCTAAGGTTAAAACTTAGGGTTTAGCAACAATCAAGCACCACTAACAAAGTACCTTGCATAATATACTGGTCCACCCTATAAAAAGGTCACCCTAAATTTCTTATTCAATAACTAACAATCTATACATATCTGAAAGGGACTATTTTTCTTATGCACTAATAGGACGGGAGCACCCCACAGGGAAATAATAGGGAAGACAAGACCTTTATCAAAAAGATCTTTCAACAACTTCTTCAGTTCTTTGAACTCAGTCAGAGCCTTTATATAAAGAGGAATAGAGATTGTCCAAGTATATGAAAGAAGGTCAATCCCAAAAACAATTTCCCTATCATGAGGAATACCAAGAAGATCATTAGGTAGGCAGGAACATATTGCACTAAAGGACCCTCATAATTATAATCTTTAACTCAAACCAAATGATAAACATACCCCTTGGAAATCAACTTTTGGGATCTAAGATAAGGAAAGAACCTTCACTTAGGGACTAATGAATTTCTTTCCCACTCAATCAGCGGCACATTTGGGAATTAGAAATTGACCCTTCAGGTCCTACAATTAAGAGATGCATAACAGGAGTAAATCCAATCCATCCCCAAGATCACATTGAAACCCAACATGTCCAACTCTATTAAATCCATCAAAGTCTCCCTACCACGGATAGAAATCACACTACCTCTATAGACTCTTTTAGCCACAATCGAGTCACCCACCAAGGAACACACATAAGTAGGGTCAAAAAAACTCAAGACCGAAATCAAAGTAAATAGCCACATAAGGGGTCACATAAGAAAGTCTAGACTCTAAATCAAAAAAATAATACACATCACAAGAGAAGAGCAGTAATAAACCAGTAACAACATCAGGAGATGCCTCAGATTCTTGATATGTGGAAAGAGCATAAAGATAATTCCAGCTAGTTTCAGCACCAGAAATAACATCCTTTGGTATAAAAATCAAAGAACTAGTAACCAGGATCTTATTTGATCCAGTAGAAACACTAGTAGACGGACAATGTCGCCGCATATAACCAAGTTGAACATAGTTGAAGAATAAGTTCCTCTCCTTATTCTAATAGCCACAGTGAAGCCATTCACAGAGTCCAGAAAGAGGATGGGATGGGGTTGGCTAAGATCCAGTAGCCGAAAGTTGGGCTCCCTGTGCCTTAAACCTATTATTGGTCTAAAATTAATGATCACCAGAAGACCTAGGATATGGAACACTAACAACTTCATAAGAACTCCCCAAATGCTTATTCTTATATATTGTTTTACATACCTACTATTATATTGTTGGCCTCCACCCTTCTCTAGATATCTAAACTTTTTATTTAGTCTATCTCCCATATTTTCTTTACTCTTTCTCCTATTAATAGGATAAGACCAATAGGATAGAGAGGCCACTACACAGATTAACAAATAAATAGAGCAATAGAACTCAGCATTAGACACCTCACCTTAAGGTGTTAGGACATGAGTATCATCAGCCCAAAGAGGACTAGAGGAAACAAATGGAACTCCACGAGGGCAATAAAAAGGGCACTTAGAACGGTTTTGTACCCTATAAACAGGATGAGTTTCATATGCATTGTCCTCAAGTAGGACAGAGGAGTTTTCAAGAGCATTAGATCTTCAGGGAGGAAGGATCTGAAAATGCAAATATCAAAATTAGAGAAGATCTCAACACCCTAGATTTACACCCCAAAAGTAGAATAACAAGAAAGGTAAACATTCCTAAATGTCTCGTAGCCTTTCCTTTATAAGTGTGGCACACTACATACCCATAAAAGAGACTCTAACTGGCACAAATTTGTGTACTCCTGATAACACAAAACCCGACTCTACTACTATCTTTTCATGACATAAACTAGGGCCTAATAGTGACGGGTATCCCAAGTCCATCAAGGACTAGAGACCATCCCCTCTGCCTAGTCAACACAGAACATAACACCTAACAATGGCTAAATTCCAAACATATAAAAAGATAAAAAATTAATAAACTCAAAGACAACTTAGAATGTTACATCAATACCCAATCCATAGTAATATCCACAGAGCCAAAACTAATCAGAAAACAACCCACAACAAGATATGCCACCAACTCTAACAATGACAACGACACTGACAATGTTAATGTGAACTCTTTAATTATAGTTTATGAAAGGAAACCAATGGAATGATCGAGTATTTTAGAGACTGAAAGCTCATCAGTTCACAACAAACGATCGACAAACTAAGATGATCCACCTAATACTATGTAGGAAAAGTAGGTTTTCCTTTGAATCCTGTATCGCGTGGTGATACAACATCCAGAGACGGTTAATTTGTTGAGTACAATCATGTAACTCAGAGATAAAGATAAAGTAATGATAATTCAAAATCCAATTCAACTCAATGTATATATTCACATATATGTGTACATACATGTATACTTATGTGAAGTGATGGGATAGGGAACAAGGCTTAGAATTCACTTTTAAAATGTAATCAGGGATTATGTAGCTTAACCATCAGAATAATAGTACCCTCGGACTATATATGTCGTAACTCTCACCCCTGGTTGGGCCCTAGTGTGTGTATCCACAAGAATTGGAGGATAATCATATATATATAAATGGGGGACACGAACCTCCCAATCATATACCAAGGTGACTTAATCACCAAATCATGTTATATAAGTTGGGGACTCAAACCTCTCAATCATATAATAGGGTGCAATCAAACTACCTGGTCATAAGCAAGGGGAATCAAACCTCAGGCTATTTATACACCTACCGACAAACATAACTTACAGTATTGGTCCCTCGGGACTGCCACTTTCATAGCCCAATTACACAACCTTTTTTAAAGACCAATAAAAACATATTTCACACATAAATCATAAAAAAGAATTATTCATTAAGGCATTATCAAGTGGTATCATCATATTGACTCTAATATGCAAGCACATGTCACTTTGTCAAATTAATCAATTTGCCAATGGGACACTAACCCAGTTAGCCAATGAGACTCCAAAGTTCCATGAAGGAACCAAACCATGTTGCCAAGTGAGACTCTAACTATCAAATGGGAATCCAAAGTCCCAAGTAGGAACTAATCATCTATCTAAGTAGGACTCTAACTCCTCGTCCACTAGGACTCCGAAGTTTTTGATTCAAATTCAATCCATGGATATAAAGCACTCTTTAAAAGTCAATTCATATTCCATTACTCTTTTATAGAGGGAAAGGTTCTAAAATAATTTTCAATATGCATGTTCTCATGTTTAAAACTAATTCTAGAAGATTTGTGTTGAGGTTATTGAAAGCTTTAAATCATTAACTCATCAAACTTGGAGAAAATCACATTCTCATTAAATTCACACACTTGTGCATCCAATTGGCTTCAAAACCACCTTTTAAATAACAATGCATATGTAAACATGCAACATCACATAAACAACAATTATTCAAAAACCCTAAACCTATATCAAAAGACCAAAATTTAAACCACATGAGTAACTACTTAAGCATATGATTTCAATAAAAAAAAAGTTTTGGGGAAAGAGGTACATGATTGAGTTACAAATATTTACAAAGATAAATCAACCCTTTGATGATCTAGATGCCAATTTTTTAAACCCTAGCTTGTTCTTGCCTTAGGGATTTGTGAGAGATTGAGAGTATGGTTCTACTTATTAAAAGAGGTGAAAATAACCCCTTTTTGGTGTTTTATAGACATGGGGTCTAATTAGGGGAAATGGGAATTGACAAAAATACCTCCTACTTAAATAATCTAAAAGTTGCCGCTTAGTCATTACGGGTATCACAATGGCTCATTAAGACACATTATGACTCATCACCACCTTTTAAAACATAAAAAT
The DNA here is from genome assembly GCA_030864215.1 of Capsicum pubescens. NCBI lineage: Eukaryota > Viridiplantae > Streptophyta > Magnoliopsida > Solanales > Solanaceae > Capsicum > Capsicum pubescens. Next base: position 131,696,579 of record CM061549.1, read on the forward strand.
GCATATGTAAACATGAAACATCACATAAACAACAGTCATTCAAAAAACCTAAACCCATATCTAAAGACCAATAATTAAACCACATGAGTAACTAGTTAAGTACATGTTGTTAATAAAATAAGTTTTGGGGAAATAGGTACATGCTTAAATTACAAAGATTTACAAATAAAAATCAATCCTTGGAAGATCTAGATGCCAATTTCTTTAAACCCTATCTTGTTCTTGTCTTAGGGATTTGAGAGAGTGTTTTTATTTGTTAAAAGGGATGAAAATAACCCCTTTTGGTGTTTTATAGACATGAGGTCTAATTGGGGGAAATGGGAATTAACAAAAATACCTCCCATTTAAATAAGCTAAAAGTTTTCGCTCAGTCATTACGTGTCTCACGATGGCTCATTAAGACACATTACGACTCATCACCATGAGTAGTAGTCAAGGCAGTGGCATCAAACACCCATAATATTGACCCTACGACTCTCATCACATGACTTATCAAGTGACCCTATGACTTATAGAGTCCTAGTCATACTCAAGAAAGAATTATTGGGTAATGACATAGGTTACCCTATGATAGGTACTATACGACTCATATGGAGTGATTACAACACATTGTGTCTAATCGTGATCAAGGTATAAAGTTTGGAACCTATACTGGTTTGTCTATGATTTACTCTATACGACCCGTATGGAGTCTTGATGACTCATTGGGCTCAAGTCATAACCAAGACAGAAATAGAGGCATCCTCCACTGGTCAGACTATAGTTTGGGTCATATAACCCGTATAGAGATATTACGACTCATATAGTGAGTCATAGTAAAGGCAGTGATCTCAAAGATATGAAATATTAAAGGACCAAAAAATCCAAGGTGTTATAGTCCGAAAGCCTTTAAACATGACGAGTTGTTGGGAAAGGTTCCCAACTAACTCTAACTACTAAAATGACACAAAATAAGGAACTAGAAAGAATCACTAATGATATGTCTATCCCACGACTGATGAGGACTCACCAGTGTTGCGACTATGTGGTACAAGAATGGACTTCGTGCGATCTGGGAATTGAGCGCCTGAACCTATGTTATATTAAAACTTAGCGCTAAAGAGAGTATGACATCAATAATTTGAATATAATGGTATATAGAATAGGGACTAGCTGATATACAAATAGATACTGAGCATGAATGCATGAATATATTAAATGAATGCAAGACCAAGGATAAACATGTACTAAAATAATCTGAATAACTAAATAACAGATATATGGATACTTGGTTATGCAAAATGGAATTTATATAATTTTGAATACTGAACTGAAACTATAGGAGCTAACATTTAACATGGACCAATCTGAGCTAATCGGGGTCCAACCTGTAACCCCAATTGGAAGGGTGTAAGTACCTTGCCAAGGGTATAAACACTAGCTGTGTGGATCTACTAATCTGATGTCTCGAAGGTCTAGGGTGTCAGTTCTCTACTAGTGGGTGACTTCTAAGAGAGTGTCAATCCTATACTGGCGAGTGACATCTTATAACCTATGTTGGCTACGTAGTTATGGAACTTAGGGACTTCTACTAAAGGTCTTGGACCTCTACTGGCAGGTGAGCCTTCACCCCTAGGTTCTCGTGGAGATATTTACTACTCCTAACTGAAATACACTGAAGCGTAAGTTGGTACATACATTAATAATGAATATGCTTAAGTTAAGGTATTTTTAAAGAATTAGTGAATGCAAAATCTGAAGTAATCATGAACCTGTAAACTGATGTATTTTGCATGATGTAATATTAGTTAGTGCTTATTATGAGAATGTTATACGCTTTATGGGTTAAACATGACATGGTTAACTTAAAATCTAAAAAACTATAACATGCACGATCAACTAGGTATCGGGTGTTCATAAACCTCTAGCATAGAAAATTATATAATTAAATATGATTATTTTATTGTAATGACATGGTAAGAAACTTTATGGATTAAACTCAAGAATCCAAAAATTTCATCAATACAATGAGTTATCATGCCTAGAGTATAGAAGAATACTTGAAGTTACAAGGAAACACTATTTCATGGTTAAATTCAAGAATTACATGGAAGACTTAAGGAATTTATACTTTTCATGGAACCCTAAATCATGAGGGAATTAAGATTGAGAATTTTAAGAAACTTTGGGGCTCAATGGCTGAAAGAAGCCCATTGATGGATATCCCACATACCTGAATTTCTTGACTTCTTGAAGGGAACTTGGATTGAGACCTTGTGAGGATGAATTCTTGGAATCAATCCTTTGTTTTTGTTTTTGAGAGTGAGAGAGGAATTGATGTTGCTAACTAACTAAAAAGGGGGAAATAATGCCTATTTTTTTTAAGTTGTGGATTGGGAGTTTAAAGAGGATATAAAGTCCAAAAAGCTCTTTTTACAATTATGTGACTGCACGATATCTTACATAATAGCATGGCACGCCGCCCATCATGGAGGCCAACCTCTGTGTCACGCTGATATCGTGGAGACTGGCCTCTATGACACAATGATATTATGGAGGCACTTTGCCTCTGTGCCACACCAATATCATGGAGGGTAACCTCCATGAAACAACAAAAATGTGGAGGCTCACTACCTCGATGGTCCAAATTCACCTCGAACCAATTCCAAAAATTACAAGACTCTCTCGGATGAACACTTTAACATTTCTAAACATATTTCAAGTGAAAAATTTATGTTTCAAACATAGGGAGGCAAAAAATAAATGCTTAAAATTTTAGGGGTGTCACAATGAATAAGGCACTTATCTCTATTATGGAATAATCTCTTTCGGGCCTTTAAACATACAATGAATAGTCAGAAACTTGTCTAGAATCTTATGGGGCATTACAATATCTTCCCCTTTGGATCATTCATCCCTGAATGAAACTAACCTGAGCTAAGATACTAGGAAGAGTGAGATCATACACTTAATACTCATAAGCTGAATCATGACTATATAGCTAAAGTTGAAATATGATGCATAGATTGAACTTAATTCATAAGAGCATGATATGACATAAGGATGGTTGGATGATTGAGATAGAAAACTAGGGAACTAAATTAATGAAAACCATTACCTCAAGATAAATCTGAATTTGTAGAGAAAAGATGGGGATATTTTGTTCGCATATCGGCTTTTGCTTCCCAAGTAGCTCCCTCAAAGGACTGATTCCTCCACAAAACCTTTATTGAGGCAACTTATTTTTTCCTCAACCTACGAATCTGATGGTCAAGGATTTTAACTGGGACTTCTTTGTAGGAAGTTTATCTTCCACGCCAACACTCTCTACAGAAATGATAGAAGTTTGATCACTAATATATTTCTTTAGCAAAGAGACATAAAACACTAGATGCACTGATGCTAAATCTACATGCAACTCTAACTCATAGGCTACCTTCCCAAAATATCTCAAAATTTGATAAGTTCCAACATAGCGGGGACCAAGCTTCCTCTTTTCTCCCAATCTCTTTACCCCTTTCATGGGAAAATTTTTAGATACACAACATTACCAACATCAAATTCAAGCTTTCTTATCTTTACATCTGCATAGGATTTCTGATGACTTTGGGCTATTTTCAATCTTTCACGAATAAATTGAACTTTATCCATCATCTCATAGATTAAATCCCCTATCAAATTAGCTTTAACAACTTCAAACCAACCGATAGGGGACCTGCATATCCTTGTATACTAACACACCTAAAACTTTGGGCTATGTCGTATGGGCACCTCAAGCACACATGTATTAGAGGTCGCCCCATAATCCAACCTAAATACTTCATCATAACATAGGAGTCAAAGTAACTTTAATTCACAAGTTAAGATCACAGAATAATAACATAAGTCAACACTAGATTCATTTTAATAACTACACCAAAGTTCACAGTTGTTCACAATACTCTATACAAAATTGAAGCCAATAAATGTATATGTCTGGAGAAGCCCCCAACGATATCCAAACCAAGTCTTAGGAGACTAAGACTAAAGATAACGACTAAGAGATGAATGTATTCTAGATGTTAGGAAGCACACCCCTTCAAATAAATGCACGACCACTTGATCATCTAATCACTATACAGGAAAAAAAAAGCATAGGCTCCTATGTATCATGGGGACTTACCGTCTTAAGATGGTTAGTGGTTGGAATTCTAGCATGTAACTCAAGGATAAGTGATAAGATTCATCATCAATCAAAAAAAATTCAATATACATATATATTTATATCACAGTCCAATACATTCTTACACTTATCCATACATAAAGCTATAGCCTATGCTAGTCAAGATATCAAGGGTCATCACTATTGTCAGGTATTTATTCATTAGACATAAGGTAGAGGACTACTACCTTCCACACTTATAGATTAATCATGATCGATATGCCAAGGACTTTATCCATATTCATATTATCATTAGACTCAGGACTTTAGCTATGTACACATATTCATTATTCTAATGGTTTTAGCCACACACACCATCATTCAAATAAGGGACTTTAACCATACATACTCATATAGGCAAGGGAATCCAACCCCATGCTCAGTTTTTAGACAGTGGACTCTAGCCACATGCCATATTTGGACTTTACCACAAGCCTCTTCATTAGGCGAGGTACTTTGACCTCAAGAGCTCTTCTTAAGAAATGGACTTAACATTGTATTCACATTGGATGAGGGACTTTAACTTCAATTCATATCATGGGGAAAGGGAATTTGACCTCAAGCCATCTGTTAAGGCAAGGTACTTTGACCTCAATCCATCACAATAATCATTAGTTGGCATTTGGGACTTTACCCTCTTGTTTATGCATTAACCTACATTCAATATAATATTTAGGGACTTTAACCATTTAGCCCATTCAATACTGTACAAGACCTCATGGTCATTATTGGAGCTTTCATATCTCAACCATATCAATAGACCAATGTCTTCATTCAATTAGACACACTATTCTTTTTACGATCCTCAAGACCCTCACAAGACATTCACATTTTAATAGTATTCTTATACCACACTTTAGTTCAATACACTATTAAAGTTCATCTTTATCTTAAGGGACTTCAACTCCCTATTGGTCATTTAGCAAAACAAGGTTATCCTCATGCCTTACATGAATAACCATACTCTTATCATAATATTTATAAAACATTCATACTCATTGGGCCATTGCCCTAGTTCAATAAATTATCAACAATTTACTAGACAATTCACTTAGACATTTTCACAAACACCTTTTGTGCATACTTATAACAAGATTATTTTCATGGTAGATATCATCAAGACTAGGGTTACTCAAGACCCTCATGTTAAAAAACATACTACAAGAATTCACATATGAAATCTACCATCAATAACATGTATAACCATAAGTATAAACAAGAATCATCATTATTCATTGCTAGGTAGTAAAATCCTTTCATTTGATTCAAAACAACCATGTACACTTACTAATTCAAGTGTGAAATACATGGGTTTAGATTTATTTATAAAAGTGAATAGATGCATGCCTTAAACAACATGAATCACCAACATGCTTTATCTCTTCCTTGACACTAGATGAACACCTCCAAACCCTAGCCTCCAATCTTGCTTCAAGAGCCTTAAGAGTGTTTAAGAGTGTTTTAGTCATGTAAAATAAAGACATAGGAGGCTACAATGCCTTATATAGTGAGAGGTAAAAGGTTTTAAGAGTGGTAAATGAACAAATAGTTTTTGGTTAAAAGATCAAAAGCCCACACGTGCAGGGGTATGACTCTCTCTTACGGTTCAGTTGGAAATCGTGACCTAGAGTACGAGTGGTGCCCTAACTCGTACCCTAGGCTTCTTCTAGGTAAACCATACTGTTGTGGGTACAATAAGGAATCCTTGAGTCATAACCAAGGGTACGGTTCATTCCCCAATAATGATCTCCACTCATGACAAAAAATAGTCCACACGATTTGAGACTTTACTCTATACGATTATGTAGTATATGACTCGTATGCATTATTTACGATGAAGGAATGGACTTGTCGTATGGAGGATAGTACATTAACCTAACATATTGTCTAGGATAAGAAAGGGAAGGGGGAGATGGGTGCGATACATGACCTATTTTACGACTCAAGCATCCTAATTGTATCCACTCAAGAGACACAAAAAGGTTGTTGTTTTTTCAAATGGTCCAAGGACTAGGTGTCTCAATTCTCTCCCAATTTGATATTTAAGTATAGATACAAGTTAATACCTCAACATACACCAAAGAAATCCTTACTCAACTTATAAATAACACACTACAAGGATATAACACAAAATACATATCATGATCACTACTAATCAACCAAAAATTTTGCAAGGCCACATGCTCGGGCGTTTCCCATATGGAGCCTCAAAAAGAACCATCTGAATACTGGAGTAATAGTTATTGTTGTAGGAAAACTCAATATAAGGAAGGTGGTCATCCCAACTACCTTTAAAATCGATAACACAGGCTCTCAACAAGTCCTCTTATTTCTTAATTGTCCTCTCTGCCTGACCATCTATCTGTGGGTGGAAAGATGTACTGAGATAAACTTGGGTAAAAATCCCTGTCTAAAAATCCTTCAAAAAATAAGAGGTAAACTGAGTACCTCTATCTGACATGATGGTAAACATAACTCCATGCAATTTTACCAAATCCCTGAGATAGAGTCTTGCATAATCCTCGGTGGAATATGAAGTATTAACTAGCAAAAAATGGGATGACTTGGTCTTTCTATCCACAATGACATAAAAAGAATTATGCCGACGATGCATATGTGGTAACCATGTAACAAAATCATTGTTTACCACTTCCCACTTAAAGTGGGGATGCTGAACTCCCAAACCATACCATTAAGCCTTTGATGCTCAACCTTAACCTGTTAATACTTCAGAAACTTAGCCATAAATTCTATAATATCATTATTCATACCATTCCACTAATAGACTTTCCACCTGTCGCAGTACAACTTAGTGGCTCCTGGGTGAATAGAATATCATGAACTATGTTCTTTTGCTAACATTCACTACCTCACATCATCCACATTCAGAACACTTAATTTTCCTTGACAAGAAAACACAACATCTCCCGCTTGGGAGAAAACCTCAACCTTTTGATCTCAAAGTGATTCTTTTAACTTAACCAAAATAGGATCCTTGTATAGATTTTCCTTCACCTCGGACACAAGAGAAGATTTTGAACCATTCTAAACCCCAATACTACCTTCGGCTGAATCAACCAACCGAACTTCTAATCTAGCAAGATGATGAACTTCATGTACTAAATCTTTCTTATCATCCTCCATATGAGCAACACTTCCCATGGATAGTTTACTAAGGGCATCGACCACAACATTCGCTATAATAGTCATTCAATAATTAAGTAACCTTCTGTAATAAAGATTCAAGTATTTCCACGTGAATATATGTTGTAGACTCTTATGGTCAGTAAGCACATCAAAATGAATCCCATAAAGGTAATGCCTTCAAATTTGTAAGGCAAAAAAATGGTGACCAACTCAAGATCATGAGTTGGATAATTCTTCTCATGGGATTTAATATATCTACAGGCATAGGCTATAACTTTACCTCACTGCATCAACACATAACCAAGACCAACTCTAGAATCATCACAATAAACTATGAATCCATCTAAACCCTCTGGTAGAGTCAATACTGGAGTGAAGGTGAGTTGAGCCTTCAACTCTATAAAACTCTTTTTACATAAATCTGACCACTAAAATTTGACTTTATTCTGAGTCAATCTAGACATAGGAGAGGAAATAGAAGAAAATCCTTCAACAAACCGTCTATAGAAATCAGCTAAATCTATGAAACTCCTGATATCTGATGGAGAGGTGGGCCTAGGCCAGTTACTTATAGTTTTGGTATTTTAAGGATCAACTTGAATTCCATCACCAGGGATGATGTGAAAAAGGAAATCTACAAATATAAAACAAAATTCATACTTGCTGAACTTATCGAATAACCGATGACCCTTAAGGGTTCAAAAAACAATCCTTAAATTGTCTGCATGATCTCCTTCATTGCAGAAATACACGAGGATGTCATCTATTAAGACTATAAGGAACATGTCCATGTACTACTTTAGCACCATGTTTATTAAGTCCATAAAAGTTGTAGGAGCATTATAAGTCCAAAAGACATAACTAAAAATTCAAAGTGACCATATAGAGTTTTGAAGGCTACCTTTGGAATGTCAACTTCTCTGACTAAGCTGATGAAAGACAGATCTGAGGTCTATCTTAAATAAATATCGTACACCCTAAAGTTGGTTGAATAAGTCATCAATCCTTAGGAAAGAATACTTATTCTTGATTGTGACTTTGTTCAACCCACGGTAGTCGATGCACATTCTAAGAGAATCATCTTTCTTGCACACGAAGAGAACTGGAGAACCCTATGAATAAAAAATGGTTTGCCCATCAAAAGTATGGTTCCTTCGCAAATGAAGTTCAAAATGAAAAAGGATTTGTAGAGAGAAGAGAGTGTATAACTGGGATTTTATTCCAATTTTTTGTTTTGCAATGAGGTAGAGATAGAATGAAGTTCTTCATAATGTTCAAAACAAAGAAATAAAAAAACACACTAGGCCTAATGAATACTTTATCTAGAAGATCTTTCAATAATTCTTTAAATTCTTTAAGCTTAGTTGGAGCCATTCTGTAAGGTGGAATTAAGATAGGTTGGCTATTTGGAAGGAGATGTATTTTAAAGTCGATTTCCCTCTCAGGAGGAACTCTGGGAAGATCTTCAAGAAATACTTTTGGTATTTCATTTACTACTAGAACTGACTCAATGGATTGGGGTATCAGAACTTGAGTCCTTCACTTGAGCGGGGTGATATAAACATCTCTTGGGAATTATTTTCTTACCTTGAAGTATGAGACAAACTGACATATAAGGACGGAGGTACTACCCTTCCATTCTAGAAGTGGTTTCATTATGTCACTAAAACTGAACTATCCAATTTTTACAGTCAACTGAGGCATAACAAGAGTAGAGACAATCTATTCCAAGAATGACATTGAAATTGGTAATCTATAACTCTACATGGTCTACTGTGGTGACTTTCTGAGATACTATGATATGGCAATTTTTGTATACCCATCTATCTATGATAGAACTACCAACTGGGGTAGACATAGAGAAGTTCCCTACAAGGATTTTAGGACAGAAATTGAAGTCTATAGCTATATAAGGAGTCAGAAAAGAGAGTGTAGCTCTGGGATCTAGTAATGCATATACATGAATATAAAATACTTTTAACATACCAGTAAGCACATATGGAGAATCTTTCTGATCCCACAGAGTCTGAAGGGCATAGAGTCAATTCTAACGCTGCCCACTGGTGGTACTAGAGGTATCGCCCTGCTGAGTCGGTGCACCTGTTGGAGCTGATAGAGAGTTAGACTTACCCTATTGATGAAAATCTTTACCCTTTTGGCCAATTACTGGATACTCCTTGATTTTGTGGCCTAACTTACCATACCTAAAATATGCATCACTGTTTGTCATACACTCAACCTTGTGGTTCCTAGCACAACTCTTGCAAATTTCATTAATACGACCTCTATAAACCTTATATTGGGACTTAGAGTCTAGTGCTCTATCCCAATTATCCTGCCTAAACTTAGGCACTAGAACACTGACTGAAGATAGGGATGGGGATGAAGACATTTGGTAGAACTGAGAATGATTCCCACTTTTTAACCTTTATTGAGAAACATTAAAGTTTCCTGTTCTGTCCCTCTTATTCTCTCTTTCCCTTTTTTGAGCTTCTATTTCTCAATATGCTTATCATGAACCATCAATTTGGAAAGCTCCATCTCCTTAATAGAAATTATTGTCCTACGCTCCTTGAAAATAGCTTCAGAAACTCCCTATACTAACTTACTCGTCCTGGCCCTAGAATCACCCATCATGGTCGGAGCATACCTTGCTAACTGTGTGGATTTGAGTGAATATTTCTTCATGCTCAGAGTAACCTACTTTAGATTAATAAACTCTTGCACCTTGGCCTCCCTCAACCATAGAGGAAAGAACTTGTCTAAGAAGGTAGTAGCAAAGTCATCCCACTCTACAGACCTTGCTTCGACACCTCTAGCCTCCTTTCACTGCTTAACCCTTGTATGAGACACCCTTTGCAATTGGTAAGCAACTAAAGTAACACTCTCATTAGATGTGATACCCATGATATCGGTCACTTTCTTTACATAATTAAGAAACTCTTAGGGATCCTCCTCAAACATGGATCCATAGAACACCAAGGGATTCATTTGAGTAATATCTCAGATCCTAGCAGCTATCATGCTTACAACTATATTATCTAGGGAAAATATTTTAGGTAACCATGGTCTAGGACAAAATTGTGAAAGCAGTTTTGAATTTAGCATGGGAGACATGTTCGTTATGAGGGTTTTCAGGAATAGGTGGTGGTTCAGGATGGTCTCCATTTCTCTTTCCATTATTCCTTCTGGGAGGTATTTTCTATAAATGGTAAATGATGAGGTAGAAGGAGAACTTTAATGGAGTTTACACTCTATCACACGACATGAATACTAAAAGAAGGGAAACTTTTTCCTAAAATGTCTTATAGCCTCTCGCCCATAAGTTGGCATGCTTCATACCTATGCATAATACTCTACTTAATATGGCTTTCAAACACCCTAGGACACTTTCTTAAGTAGAAAAGTTTCCTCCTTAGCGGCACCTAGGAGTTGTTAAGCTCCCCTACCTTATCCGATTTTCCCTTATTTTATTAACACTATTCAACTATTTTGTGAATCTGCAACATAAGATAGTGTGAGAAATAATCCATTAAATCTAAGGTATCTTAGCTTAACACTCCTTTGTCATTTACTATTATTATCCACATTAAATTTTGTCCTATTTAATTATAAAATATTAGAAATTAGATCTTTAAATTATTAGAATTTTGGGTCTTATTTGGGCCCTAATTCGTGCACCAATTATGCTAAACTTTTTAACACACATTCCTTGTCCTTTGAGGAACCGTGTGATAGATTTAATTTTTGGATTCCATTTGCAGGCCCGACCCCATTCTTGACCTGAATTTTGACAAGAACTTTTATATTGATATATGGGTATCATTTTACTCCTACTAACATATATATTGTCATTTTGATATAGTGTAAACATTTCAGATCGTAGAGCAAATATGAACAGTTTGTGGACTATTCAAGACTTAGTTTTTAATCAGGGTAGGCTTCGTTCTAATCTTCTCTATGAGATGGTGTATATGTAGATTTCTTGTTAGATAGGAAATATAGGATGTGATTATGTGTAGAATATCATGACTTGGTCTAATTTAGGGAATTTGGTGTAGAAGTTTGACCTGACCTTTTAAGTGCAATACTTGTTGTGGCTATAGAATCCTATCTCCTAAGCTTACTAGTATGTTCATCATAGTTGATGCTAAGGACCCTTTAGAATAAGGTTTACTACTTGACTTAGTGTATTGGATCATAATTTCCCAAATTATAGTACTATTTTTATGCTAGTTATATGATATTGGGCCCAAGGCCGTGATTATGATACAAGTTGGACTCGAAGTGAGTATCTTATCCTAAAAAGGATGTGTCTTTAATCTATAGAAGCTTAGTCACTTATGGTTGTGTTGTTTTGATACTGGTGATGACATGCATATTCTCAAAGCATGCATGATCATTTAGTGGTATGATTCTAACTAAAACCATGATTTTACAATTGTTTTATACAAAGGGTTTAATATGAACATTTCACTTGCAAAACAGATTCTTGTAAAATGGGATCATACCACCTTATTTAATAATTTATGACCTTTCAAACTATAGATGATGTTTTGGAAATTTGACCAATATTGATTCCCATCCTTGGTTTATCCACTCTTTTACCACTACCATTTACTTTGGTCGTGAAAGATTCCAATATTTTCTACTTTATTATGATGAGTTAGTCTCGATGTTGATTCTAGACAATGGATTTATAGACCGACACTCTTTTAGTCATGTTTTGAGTATGTGCACTTATATATATATATATTTATGTATATATACAAATATCTCTTTGGTACTGGCAGAGTAGTGAATGATGACTGCAAATCCTAGATTCAAATCAAGTAGTGTATATGGATATTCATGAATCCCCTAGGGGCTCCTTCGTCCATGAGCCATTATGTCGGAGAAGAGAATTTGTCGTAGGTCCTGCCTTTGTGAGCTGTTGATCTAGAGGAGGTGTATGCACTTGGTATGTTATGGCACTTGGATCAAATATGGTACCATGGATTTACTTTTCTTTCATGCATTCATATGCCTTGCCTATCACCAACATATTGTTTGGTTCTTATATGTATTATCCTAATGGGGGGTTGCATAGGTATATGTTATGATTGATGTTTGTTGAGTGTTGGATTGAACCTTCTAGGCTTATGGGGTCCCGGTAAGGTATTATTTGTTCGGACTACCCGGTTATGTCATTGTTTTTGTTATGGTTAGTTTGTGGCAGGCTGATTATGGATTGGTACTGAGGTTGGATATATTATTTTGATCCTTTTTCATTTTATGGTAAATTATATTATGGATAGTAACCTCATGGTTAGAAATTATGGAAAGGGACCCTGATTATGCCAACACTAGATTTTTACTTGATTAAGATACCTTGAGATGTTATGTCATTACCCCGAGTAGTCCTATATATATACATGTATGGTATTATCGTATATACCTATCTTCCTTGCCTATTTTTTTATTATATGTATTCTTGGTATGTAGTCTATTATAACCTCCTTTCAATCTCCCTTATATATATTGACTACTGATATATCATATTTCCCTTTAGGCCCTGATAATTGTGATAATGGGACATTTTATCTTTATTGCTCTCAGTCCCTTAGCATTAGTATGTTTAGCTTCCCGTTTAGTTGGCTATAACTTATATTCTTACTTTACATGTTATTTATGGTTGCATTATCTTTGGAGCTCAGTCGCCTGATGCCTACTGAGTACTACATGTTTGGTGCTCATAGTACGCTTCTTCAGTATACAGATCATAATACAAGTTCTCGCTATTGTTGAGTGGATCATGCCGAACAACTATGCATTATAGATTTAGGGTATGCTCTTAGCTTTCAAAGTATTACTACTCTTCCTATTATGAATTAAAATGATCTATACATTGTATTCATAAATGATTCGTACTTATATTTATTCTGTATTTCACTTGGTACTCTAATTATCTTAGAAGCTCTTGTACTGATTTCACCAGGTTTTGGTATTGACTCTCATATTTATTCCACATTTTCCTTTTATTTCTTCTGATAGTCTGTTACTAGCCATTATGGACTAGGGATTAGCTTACCTGCTAGTGGTTTATAGTAAGTGCAATCATAACTTAAGAAATTGGGTCGTGACAAACAGAAAGTTCCAGAACTCTGTGAGACTAATTTGACTGCACTAGCTGACAAATAATCCCTCACTGGGGATAGTTTTGACCAAAGACTAGTCTCTCTGCAATCATAACGAAAACGTAAATCTCTAACCTAGCAAGAAACATGAGCTTACCCCAACTGGCTGACCAACTCATGCTTAGGGAACTCCATATACCAATGACTAATCTTACCACAGTGAAAACTTGCCCTTGGAACTTTCTGATACACTGTACTTGCTGACCAAAAAGGACACCACGACCTGGAGATCTAGATTAAGTACCCCATAATGCCTGATTAGAACTCTATCTACCATGTCCACCACTACCTATAATCTAAGGTGCTACCGATATAAAATTGATAGGTTTCAAGTGATGTTGATCTTTTCTAGAAGGATCACTACCTTCAGATGGAATACTACTAACACTATGCTACAGGTATGGTATCTACCATCAACTCTATATATATCCATAGATACCTTCTCTGTAGTCATTGCATGATCGACAACCAAAAGAAAGATAGAACCAACTGCTATCAAATTCTCTAACACTAAGCATAATGGTAAAGTTAATCCTCTAATAAATCAATGCACCATCTCATGCTCTATAGGAAAAAGTATAGCAATATGTCTAGCTCACTTGAAGAACCCAATCTCATAATTTAAAACTAATAAAGAGCCCTAGTGGACCCCCAATAAACCCAACTCTAGCGTGAGAACCACTTGATGTACTGATCATCACCACTGATTATGAAGTATCCAGGAAAAGACTCAAAATCCTAAACATCGTATTGTGAAGAATTGAGGTGGTCACAAACTCTTCCAAAAACTGGACTGGAGCAAGACCCCTTATTTGACATTAAAGATCCCCAACATTAACCTCTAACTCCCAAAGTCAATGCTGAGCTGAAACTATGTTAACATGCAGAGAAATCCCATTTGCGTATATTATAAACCTCGTGTGATTCATCTGGGAAAGAGTGGAGTCAAAAAAAGCACTTAGTGGTTCATAAAAGTACGAACAAATGATGAATAATCAAGGAAAAAAAATTCCTAAAATGCATTATAGCCTCCAAAAGATAGGATACAGGCGTCTTTTGTCCAATTGATAGGACTCTACAACTATTTCAAATTATAAATCATGATGTTTATGTTGTGGGTTGTTTTGTAACTATGTTTATATTGTTGTATGATTCCCAGTTGTAATCTTTTACGTGTTTTTTGTGAAACTACGTTAGCAAGTATGTTGAAATCCATGAATGAAGTTGTTCATAATATGTAATTTGATGATTACACCTATGCCCTAAGTTGTGCATGTAAGGTGTTTGATGAAATGCTTAAGAGGATAGAAATTGTGTATTATAGCTCAATTGTAACCCATATGATAAATGCATGTCTTACCTTTATGTTCAAATGAATCCCATGCTATTGATGTGCAATGTAGATGTTTGTTAGAATGTGCATGATTTTAGAGTATGAAATTATGATACTTATTGTATGCATTCCTACCATGTACAAGTTTATGATAACTTCCCTGGATGAACGCAGTTGAAGCACTTGTCCCTCCCCTTATCACAGAAACCTCAATGTAATCTACCATAAAACCTACAGGGAGGATATGATGGAGCTTATTGGTCCCCACTAGCCTGAGATTGGGCATCCTATTCCCTGAAGTTTTTGCCAACATAGAAACACCTGTCACCCGAGGGATTTGGGTGGTGAGAACTAGCTATTGAGTAAGACCCAGAGTTTCCCCACTTCTTCTTCAGACACTTCCCGTCATCCCTACAACTCTGTTATTGGCCACTATCCTACTCAGAGAACCTAAACTTCTTTCCCTGTCTCTCTCCTATCTTAGCCTGCTATTTCTTCTCTTTCTTTATTTGTTGCATGTACACAACCAACCTAGAGATATCCATGTCCTTGATCAACAAGGCAAACTTACTCTCCAATATCAAATATCAGGAAAACTCACAAGAAAACTTCCTTATTCTAGCCCTCATGTTAGATACCATTTTTGGAGCATACTGAGATAACTGGTGAAATTTCAAGCCATACTTTTTGACTGACTTCTTGCATTAATTCAGATTGACAAACTCTTCCACCTTTGATTTCCTCAACTCCTGAGGAAAGAAATGGTCCATAAAAGCATTAGAAAATCCTCCCAAAGAGATGAATCAGCATCGTCACCCCTTGACTGATCCCATTTCTCCTACCATTGGTACACTATATTTTTAAGTTGGTAGGTGGCAAACTCCATGCTTTCCACATTAGTGGCATGTATAACTTAGAAAATCTTTTTTATTTCATCTAGAAAACTCTAAGGATCCACCTAGGTTGGAGGGTTCAACCTCATGAACTATCCAACCCTTATGGCCTAAGAAAATGGAGTAACATAAGTACCACTCTCAGACTAAGAAGCTACCAACTATTCTAATATATGAATGGAATTATGAAACTTAACATTTATCACATCAGTCTGAGGATCTCGAGGAGGACTAGAGGGAATAAGTAGAACTCCAGAAGGAAAATCAGGAACTTGACCCCTAGATCGGCTATGGACCCCATAAGTAGAACAGGTCCCATCAGCATTGTCCACGAGTGGGATAAAGGTGTTTTCGTAAGCATCATATTATCGAGAAGGAATGATCTAAATAGCGAGCAAATAAGTACTAGAGGAGAATTGAGGACCTTAGAATCTACAGCCTGAAAATAGAACACAAGAAAGAGAATCATTCCTAAATGCCTCGTAGCCTATCCTTTATGAGTGTGGCGCGCTACAGACCCTTAAAAGATACTCTACTCAACACGACTTTGTCGACTCCTAAGTAACAATTAACTTAGGGTTTCGATACCAATTTTACATGACCCAAACCAGGGCCTAGTCATCTCAGGCATCTCAAGTTTGACCCAGACTAGAGACCGCCCCTAACACCCAATCATAACATAACCACCCTATACCCTATGTCAGATAAATTACAATCATATAATAAGATAGAACGATTATAATTGAAAGGCATTTAATAAAGTTCATAACCATAACTATCCAAATATCAAAACAAGAATCAAATCAATGTCAACCCTAATAACAATACTAATCTAAAGGCTGACACCAATACCCACACCGCCTATGCCCATAGTACTCATACAAAGCCTCTAACTGAAATCCAAGAATATCCGGTAGGGATATTCCATCAACCATAGCCAAAACCAAAGTCAAAGAAAGAAACAAAAGTATAAAAATAAGTCCATAACATAAAATAGAGTCTTTTGGATTATTGATGCTTACCACGTCAGTCAAACATAAAACTGTTCTTGAATTCAAGATAATTAAGCATAAGGTGTAGTATGGCCAGTTTCTGTATCACATGGGGATACAACTCCTGAAGATGGATTAGCGGGTGAATTCTATCATATACCCAGGAGTAAAGAAAATATAATATAATTATTCAAAATCAAAGAAAATAGTCATATGCAATCACATACATACATATTTACCATACCGGGAAAGGGAACGAGGTTTATAATGTATTTAAAACACTAATCTGGGTTGTATAACTTTACTCTGATAATATAACCATGGGCTATATTGGTCCTGTGTTACCCTCTGAACGGGTCATAATGCATGCAGTCACACATACCAGAGGTATCATAGGGGATGGGTATTCTCGTGTACCCTTCACGCTCCATGATATATATACATATATGCAAGCATAAACTTAAGAGATTCCAGTGTACCCCACAAGCATATGGTCACCATGACAACCCCTCATGTCAAAAAACATAAGTTTCCAGAATCCCTCAATCGGTCTCACACCTTCACGGTTAGCTATTTCAAGCTGCCATTATTCACCAATTAGAACATTTAGCACATAACCAAACCACCAATTCCAAGAGTTAATTTCCAAGGCCTTATAAAGTGGTATCGTCATACCAATTATAGCTTGCAAGCAATGTCAATAGCCAAGTCTTAGGGGATTCCCATCTACCTGAAAAGATTTCCAATTAAACCAAATCTATGGCTACCAAGGACTTCCCAATCTATTTAAAACAATTAAAACCTATTTGGGTTTCATTACCTTTTGTGCAATGCAAGGATTTCAATAATACTCAAACTATGTGATAAAAGCATTCTCATTGACATTTTAACAAACATATTGAGGTCATATAGTTTCCACAACATAACTAAGTATTAATTAAAAATTCCCACAACCACATGTTAAAACCATAATTATAACATGAAAAACCATAAGAAAAATATAGGAAAACATTATCAAACCAAGAACAACCAAAACCCGAATATATATTTCAAAACCCAAATATTTCAACACTAATATCATGAAAACCATTCAGTAAAACATGTTTTTAGTTGAACTAATAATGAGGGTGGAGTAATATGCCTTAGACAACAAGGAAGTCAGAGAGATACCACCCCTTTAAAGCCTTGAAGAAAACCCTAGCCTTTCTTGAACTAAGTTCTTGAGAGAGATTTGAGAGTATTTAGAGACTGTTTGATTGTGAATAATAGGTTATGGAAGCCTCTAAGGTGTTTATGTCGTGGATTCAAAAAGAGTTATTATGGGAAATGTCTAGAATACCCCTAACTTAAACTATAAAAATTCCCGCAAGTGGGTACAGTTTGGACCCATCACTCGTACCCAATCCTACGAGTGGTACCTTCCACTCGTACCTTGATCAGAAAGTTTGACATCTTATTTTGTCCAACATACGGCCCCTTGGCCTAACTCATAGGGCATGTAAATAGTACATCTCAAGTCATACCATGAATAGATACATCTCTGCTTAAAACTGGACAAAATATGATTATACCGTACCACTCATATCATGTACATACGACTCATATGGATTCTTCTCATACTAAGAAAAAAACTCAACCACAAACACTGGACAATATACGAGTTGGGTAACCTGACTTGTACCCACACCATACGACTAGTATGGTGAGTCGTATCATGACCAGAAAGCTTAAGACTCGAGAAACTTGCATGGACCAGAACCCAGGGTATTTCATCTCCCTTCTCCCAAACATAGGCATTATGCCTAATTTTATTATTCTCATAATTATGTATTCCCAAACATTGGAATTTTCCTACACTAGCCTATATTAAAATAATGCAATACATTCAAGGAGGATGGGTAAAAAAAGATGTGTTGTTAAAAAGGGTCACGGTGTCATAGTATTGACATCACAAATAAAGAATAATGTAAAAAAGCTCAAGTGGGTTGACTAGGGAACAACTTAAGGTGGGATTTAGGATATGTGATGGGTCAAGGAGTGCCTTCAGTTATTTTTCAAATCAAGCATGGCCTAGGATTTTTCCTTGAACACACTCGGGTCATATTCTAGATTATCATGTATGCATAAGAATTAATCAAAAAATTGAACACAAAAGACACCACTCTCTTAAAATATAAATCTAGTTTTCCAAATAATACGGGCAAATAAACTTGACAAACTACTCTAAATTGCGATCTCTTCTTTTTTGAAGAAAGAGCAAAATTGAATTTAAATGTCTTGACTTAATAGAAAGCTTGAAAATATTTTGCTCTTATTTTTCAAACACCATTTTTCTTGCAAATGAAAATTTTATTTTTGGAGGTGTCTTTCTAACTTTGCCAACTACCACTTAGCTCAAAGTCATAATAATGGTCATTTCCCTAAGAAGGACGTTCAATCATCTATCATTGGGGAATACCACTTAGTTTGACAAACAAAACTAAATAACAAAAAGAAAATTCTCCTAGGAAAATAATGGAGTTTTAAAGAAAACTTTTTGACTTTATTTGACACGTATATACTTAGGGTGAATAAAATGATGCGCATGTAAAAAATAAACATCATCCAAATGCAATATTCAATATGAGAAATATGTATTGGTCTTAAATAATAACAAGTGCATAATATGGTCCCAACATAGGCTAAAAGCATATTAATCCAAACACAAACCCAGTGTGGACAACATAAAAAAGTCAAAAAATTGAAATGGCAAAGAAAACACCTGTATCCACAAATAACATCAAAAAAATGTATCAATAAAAAATAATATCCATGAAAAAAATAGAATGTCCCACCCTAAACTAAAGAACATTACATTATCCCTAATGCAACAATAGAGAAAAAGAAAAGAGAAGGTTAAAGACAAACTAAGGCATACTAGGCACATGGATCTATACCATGGGTGGTCTATCACTGCTTATTAACTAATATATGAGAAGGGTACTAGAACTAGGATCCTGTAATTACAACCAAACTACGATACTGATCCACATGATGATGTGAGCTAGAACTAAAACCAACTATCGGGGCATGCTGATCATCTATGATAAATTGTGTGGCAAGTTTAAGCAGTTAGGCCTCGATGAGCCCCACCCTAATTTAGTTCTTGTCTCATCTCCCATAGTGGTTTGTCTAAATAAATAAACAAATAATATAATAGAGCTAATAGAAAAGTGTGTAATAGTTACCTAAGTATCATCTAAAGTCAAGAAGGGATTGATCATCTAGAACATTAAGTGAAGGCTATCAACATCAACCCTGATTATGGAAACCACCTTACTATTCCCTCTTACCTAATCACGTCTAATCACCACACATAAACTTATATCTGGGAATAAAAAGGCTCAAGACTCCTATCAATGATCGTTTGAGTAAACTATGGTATGTCAATGAATTACAAGGATAGAGTACTATTGTTTGGTAGGGTCATAGTATAAACCTTAGCAAATGTGACTACAGAAGACTATGGAGGCTGATCAAGTTAAGTAGACTATAAAATACTTGAGGGAGGTGGTACAAGAGGTAGGTTGTTAGTTAAAGTAGTTTCGCAAAAATTATAATGGACATTATATAAAGGTGTAATCATGGGTGTGGTGCTATATTCCACAAGATTATGTATCTCTCCAATCAATAAACTATCCATCTCAATAATATTTTTTTCGTTCCTGCTGGATTATCATCATCTTAGTTATTGGTAATATCAATAACCCTGGTGAATTTTACATTTTGGTTGATTTTAGGGAATATAGGAACCTTATTGGAAAAACATAAATGGAAAAGGAAATAAGGTTCCCATTTGTTTAGCTCTTATGTTGATCATCTCAACGGTTATCTCTCCCGAATTAACAATCAAATTACTCATAATGCAACCTACAATGATGGAACTTTCAGTAGTGACATCTTGATAATTAGTATAAGGGAGAAATTTATTACCTCAAAGAAAATCCAATACTTGGATTGAATAGAAAGATCACACCTTTTAATTTGTCCAACACCTTTGGCCCATGTGGAAATTCCATTTGCAATGGTATGGGCTAGCCAAGGGAAGTGAGTGATCCCAATTTTTACATTATTCTTACATTTTTAGATGGGTGCATGATCACAAGAAAAGTAAACTATGTTGATATATTTTGCGGAGCAAGGCACCTCAACACCTCTAATAAGAACACTAGGCAAACAAGGTTGCTCCGTCATCAATTGCTTGTACTTATGTTGGTTATGTCAATGATGTAGGAAACATAGAGATTTTTCATTATGGAATAGATATTATTTATTCACAATAACCTCCTACATGCTCCATTAGATTACCAATTAAGAGAAAATAAAGTGTGAGTTTCATGTGAGAATTTTATCAAACATACGGTGGGTATTGAATTAGGTACTATATAGTTCCCCAAGTTTCACAATAAATGCAACACCTATTTCAAATAATCCACAAAACAAAAATTTTATGTCATACACATCCTAAAATCAAAAAATCAATAAAATGAATTTAGCATATGAGATGATTCACCATGCAAACATAACTAAATATAGAAAAATAACAAATCAAACTTACCAAATCAAGTAGAAATTCAAATAAATGATGGAGGTATCTGGGGTTTTCATTGATGTTGTTCTTGTGAAAGGAGTTGAGAAAATTAGGTGAAGGTGAAAGAGAGAGAAAATCTAGTAAAATGGGGAAAATAAATCTGTTAAGTGGGGCTAGGTTTGTTGGTGCTTTTTGATGAACTTATGTAGGTATAGGTAAAAATGGAATTTAAAAGGTTATTGGGAATATCATGATAGGAAATCCCAAAAAACTTAGCATGTAAACTTACCTTGACTAGAGGCACACCCGTGTATGCAGGTGGAGATTGTAGCAAAACAAGTGAAGATGAAATTCTTCTTTAATTACATGGTCACCTGTGTGGCTGACCTATGTAGGCAAGTCCCCAACAGGTGACCTATTTCACCTAAAATAGTCTCTTCCTTAAATCCTTCTAACCATATGCACCCTGACATTCCCGGGAATATGGGCATATGCGCTAGCAGGTGTCTGTATATGGTAAAAATAGTACGCAAAGGTCCCATACTTGCAATTTTTCACCTTAATTCACCAAGAAAGGTTAAAATTAGTACTTAAGCAAATATTAAATGACAATAAGTAATATTGGGTTGCTTCCTAAGAAGCATCTTAGTTATCATCAAGGCGTGACGTTCTTATTTTATCAAAAAGTATCTTTAAAATAAAATGCCTTAACCATTTTTTGTTCTAGGTCTACCCACATAAAAATGTTTCAATCTTTGATTGTTCACTGTGGACCTTCTCTTTTCATAATCTAGCAATTAGATAGCTCTACTCAGATACACATTCACCACCATAAAAGGGCCTAACCATTTAAATTTTAGATTACCCATGAAGATTTTTAACCTTAGTTGAAGAGAAAAAATTTATTTCTTACATGTAAATCTCTTTTCAAGATCTTAGCATTGTGTTCCAAGATATTTACTTCTTAAGTTTGAATTCCTCTAACTCATGTATTTACTCCACTCTAGATTTGGAGGCATCCTTATAATTCATATTTGATAGTTTTTATTTCAATGTCAGACGACTTATATGGAAAATAAGCAATGGATGAAAAAGTAAGAAGGCATCTCAAGCTTTTAAACAAAGAAAAACGATTTGTTGCAAGAATATAGAAGGAAAGGATTATGATTACATCTTCAACATTTAATGTAGCCTCTTGTGTCAAAGAAAACTAGGTTAATTAATGATTGGCACATTCTTTATTTTAGGGCCAATTAAAGCGGGCTTTGTGACTCATTAAAAGAGATCATTTATGGTCCAATCTTATTCTTGGAAAGTGGATATTTTTCATCCAATTTCAATGGACCAAATATCTTAGTATGCTTTTTATTTTAAATTCTCCGGTATCTACTAGTAGTCTAATAACTACTTTCTAAATAATGAATGAAAAAGGAAGAGATATATTTTTGTCTCAACTTTCTCTAGTTCTTTGTTCAACTTTATTCAAGCATTGTATTATCTTGAGGTTTTCTGTGTATTTAGAAAGAGGTAAGAGAAATTCATAGTTTGTGAGGTATTATATAGAGAGTGAGAAACAAGAAAGAGTGTGATTTATAACCAAATAACTTAACTCAATCCTTATAATTTGATTTGATTTACAAAGAATTAGTAGAATCCCTTGCTACCCAAAGGGACTAGATTAAGAGCTATTGGAGGTCCCAACTAGTATAGAATATCTGGTATCATTCCTTTATCAACATTTATTTTTTTTAACTTTACATTTTTGCTTCAATATTTGACTATCTATCTAAACTAGGTCAACTGTCAGATAAAAATAGAGTAACTCAAGATAAAAATAGAGTAACTCGTGCCCCTCTTACTATTTTCTATAGGTATCTAAGCAAGGAATCACATTTATTTTCTTAATAGAAAAGTGAGAAAATATTATGACTCAAACATTTTTTTGAGCTTTAATCTCCGAAGAAACATCTCAAACTACACCTTATTTTAGTGAAAAACATATTCCTCATTAGAAAGTAAGGATGGAAACCTTCATCAAGTCTTATGTGTCAAAGTATGGAAGGTAATTAAACTTGGTGATCTTTCACTTATTACTTCAAATGAAGATAAAGATGGAAAGAAACCTCGGAATGTTAAAGCTTCAACTGACACCATTTCAACCTTAAAGGATTACACTGATGAACAAATTAAAATTATACAAATCAATTCAAAAGGTAAAAATTATGATATAAAATGCTATCAATGGTAACGAATATGAAAAATTCTCATGATGTGAGTCTACTAAGGAAATGTGGGATAAATTAGAAGTAACCTATTCAGGAAATGAGAAGGTCAAACAAACTCTTGTGAGTTTATTAGTCTACGACTATGAACTCTGCAATCTGAAAGATTAGCAGTCTAATAAATAAATGTTTATCAGATTAGGTAAAATTATTGGAGAACTCAAGGTTAACTGAAAAACTTATCCTGTAGTAGATCAAATTATGAGGATTCTCAAAAATATCCCCCCTCAATTAAATTTCCAATGTTGTGGCTCTTGAGAGCATGAACTTAAACAAAGTGACCTATGATAAATTTCTAAGAGATCTCATTTCCTTTTGAAAAATCTCACCTTAATAAGAAGGATCAGTTGTAACATGAAAAGAAGAAAGTTGTTTCTTTTAAAGCTACTAATGAAATAAAAAGTTGATGACTTGGGTGAAGATGAACTTTCTCTCATCACCAGGATAGTTTTTGATAATTAGAAATGATCAAGACATCAAAAGTGAAAACCAAATTACTCAAAAGGAAAGAAGAATGCTAACTATAATAAGAATAAAGGTAAGTTCTATAATGTGGTAAATATGGTCATATTTCTTATGACTGTATAGAGGATATATGAGGACACCCCTCCATAGAAAGTCAAAAGGCTTTTAATTGTTAAGGAGATGAAGAACAATTTGAGAATGAAAATGACAATGTTAGAGACTACTGCTTCATGGTAATTGGAAAATCAAGTCAGGTAAGATCTAATTCTTGTAATGAATGCAATAAATAAAAATTTTCTAGACCTTGCCATAGCTGATCTAAATAAAGTAGATGATGAAAAGAGGATACATTAAAAGAATGAATTTTGTGAGATTAAAAAAGACTTTTTGCAACAAGTTGATGAATTAAAAGTCAAAACTAACAATTTTGAAAAATCCTCCAGTGACAATATTGTTAGATCAAATCAGTTGACCAGTTCCTTTAAGTTGACCAACAAACCTAACAATTGTAGATCTATGTATGATAATAGATATTATAGATGAGAAGGATCTTAATGGTCAACTATATCTTTTAAGTTAACCCAAGAAAGCAGTCATAGTCACAATACCAATCATAATAGATATTATAACTTTAAAGGATCTCAATAGTTAACTAACTCCATTCGGTTAACTAAAGGAATCAATCATAGTCATAATACTTATCATTCATGATAAACCACTAAACGATACTCTAACTCCTGCTATAACTATATCAAATCTAGTCATAAATATTATAAATGTAGATTTCATCATAAAAATCCAAGAAAATGGGTTTGGAGGTCCAAAACTCGATCTACAAATCCAAGTACTAACCCAAAGTGAGCCAAGAATACTTGGGTACAAAGAAATAAGTGATATATCTTTTTTTGCAGGAACTTCACTCAAATTATATGGGGAAATAGTATCTTGACAGTGGATGTTCAAATAACATCACAGAGAACAAAGGCCTTTTTAAAATAGTAGATGATTTTGATGGAGGAGATATAAGTTTTGGAGTCAGTTCCAAAGGCAAAGTAATAGGTATTGGTATTATCTCCTTTAATGAATAATTTGATATCAATAATGTTTATTTACTTAAAAGATTAAAGTACAATCAACTGAGCAAAAGGAAACTATGAGATGTTGTTCTTGAGGTAATATTCAAAAAAGATGGATGTATTGAAAGGTATGGAGGAAAACTTCTTGATAAAAATAGGCATAGAAATATGTTTGTCCTAGACTCTATCAAAAGTAGATAAGTACATATATTTCTTATTTCCATCTCTAAATATCCTTGGGTTTGGCATAGAAAGCTTGGTTATACTAGTATGAGACAAATTAAAAAGCTAGCCAAACATGAACTTTTGACTGGCCTCCCAAAGCTTGATTACAAAAAAACTCACATCTTTGATTCTTTTAAACTGGATAAGAAAACTAGAAACTCTTTTTCTATCAAAGATATTTGTCTATAACTAAACCATTGCAACTTTATTATATGGATCTATCTGGACCTACTAGAGCTGCTAGCATTTGAGGTAAAAGGTACCCGTTTGTGATTACTCATGATTATTCTTTATTTAAATGGTTTTTTTTTAACAAAGATGATACTTTAAAGAATTTTGATGTTTTTTCTTGGAAAGGTTCAAAGATACAAAGGTTACTATATATCTGCTATTAGACGCGATCATGGAGGATTATTTGAGAATAAAGACTTTGAAACTTTTAGTAATAATCATGGTTACACTTCTTTTCTAAAAGATCCCTTCAATAAAATAGAGTGGTTGAAAACAAGAATATAACTCTTCAAAACATGGCACGAACCATGTTTTGTAAATATTCTTTAACTCACAAATTTTGGGTAGAAGATTTAAGTACTGCCTGTCACATTTTGTATAGGTGTCTCATTAGACTTATCCTAAAGAAAACCCCTTATGAGCTTTATAATAGCAAGAGACCCAAGACCCAATACTGGGTACTTTCATTCATTTGCATTCAAATATATTATTCATAACAATGATAAATTTAGCATAGGTAAGTTTGATCCACAAAGTTATAAAGGTACATTTATGGGAGATTCTAACTCTAGTAGATGCTATAGAATTTATAATAACATACTCTATGTATTGATGAATCATGGCATGTTATTTTTGATGATTCTAAACACATTATTGAGAATAGAGAAGATGAGTATGAACCTAGAAAAAATACAAATGTTACAATAGTTGACTCGTCTATAGAGTCAAGTAATACAGAGAATAGTTAGACAACTCTAGCTATAAATGATCATTTTCCATAGAAAAAATTCCAAATAAATGGAGAAATGATTTTGAGTATCTAATAAAATACATCATTGGTGATACCAAGGAATGAAGACAAGGTCCTCAAGCAAGAAGAGTGCAAATGTTACACTCATATCTCAACTTAAACCAAAGAAGGTAAATGAAACTCTAGAATAAGAATGTTGTGTTAAGGATATGGAAGAAGAACTTGAGCAGTTTGACAAAGATCAATTATGGACTTTAGTTCCAAGAGTAGAAATACCTCTATTATCAGAAAAAATGTGTTTTCATAAACAAATAGGATGAATCATTTAAGGTAGTATGAAATAAAACTCATCTAGTCTCCTAAGGCTACTTACAATAATAAGGAGTTGACTATGATCAAATGTCTGGGAATGTGGCAAGGTTAGAACCTATTAGAATCTGACTTGTATATGCATCTCACAAAGGTTTTAAATTATTTAAAATGGATGTCAAAAGTTCTTTTTTAAATGGATTTATTGTTAAAAAAAATTGTAAAGAAACCTCATGGCTTTGAAAATTCTGAATTTCCTTACCATGTATTTAATCTTTCAAAAGCTCTTTATGGGATGAAACAAGCTCATAGAGCTTTGTATTACAGAATATTTTTAACAGATCATGAGTTTATTCGTGGAAAATTTGACACAACTCTTTGATTACAAAACTTACTCTTGAAATCTAATTATCCAAATTTATATTGATGATATTATCTTTGGTAGTACTAATGCTGAATTATGCAAGGAATTCTCTGAGTTGATGCAAAGCGAATTTGAAAAGAGCATGATGGGAGAATTGACCTTCTTCATGATTTTGAAAATTTATCAAAAGTTGATGGAACCTTTTATCTGTCAAAGTAAGTGCTCAAAATATGCCATCAAAAAGTTTGGACTAAAGGATGCAAAATCTATCGGCACTCCAATGAGCTCCATTTGTGTTCTTACATTTGATGAAAAAGGTAAGACTATTGATGAAACTAAGTATCGTGGTATGATTGGATACTCCTTTATCTTATTGCTAGCTGACCAGATATTTTTCTTATAATATGCAAATGTGCAAGATTTTAGTCAACTCCTAAAGAATTCCACCTTACTGGATTGAAGTGTATTATTAGATTTCTTATTAGAACTATGTCATATGGCTTATGGTATCCTAGAATTATTTATTTGAGAAAAAAGGCTTCTCATATATATATGATGCAGGAGACAATGATGTTAGAAGAGGTACTAGTGGAACTTGCCAACTCATGAGAAATTCTCTCATCTCAAGAAATAACAAGAAACAAAATTGTGTCTCTTTGTCAACCACTGAATCAGAATACATCTCCATTGGATAGTGTTTTGCCAAAATGTTTTGGATGACTCACCAACTCAGCAATTATGATATTTCTGTGAAACCTATAAAAATTTTCTGTGATAATTCTAGTGCTATATGATTATTAAGAAATCATGTGCATAATTCTAGAGCTAAACACATCGATATCAAGCATCACTTTATTAGAGATCATTTATAAAAGGTGATGTTGAATTATCATTTGTTAGTACTGACTTTCAATTAGCAAATATTTTTACAAAACTCTTATCGGAAGAAAGGTTTTGTTTTCTCCAAAAATTATTTGAAATAATTCCAAAAACTTTGTAAAATCTTTTTTATCCTTATTTAATGACTGCAATTGAGTGTATAAGTAGGTTCATTTAATGGTTGATTTTGATTTATGTACTTTCCTTTATTATTTCCTTGAAAGTGATTCTATAGTTATGAACTTGCCTTGTCCATTACCTCTTTCTCGCTGACACAAGGCTATCGCCTAAATCATAAGCTATTTTTATTCTCTATGTGTATTTTCATATTCCTCTTTATGCTATATCTTTCACTTTCTCCTCTTTTTAATCTCATTCTCTTTTCAAACTCTTTTTCATCTCATTCTCTCTCCAGACTCTCTTTCTTTCTCTTTTCTTCCATTTCTTAAACCCTAAAAAATCCTCCTCCATGTACAATTACAAAAGTTCATGATTCAAGAAAAAGGCAAGCCTTCTTTCCTAACATGGACCTTTCTGATCAACACCTTATATAAGATTCCTTAGACTCCTCTTACTCTCTCCTAAGAAAAAGGCCTTCAAATATTGATGATTCTAAAAATTCTAAGAATAAGGTAAATTTTGATTTTGACAGTTCCTTAAATATCAAAACTAATATTTATGGAGACCTTATAATGAATCCTTGTTTCATTCTCTCATGGAACGATCCATGGTGCATGGTTGAATTATGAATTTAACTCTCTTAGAACCTCCAATGCCCCATTATATAATTGTTTTATATCCAAGGTTGGGAAATAGTTTTTTTATATATTCCTAAACTCACCTATGAACCCCTTGTTCATCTCTTTAATGCCAATTTGTGCTCTATTCATGCTGATTTATTGGAAATATTAGTCTTAGGTTAGCGTGTCTTCTTAGACTATTATATGTTTTACTCTTTTTTTGTTATCTCTTGTTCTGGTTTTTTACTTCCTCCAAAATCCTTGGCAAGTTGATTTTGATATCCTTTTTGCACAAGCAAAGAAATCCATTTCTCTAGAATCTTCTAAACCTCTTCCCTCTTCCCTTAGTCTGAAAAATATCTTTTGAGGCTAGAGTAATTACTCATATTGTAGCAACCACTCTTAATCCTTGTGCATGATCTCTATCTACTATTACTAACATGACACCTTATTCAATTACTATCTTCTTATTTAGTGAAAAATCAAACTCTTATTGTTTCATTATAATTTCATGATTGAAGCCTCTCTTGTATTCTTGAATCGGGAAATATTCATCTTGAGGACTTTCCCTCTTCTTTTGTCAAATAATGTTATAATTCCAAAGTGTTCATCAATATGGCTATGTTCGTGCTAAAAATACTTAGGTTCAAAAGAATGTATAGCATGGTTAATGCATCTCCCTTTTCTAAAATTAGGCCTTCTTCTCCTAATGATGTTTGTCCTTCCTCAGTTTCTTAGATCATTCTCAACCATATGTATGAACAATTTGTGTTATTTTTGTGTAGTTTTGGTCTGTATCGGGTATAAACCCATGAATGCTTTCTTTTTTCTCTCATAGTACATGTTTTGGTGCTTCGTCTTCTTTTTTCTTTGATGTCAAAGGGGGAAATAGCATGTACTATCTTTATAGGATCATAGTCATATGCTCTGATAGCACCATTCAGGAAGAGCATTGGTCATCCTAGTCAATCATTCAGCTGAGCTAAATAGGGAAGTCGACTAACTATATTTTGAAATTTTCATCCATAAAAAATTAGGAGATTGATAGTGTCTAATTTTAATGTCTGACAACCTAAAGGAAAAATAAACAATGGAGGAAAAGAGAAGAAGGCTTATCAAGCTTCTTAAAAAAGAAAATAGATCTTTCACAAAAATATAGAAGGAAAGGATTATAATTGCATCCTCAACATTTAATGAAGCATATTGTGTTAGAAGAAACAAGGGTAATTCAAGATTGGCGGAATCTCTATTTTAGGGCTCATTAACACGGGCTTTATGACTCGTTAAAAGACACCATTTATGATCCAACATTATTCTTAAAAAGATGAAATTTTCTATCCAATTTTTGGGGAACAAAACTCATGGGTTGCCTTTTATTTTAAATCTTATAATGGCTAGTAGTAGTCCTATCACTACTATTTAAACAATGGAAAACAAAGGAAGAGACATACTTTTGTCTCAACCTTTTCTAGTTCTTTGATATACTTTATTTAAGGGTTGTATTCTCTTAAGGTTTATTGTGTATTTAAGAAGAGAGAAGAGAAAACAGTAGTTGGTGAGGCATTGTATCGATAGTAAGATGGAAGAAAAGAGTGTGGATTAGAGCCAAAAATCTTAACTCAATCATGATAATTTGATTTGATTTACAAGGAACTAGTAGAATACCTTGCAACCCAAGGGAACTGGAGTAAGACATATTAGAGGTCCCAACCAATATAAAATATCTTGTGTGATTCCTTTCTATTCACATAATTTTGTAAACTGTATATTAGGGATTTAGTAGTCGACTATCGATCAAAATGGGTCGATTGTCAAAAAAAAAAATAATTCACCCCTCTTTACTACTTTCAATATTCAACATACATAAGGCCTATAAATCTTTATGCTCTAACTCAATGGGATGGTGACAAGACTTTTTGAACACTGTTTGAGGATACATGACAATAGGAGTTTTAAACGCAGTTTGATAAGCTTAAAGAGCATCATATAGTTGCAAGCCAAATTTTTGCATCTGACATTCATAGTTTTCTCCAAGATCGACTTGACTTCCTAATTCAAAACCTCAACTTCGCCACTTGTTTTGGGGTGATATGGGGTAGCCACCTTATGCTTCACCCCGTGCTTATATAATAAAGCACAAAATACTCGACTACTAAAGTGAAACTCCTTTACTAACGAATGCATGGGGAGTCCCGGACCTTGTAAATATGTACTTATTCAAGAAGAATGTGACACCATTTCTCTTATTTTTCAGCAAAACAATTGCTTCCATATATTTTGACATGTAATCAACAACAACCAATATGCACTTGTTACTATATGAGCTTATAAGGGACCATAAAGTTGATGCCCACACAACAAATAACTCTACTTTGAGGTTATTCTTCAAGGGTATCTCATGCCTCCCAAAAATAACTCTGTGCATTTGACATTGAGTATAAGTTTTAACCAAGTCATGAGTGTCTCTATGAAGAGTAGGCCAATAAAAACTGCATTGATAGACTTCCAATCTGATAACACCATGATTGACACCAAATGGAGATGGATGGTAAGCCTTAAGGATGGAACACATCTCTAACACCATTATACACCTACAAATCACTTTGTTTACACACTCCATGATTAATTAGGGTTCATTCAATAATATTCTACACATCATGGAGGAATTTCTTCCTCTGATAATGATTTATATATGTCGGAAGAAAGTCACTTACAACATAATCTTCATAATCCACATACCACAATTCTACACTTCCCGAGGGTGATATGATTATCTCATCGAGAAAGGTTTCATCAATCTTGATTTCACCCAACTTCTTATTATTGGACTCAAGGAGATGGTCCTATACTTGATTTTTGAAACCCTTCTGATCTTTAACCTCAAAATAAAATTCTTGAAAAAGCAAGATCTACCTAATAAACCAAATTTTATCTTCCTTTTTAGCCATCAAACATTAAGGAGTTGTGTGGTTAGTGTGCATAATGACTCTTGTACCTAACAAATAGGCACAAAATTATTTAAAATTCATAGACTATGATAAACAACTATTTCTATATAACCATGTAGTTGCATTGTACATCATTCTGTGACTTGCAAGCATAATTGGTTGGATGAAAAGGCTTACCTTTCCTTTGGCCCAATACCTCACCTAATGCAAAACAACTTGCACCGCACATCAACTCAAAATGTAATGCCTAATTTGGAGCCATAATTATATAAGTCGGCACAAGTTTCTCCTTGATATAATTAAGTGCTCTCACAGAATAACCATTAAATTCAAAACTTTATTCCTTCTCAAGAAGTTGACATATAGGATAAGCGACCTTTGAGAAAACTTTCATGAACCATCTATTGAACATGGCATGCCTAATAAAACTTCTAACACTTCTCATAGGGATAGAAGGGGGAAACTTAGCAATAACTTCAAACTTTTCTTGGTCAACTTCAATGCCTTGACTCGATAATATTGTGCTAAATCACGATACCCTCGCTAACCATATAATTACACTTCTCTTAATTTAAATTAGGATTTGTTTCCACACACCATTGAAGGACCTTACTCTAGTGTTTGAGGCATTATCATATGAGTCACCAATAATAGAAAGTCATCAATAAAAACCTCTATGGTATCTTTCACCATATTCAAAAATGTAGACAAGATGCATCTTTGATAGGTAGCGTGTGCATTACATAGCCTAAAGGCATGATTTTAAAGGTGAAGGTCCCATAAGGGCATCTAAAATTAGCATTCTATTTATCATTGGGTGAAATAAAAATTTGATCATAACCATAATACCCATCAAGAAAATAATACCACCCACTTCCCATCAACCAATCAAGAAATTGGTCTATGTATTGCATGGGGATGTGGTGTTTTTCCGTCCAAGAATACAAATTTTGGTAAAAAATGCATACCCTTAAACCCATGACTGTATGGACTGGTGTAATATCATTGTTTATATTTGGCACTCTTCTGGGAACACATTGCACCGGGCGTACCCATGTACTATATAAAATTAGGTATATGACATACACATCCAACCACTAGATTATTTTCCTCTTGACCACCTCTTGTCTTGATGGGATTAGCCTCTATTGGTGTACTACACTAGTGTAATACCCCACATTTTTGGGCTAGTCTTTGAACCATCGTTCCTATATGTAAAATCTATAATCCAAATGACTCTTATGTTAATATAAGTTTCATGATGTTTATCCTCATGTTTTATTATCTTTTGAGGTGAAAAATGTTCATAAGAATCGCTTAGAACAAAGTTGAGCTTAGAGCCTTTGATTCATCCAAAGTTTGGCATTCGATTCTACAAGGGTCTACTTTAAACGTGTATAATATTTTATATAGAGAGAATTTTTTCAGCTCAAAAACCACTAAATTGTAGATAATTGAATTAGCTTTCCAACGATACCAATTTCGTCAAAATCCAATACACAAGCAAAATATTTATGGCATTTTATGGGTGAGGCAGTAAGACGACAAGATAGCAGTGCAACGCATTGGCATTCACATTACAGAACCGTTTCAC
Source organism: Capsicum pubescens (assembly GCA_030864215.1). Classification (NCBI taxonomy): domain Eukaryota; kingdom Viridiplantae; phylum Streptophyta; class Magnoliopsida; order Solanales; family Solanaceae; genus Capsicum; species Capsicum pubescens. The sequence continues at coordinate 131,729,734 of CM061549.1, forward strand.
ATGCTAATTCAGTTTCTAAAGGGTGTAGGGGGACTTTTGTCACTTCCCCTTACCCAAATCTGCCCATAACACTTAATTTCAACCCCTAAAGCAATATGCACTCAATTATTCATCTTTTATCTCGAAGAAAAACCCTAGCCTACTCAAGAACACCAAGAACTTCATCAATTTTTCTTCAAGAAAAGCAAGAACTCAAGTTTCTTACTTCAAAAATGCTTTCAAGATTGTGTTTGTCGTTCAAGATTAAAGCTTTAAGGTATGTGGGACTTCATTCATGGGTCCTCTATCACCCATGGAGCCCAAAAACTCTTTTCTTTCAATTAAAGAATGAATTTTCTATTATTATAGTATTTTGTATGTTCCAGAATGATTGAATTTCATGTTTTCATGGTGATTTTAATTCAAATCAGTCCATATGTGATTCCATGCAAGATTTTAAATTCCTCATGCTATGAATTTGAATTTATCATGCTTTATTCAAGTAAATTCCATGATGGAACCTAAATTCATGATGTTTAGCAATATTTCCATGTTTTAAATTCATGCAATCCACATGTTTGATGGAATTCCCATATCATGATTAAGTCAATTTCAAGATGAATCCCTAAGCTATGAACTTTGCCATGTAAATCTATTGTTCCCTCATGTTTAAGACATTCTTACATTCAAGCTATGAACTTTACATATTTTGATGAAATACACATGTCCTATTTCAAGCGAATTACATGTCAATTCCCCAACTCATGATCTTAGTTATGTAATCATGCTATGCTCCCATGTTTAAGATATTTCCATGTTCAAGTTCACGATCTCATTTGTTTGGCGAATTTCCCCATATTAAAGTATTAATCTCCATATTCTTGAAAGAATGCCTATATGAATTGAGTAGCGTAATCATGACACGTTACCAAGTGTTCTCATTCATGTACGAGTCCATAACCTCTAAGTGTTTGATAAAATATCTCAGTGAATGAATTATGAACAACTGACTATGGCTATGTTCTTCAAGATCATGCTATACTTTACTTTTTATTCTATCGAGTCCTGGGGGTATTCAATACCCATAAATCTAGCTGCTTATCTAGAGTTATAGTAGTTATAGAATATTCTCAGTAGTGTTACAAATAGTAGTACTCTGTAAACAGTCCCAGTCTCAGTTCAGTATTCAGTTTAGAACTCAGTGAACTCAGTCAGATAACAAAACTCAGTATTATTTCATTAGTCAGCGGGACACAGTAAACTCAGTTCAGTTCAGTTAGACAACACAATAAATAATAATTCAATCAAGCCTAGTATAGTTTAGAAATTAGATCAGTGTCTATTTAGTTGGGAGTAAGAATCAGCACTGAGCGAACCCAGGGATTGGGGCATTCCTGCCAGCATAAGGTTTGACCTTTAGTAGAAATCCCTGAGTTGTAGAACTATATAGCCAGCGTAGGTTGAGATATCTTATTGGTAGACTAGGATTGATACATCACACATGAGTTTTCCTTCCAGCGAGGGTTAAAGAAAGTGATTCCTATTAGAGAGGGTTAACTCACAACTTGTCTTTACCCTTGGCATAGTATTGACATCCTTCCATCTGGGGTTATAGGTTGGATCCCAATCCATTTGGAAAGGGTCATGTCGGCTAGGTAAATACCTCTCATAGTTTCAGTTTCAGGCTTAGTATAGAACTTAATTCAGTTCTACAAATTTAGAACTGCCAGGCATAGTCACCCAGCTCAGTATAGAACTTAATTCCATTCTACAAAATAAGGACTATCAAAAATATTTACTCAATTATAAATATTATAGTATAAGTAAACTCATATATCAGTCATTCAGTTTTTAGAACTCATTATCAAGTGTTAATGTGTTCTTAATTACAGTCTCAGTTAGAGTCCCAGTTATAGTCTCAGTTACAGTATCAGTTACACTCTCAGTTACCATTTTAGTTATAGTATCAGTCATAGTATCAGTTTAGTAATTAGATCAGTAACTCAGTTCAATTTTAGTTTTGCTTGACCATAGCGTACAATTATCACTTATTCAGTTATCAGTATTTCAGTACCTAAGTTTACAAACTATTTCATAATTATGTTATACACTTGGTCTTGCATTCTCAAATAATACAATTTTTTCATGAATTCATGCTAAGTTACCTCTTGTTACTTAGTTAGTCCTTACCTTATATGTATAATACTCAATAGTTTTAGTCCAGTTATTCATTTTGAGTATAGTTCGGCCTTACATGCCCAGTATTCAGCTATCAATCATCTAGTTAATCTGATAAGTTAGTATGTTTATGCATTTGTGCTCAGTGTGATTGTATATTCAGATCCTTAATTTATGTTACACTATATCATGTAGTTTTAGACCTAGTATTCACACAGTATCCATGTTTTATCATATCCCAGCTTCGGTTATAGTTATAACATTAAAGTAAAGTTTAAAAAAACTAAGTGTAGAGATTCAACATCTTATTAGAAAATATTTGTCACTCATGCTTTAAGATATTTTATTTTTTAGTTTATTCTAGCCTATTGGTAAGTCTACTTACACTTAGCATGCATGTTTTACGATTACGTATGAAATCAATTTTACTTGTTGCATTTACCCCTGCATACTCAGTATATTCTAGAATTAATGATCCACATATATGTCTATGTGCTACATTATCTCATAATGTAGGTATCAGTTATAGCCTATGCATCATAATCATACTGTTGTAAATTCCAGCCAGCAGGTGATGAGTTCTCCTACTTAGGGAACTCCAAACAGTTTTAGTTCATGTACAGTTCATTTGTTTTCATATGTATTGATTTGTAGTAGTTAGAGGTAATCCCAGCTATCTATAGTCAGTATAGTAGAGGCTTCATAGATGTCAGTCAGAGTCATCCATGTTATTTTAGTTTCGTCCTTCAGATTTATCAGACTGTAAATCTTTATCAATATTGTATGTATTTTAGATTTTCAGTATGATTATGTTTCCGCACAGCAGAACAACTATTTATTATGTTATAATTCAGTAGTTGCTTAATAGTATTCTAGTTCATGGATTAGCTTGGGATCACTTGTGGTTCCAAGCACCATGTGACAATTAGGGGGTAGTCTCAGGTCGTTACAACTAGGCATGCAATCAATCTCTAATTTGATTTATGGGTGCAAATACCATGAAAATCCTAATAATATCCACTATGGTCTACCTTATAGCTCGAATAAACATACTCATAATTGATTTCATGGCCTCTACTTTCCAAGGAAATATATCTTATGCAATAAAGATGGGTAAAGTGTTACTCTCACTCAAAGTGATATACTAAAGATTTGTAAGCAATGTCTTAATCTTAAATCAAATTGATACTCTCAACAATCAAGGGTTTGGCGGGAGGATTCTATTGATTTTTCAAGTCAACGTGCTAATTGAAACAATTATTAGTATAGGATCCAAGACTAGTCGATAATGAAACTACTTCATTACATTCCTCAATTTACTCACTTCCAAAGTTCCATAATATACCCACCAAAAGGTCCTTAATAAAATCTATCTCCATAGTATTAACCACTTCATTATCTGTCGCATAAATTACAGAGACACCTTGAAATTCTATTGGTTTTTTCATGGACTTGAATCCATTACCTGACACCTCTTCATTATTTACTCAAAATTTCTTTTAACCATACTCAACATCGACTAAGGCCTGCCTGGTAGCCGAGAATTGCCTATAAGGAATAATATAGACGTCATAGATATTATGATCCAAGATCACAAAATAAGATAAAAAAAAATAAAATGGTCCACCTTCACAATTACATCATACAAGGCAACCATGGGATTCTTTATAGATTTCTCGCCCATTAAAAGTCTTATTGTAGTCGGCTTGGGAGCAGCCAAACTTAGCATTCAAAACACGGCCAATGGTATCAAATTAATACTCACCCTAAGATCACAAAAAGATTTTCCTAATCTGTACACCCTTCTCATACATGTGATGTGAATGCTCACGAGTCCTCTTTCTTCACAACCATTAGTGTAATACCCGTGTATTTCTAAGCTAGAAAATGAACCATTGTTTCTATGTATGAAACCTCCTATACTATGATTCATATTTTAGAACATGACTTACAATGAGCATCCTAGTGAGAAGAGAGCTTATGATGTTTTAAGCGTGTTAATATGAGTCACTTAGAGTAAGTCAAGGTAAGAGTTTTTGAATCCATCAAGCTTTAGTGTTTGATTTCATAAGAGTCATCTTTGAACAAGTCTAACTTGATGTATATGTGTTATTTTGGTAGATTAAGATCCACCAAATTGTACAAAATTGAATTAGTTTTCCAATGATACCAATTTTTCCAAAATTCAACCCCCGAGCAAGAAATTATGCCTTTGTAAAGTGGAGTGCGTCGCCTAAAAATTGCCTAAGGCTACTAGAATGGTTAGACCATAATTTGTGCGACGCACAACCTAACATATGCCAAAATTTGTGTGACACACAACCTAAATTAGGCGATAAGTTGTGTGTCGCACAACCTAGCTTACGCAATAAGTTGTGTGCCGCTTATATTATGGCCCAAGTGACATAAACACCCCATTTTTGAATTATTTTAAGGGAAAAAGGGGTATTTTCCACCCCTATATAATCCTATAACACAGGATTTAGCCCCAATTCAACCAAAATATAGTCACTTCTCTCAAAATTCTCTCAAGAACAAGTTAGGGTTCTCAATTGGGGATTCAAATTCAAGAAAATTCCTCCTTAAATCTTTGTAAAATCAAGTACTAAGGTATGCATAGCTTTTATTCATGGTTTTCTTTCGTCCATGAAGCCCAAGAATCAAGCTTTAAACTATAGATTATGATAGTCATGCTATGGGTTGAGTATGTTCATGTGGTTGTTGTTGTATGATTCTCAAGTTGGAATCTTTATGAGTTTTATAAAAATATGTTAGCATGTGAGTTGAAAACCATGAATTTTAGTTGGTTATGATATGTTAATTTGATGATTATGCCATTCCTTAAGTCATGCAACCCAAGTGTTTGATAAAATGCATAAGATACTAAAAATTATGTAATATAGCTCAATTGTGATTTATGTGATGGATTCATACTTTACCCTTATTTTCAAATGACTCTCATGCTATTGATGTGCAATGTAGATGTTTGTTGGAATGCTCATGATGTTAGATTATGAAATTTTGGCATTGAGTCTATGCATTCCTACTATGTACAAGTTATGATAACCATGTACTTCATGTAATCCCCAACTTATTGCATTATGGATTGTTGAAGTTGGTCATGTATTGAAGAATGTCAAGCCTTGGCAGTTTCCTTCTATCGAGTCCTGGGGGTACTTGTACCCAAGAATTTAGTTGTGTGCCTAGAGCAGTGTCATGTTTTCACAATATCCTCAGTCAAGCCATGTTCATTCGAATTCAGTCAGTCATATGACTCAGGAAAACTTAGTAAACTCAGTAATCCCAGTAATCTTAGGAAGCTCATTAATTCAGTAATCTCAGTAGCATTTCATCAGTTAATGGAACTCAATGAAATCCGTCCAGTTTAGTTCAGTTAATCATGTTCAGTGTCTATTCAGATGGGGGTAGGATTTAGCATCGAGTGAACCCAAGGATAAGGACACACACTGATAGTTGAGGGTGTGATCCTTAGAAGAAATCCTTGCATTACAGAACTATGTAGCCAGCATAGGTTAAAACATCAACACTGACAAATGAGGGTTGATGAGGTGGATAAACACTGTCAGATGAGGGTCTCACCATTCTCTTTTGGGGATACTGCCAGATGAGGGTCACCCATATCTTATCTTTAAAAGTGGTGTAGTATTGATACCCTTCCAATTAGGGTTACAGATTGGACCCCAACTCAGCTATAATACGTTATTTGGGGCATGTCGATTAGATGACTACTTCCCACAATCTTAGTCTTAGTAAAAGAACTCAGATAGTTCTTCAGATTTTAGGACTGTCAGATATAGTCAACTCAGCACAATACAAAACTCAGCTAGTTCCATCAAAACCTAGACTGTCAGATACAGTCTCTCAATATCAGTTATATCAGTTATCAGTAACTCATGATATCAGTAATCAGACTCAGTAGTCAGTACCATCACAAATTTAGTTACAGGCACTTATTAATACATGTATTCTAACGTTCATTTTATACAGTTAGTTAGCATTGGTCATCCATTCAAACCCTTTGTATTCAGCATACCTCATATGCATAGCAGTACATTCAATCGTATTGATGTATTTGCGCTATGGTATTTTATTCTATACCATAGATTCAAAAGCATGAGCTCCAGAGCATCAGCAGTATTCCTATTTCACCAGTCAGAGTTAGCAGTGATCCCTCATCCTTTGAGTACATGATCATTAATTTATTTCTTCATTACATAGTTTATTTCAGTAGTTGGAGTTAGTTGGGGACATGTCCTATAAACTCCTTATTCAGACAGTTCAGTTTTAGATGTTTTTCAGACTACAGTATGTTCAGATAGTTTTGTTTCAGTTTTTTTGGGTATTGATATACCGTACTTTCATATGTTATATTTTATCAATTTTGAACCTTATGGCCTCTCAGCCTTTATTTCTGCATTTATACAATATATTATGTAGTGTTCAGGTACAAATATCAGTCATGGGTTAGCTTGTAGTTCTTCGGGATCATGAGCACCGTGTAGCATTTTGGGTACCAGATTTGGGGTGTTACAAACTTGATATCAGAGCCAGGTTCAATAGTGTCCTAGGAAGTCTGAAAGCCGCATTTAGTAGAGTCTTGTACGTGGGTGTATTGCGCGCCATATTTATATGCAGGAGGCTATAAGATGTTTTAGGAATAGTTTCCCTCTTTTAGTATTCATGTCGTGCCAATGAGCATAATTTCTAGCTAATCTCTCAGTATAATTCTTTTCTTTTCCATTTACAGAACATGCCTCCCAAAATGAGAACCAGAAATCAGTCAGCCCCTCAGCCCGAAGATTCTTTAGGTGAATATGTCTCTCATGCAGAGTTCAGAGCTATATTCAATACTATTGCCCAGTCAGTTTCTACTCAGAATGAATGACCGGCTGTCATTCTGGCCAACTCAGTGTCTAATTTAGATGCAGCCAGGATTCGGGACTTCACGCAAATGAATCCTTCATCCTTTTCTAATCTAAGGCAGATGAGGACCCTCAGGAATTTCTTAATCAAGTTTAGAAGATTACGGACATCATGAGGATTACTTCTAGTAAGAGTGTGGAGCTAGCTACATATCAATTGCAAGATATTACTCACACTTAGTTTAAGAAGTGGAAGTCAGAGAGGTCAGTTGATGCAGGATCCATAGAGTGGGAGGAGTTTGTCACCACATTCTTAGATAGAATTTTCCCCAAAAGATGAGAGAAGCTAAGATATTAGAATTTATCAACCTCAGGCAGGGAAACATGATGGTGAAAGAGTATTCTCTTAAGTTTACTCAATTAGCCAGATATGCTCCCCATGTAGTGGCAGACAGCGGGGCTAAGGTAAGTAAGTTTGTTTTTAGGGTTAATGATAGTATGGTCAATGAGTGCAGGTCTATGATGTTGAAAAGTAACATAAACCTATCCAGGCCTATGACCCATGCTTAGCATATAGAAGAGCAAAAGATTAAGATGAGGGAGAAGAAGAATATCAGAGCAAGGATAGGTAGTTTCAACTTTGCTCAGCCTAAATAAGAAGGAGGGAATCATTCTCAATTCTATCCTAAGTCATCCATTCCAGCTCCTTCTTTAGCTACTGCTCCAGTGCTGAAATTTAGAGATGACAATAGAGATAGGGCACCAGGCTCTAAGTCTCTGGGAAGTGTCAGCAATGCCTAAACTAATCCCCTTTGTCAAACTTGTGGTAAGAACTACAAGGGTGTTTGTAGAGTTGGCAGTGATGTGTATTTCAGATATGGCAAGCTAGGACATAGAGTCAGGGATTGTCCCCGGTCAGGTTATCAGGGTCTGCAGAATCATTCCTCAGCCCAGTCTGGTCACCCAAATCAGCAGGGTGCCACTTTCAGTGCTATTAGTGGACATCGTCCAAATAGACTTTATGTTGTCCAGTCCCGAAAAGATCAGGAAAATTCTCCTGATGTGGTTACTAGTACGTTACAGATCTTTCACTTGCATGTTTACTCTTTGCTAAATCCAAGAGATTTCTTATCTTTCGTTACTCCTTACATAGCAATTGATTTCAGATTTAGTCACGAAATTCTAGCAGAGCCTTTTTCAAACGAAATTCTAGCAAAGCCTTTTTCAATCTCTACCCTAGAGGGAAAAATAATCATAGCCCGGTGGGTATACAGGAACTGTCCAGTTATGATATTTTAGAAAGTCACCTCAGCACACTTAGTCGAATTAGAGATGACTGATTTTGATGTCATTCTCGGCATGGATTGGCTTTATTCCTTCTATGCCATAGTCGACTGCAGAAATAGAGTTTTCCAATTCCAGGTTCTGAATGAACTTGTCCTAGAATGGAGGGGTAGTACTTTAGGTTTCAGAGGTCAGCTTATTTCCTACCTTTGGGAAAGAAAAGTGATATCTAAAGGATATGTTTATGATCTTATTCATGTTAAGAAATCTAGCTCCGAGACTCCCAATCTTGAATCGGTCCCAGTCGTGAATGAATATCCAGATGTCTTTCCCGAAGATTTTCTAGGAATTCCTCCCGAAAGGGAAATAGACTTCCGCATTGATCTTCTTCTAGATACTCAGCCTATATTTATTCCATCATACAGAATGGCAGCAACATAGGTCATAGAACTGAAAGAGCAGTTGAAGGATCTCTTAGATAAAGGATTCATCAGACCCAGCGAATCCCCATGGGGTGCACCAGTCTTATTCATGCGCAAGAAGATGGTTCTCTCAGAATGTGCATTGATTACCACCAGCTCAATAAAGTCACGTTCAAGAACAAGTATCCACTTCCCCAAATTGACGACCTATTTGACCAACTTTAGGGTGCCAGTTATTTCTCCAAAATAGACCTCAGATCAGGCTATCATCAACTCGAAGTTAGAGAATGTGACATTTTGAAAACAGCCTTCTGTACTGGATATGGTCACTTTGAATTCCTAGTCATGTCCTCTGGTCTTACCAATGCCCCTTCATCTTTCATGGACTTGATGAACCATGTGTTCAAACAATACTTGAACATGTTCGTCATAGTCTTTATAGATGATATTCTGGTCTATGCCTGCAGTGAGCGTGATCATGCAGACCATCTCAGAATCATACTTTAGACTCTCAGAGATCATCATTTATTTACCAAATTTAGTAAGTGCAAGTTTTTTCTAAGGTCAGTAGCATTCTTTGGTCATATTATTTCCAGTGATGTCATTAAGGTTGATCCTCAAAAGACCAAAGCAGTAAGAAACTGGCCCATACCTATCTCTCCATCAAATATCAGGAGTTTTTTGGGTTTGGCTGGCTATTACAGACAGTTTATTAAGGGATTTTTTTCTATTACATCCCCTATGTCCACATTAACTCAGAAGAAAGTCAAGTTTTAGTGGCTAGATCCTTGCAAGAAGAGATTTTAGGAGTTGAAGACTCGACTCACCTCAACTCCAATTTTGGCTCTTCCAGATAGTTCAAATGGGTTCATAGTGTATTGTGATGCATCTCGAGTAGGTTTGGGTTGTGTCCTCATACATCATGGTAAGTTCATAGCCTACACCTCCAGATAGCTTAAACCCCATAAAAAGTATTATCCGACTCATGATCTTGAGTTAGCAGCCATAGTATTTGCCCTAAATATTTGGAGGTATTATCTATACGGAGTTCATGTATATGTGTTCATAAATCATAAGAGCCTTCAGAACGTCTTTTCCCAGAAAGATCTCAATTTTTATCAGAGGAGGTGGTTAGAGCTCTTGAAAGATTATGACATGGTGTCCTTTACCATTCGGGCAAGGCCAACGTAGTGGCCGACGCTCTCTGTAGACTATCTATGGGTAGTGTTTCTTATGTTGAGGACAGTAAGAACAAGTTAACTCGGGAAGTCCATCATCTTACCAGACTAGGTGTTTACTTAGTCGATACATAAAAGGGTGATATATGGGTTCAGAGTAGTTCAGAATCATCTTTAGTTTTTGCGGTAAAAGAAAAGCAGGATAGAGATCCTAGCCTTGTCAAGTTGAAAGAGTCAGTCAAGGACCAGAAAGTAGAGGTTTTCTCCCAAGGAGGAGATGGTGTTTTGCATTATCAGGGTGTTCTTTATGTGTCAGATGTAGATGACTTGAGGCAATGAATTATTGTAGAAGCACATGGTGTGTGCTACTCTATTCATCTAGGGGCCACTAAGATGTACTGTGACTTATGAGAGATCTATTGGTGGAGTGGAATCAAGAGAGATATCGAAGAGTTTGTGCCTAAGTGCTCTACATGTCAGCAGGTTAAGATAGAGCATCAGAAGCCTAGTAGGTCCATGTAGGAGTTCATTATTCCTACTTGGAAGTGGGAAGGAGTGAACATAGACTTTGTGATGGGTTTGCCTCGTACTCGTAATCAGCATGATTCAGTTTGGGTCATTATAGATAGGATGACCAAATTAGTTAATTTTCTTCCAGTCCATACCTCTTATTCAGCCAAGGATTATGCCAAACTCTACATCAGAGAGTTGGTCAGATCTCAGACAGAGGTACCCAGTTTACCTCTCATTTCTAGAAAGCGTTCCAAAAGGGTCTTGGTACCCAAGTTCATCTCAGTACAACCTTTTATCCTCAGACAGATGGTCAAGAGGAAAGGACTATTCAGACTTTAGAATATATGCTAAAGGCGTGTGAAATTGATTTCAAGGGTAGTTGGGATGACCACTTTTCTTTGATTGAGTTTGCATACAATAACAACTATCATTCCAGTATTCAGATGGCTCCATTCGAAGCTCTCTATGGTCAAAAATATAGATCTCCAATTGATTGTTTAGAATTTAGTAAGGCCTTAGTTATAGGGCCTGACTTAGTATTCGATGCCTTAGAAAAAGTCTAGTTGATTAGAGAAAGACTCTGAGCTGCTCAGAGCCGCCAGAAGTCCTATTCAGATGTGCACAGAAAGGATCCTGAGTTCGAGATTGGTGATTATTTCTATCTAAAGATCTCTCCCATGAAAGGAGCGAAGTGGTTTGGCAAGAATGGAAAGCTCGGTCCCCGATATATCGGTCTTTTCAAAATTCTCAGTCTTTTCAGCAAGGTTTCTCAAGTTGCCTTCAAATGTAGCCTCAGTTCATCCAGTCTTCTATGACTCTCTGCTCAAGAAGTGCATAGGTGACCCAACAGTTGTAGTCCCTATTCAGAGAATAGATGTTCAGAACATCCTCTCTTATGAAGAGATTCCAGTCGAAATCTTAGACTATCAGACTCGCAGACTAAGGAACAAAGAAGTCCCTTTAGTCAAAGTTCTTTGGTGGAATCAGTCCGTTGAAGGAGCTACTTGGGAAGAATAAGTAGATATATGAATCAAGTATCCTCACCTCTTCTACTCTAACTCAGACTCAGCTCAATATAACAGTTCTCCTTAGGCTTTTAAATTTCATGTTCAAATTTCAATTACAAGCTTGGTATTCAGGTCATGTTCAGATCCCCATTCAAACTTGGTATTAATTTCCATTTCATATTCATTCAAGCATTCAAGTGTCAATTCAGTCAAGTATTCATGCATTAGACATGCATGTTCACTATAGAAGCTCAGCTTATCAATAATTTTAGTCATGCTTTCATAAGGAACAACTCAGTCAGATATCCATGCATCAGACATGCATATTCAGTATGAGATTTCAGTATTGTAGTAGTTCCAGTCATATAGTTATGTTTCAGGTGTTCACGTACCTTAAGTAAGTCTAGTCCATCAGTATTCTCAGTCTAGCCAGTCCCATTCGAGAACAAATATTCCCAAAGGGGAGATATTGTAATACCCCATATATTTCTAAGCTAGAAAATGAACCATTGTTCCTACGTATGAAACCTCCTATCTTGTGATTCATCTTTGATTACATGATTTATAATAAGTATCCTAGTGAAAATAGAGCTTATGATGTGTTAAGCGTGTTCATAATAACCACTTAGAGTGAGGCAAACTAAAAGCTTTTGAATCCATCAAGTTTTAGTGTTTGATTTTTCAAGAGTCATCTTTGACGAGCATAACTTTATGTATATGTTGTATTTTATCAGATTTATACCCTCCAAATTGTAGAGAATCTAATTAGCTTTCGAACGATACCAATTTTACCAAAATCCGACACCCGAGCAAGAAGTTATGGCTTTGCAAAGTGGAGTGTGTCGCCTAACAAATTGCCTAATGCTACTGGAATGGTTATGCCATAAGTTGTGCGACGTACAACCTAACATATGCCATAAGTTATGTGACTCACAACAAAACATATGCCATAAGTTGTGCGACTCACAACCTTACTTGGGCGATAAGTAGTGCGTCGCATATATTATGTCCTAAGTGATGTAAACACCTTATTTTTGAGTTATTTTAAGGGCATAATATGGAACTTATCCCCAATTCAATCAAAATATAGTCACTTCTCTCAAAATTCTCTCAAGAACAAGTTAGGGTTCTCAATTGGGGATTCAAATTCAAGAAAATTTCACCATAAATCTTTAGAGAATCACATACTAAGGTATGCATAGTGTTCATTCATGGATTCCTTTCGTCCATGAAGCCCAAGAATCAAGTTTTAAACTATAGATTATGATATTCATGCTATGGGTTGATTATGTTCATGGGGTTGTTGTTGTATGATTCCCAAGTTGGAATCTTTATGTGTTTTTATGAAAATATATTAGCATGTGAGTTAAAAACCATGAATTTTAGCTGGTTATGTTTTGTTAATTTAATGATTATGCCCTGCGTTAAGTCATGCAACCTAAGTGTTTGAAAAAATACATAAGAGACTAGAAATTATGTAATATAGCTCAATTGTGATTTATGTGATGGATTCATATTTTTCCCTTATGTTCAAATGACTCCCATACTATTGATGTGCAATATAGATGTTCGTTGGAATGATCATGATGTTAGAGTATGAAATTTTGACGTTGAGTATATCCATTTGTACTATGTACAAGATTATGATAACCATGTACTTCATGAAATCCCCAACTTATTGTATTATAGATTCTTGATGTTGGTCATATATTCAAGAATGTCATGCTTTGTCAGTTTCCTTCTATCGATTCTTGGGGGTACTTGTACTCAACAATTTAGTTGTGTGCCTAGGACCAGTTTCATATTTTAACAATATCCTCAGTCAAGCCATGTTCAGTAGAATTCAGTCAGTCATGTGACTCAGGAAAATTCTGTAAACTCATTAATCCAAGTAATCTCAAGAAGCTCAGTAATTTAGTAATCTCAGTAGTATTCTTTCAGTCAACAGAACTTAATAAACTCAGTCCAGTTCAGTTTAGTTAATCATGTTCAGTGTCTATTCAGATGGGAGTAGCATGTAGCACCGAGTGAACCCAAGGATGAGGACACACATTGACAGTTGAGGGTGTGATTCTTAGAAGTAATCCTTGCGTTCCAGAACTATGTAGCCAGCATAGGTTGAGATATCAACACTAACAGATAAGGGTTGATGAGGTAGATAAACACTGTCAGATGAGGGTCTAACCATTATCTTTTGGGGATACTGCCAGATGAGGGTCACCCACAACTTGTCTTTACCACTGGCGCGGTATTGAAACCCTTCTTATTGGGGTTACTTATTGGACCCAACTCAGCTATAATGCATTATTTGGGGCATGTCGGTTAGATGACTACTTCCCACAGTCTCAATCTCAATAAAAGAACTCAGATAGTTCTTCATATTTTAGGACTATCAGATATAATCAACTCAGCACAGTACGAAACTCAGCTAGTTTCATTAGAACCTAGACGGTCAGGTACAGTTGCTCAGTATCAGTTATATCAATTATTAGTAACTCATGTTATCAGTTATCAGACTCAGTAGTTAGTACCATCACGAATTTTGTTACAGACACTTATTCATGCATGTATTCTCATGTTCATTTTATACAGTCAGTTAGCATTGTCCATGCATTTGAACCTTTTGCATTCATCCTACCTCACATGAATACTAGTACATTTAATCATACTGATGTATTTGCGCTATGGTGTTTAATTCTATACCATAGGTTCAGAAAAACCAGCTCTAAATCATCAGTAGCATTCCAATTTTAGCAGTCAGAGTTAGCAGTGAGTCCTCATCCTTTGAGGACATAATCATTACTTTATTTCTTCATTACATTGTTTATTTTAGTAGTTGGAGTTATTTGGGGACATGTACCATCAACTCCTTATTCAAACAGTTCAATTTTAGAGGCTTTTCAAACTACAGTATGTTCAGACAGTTTTGTTTAAGTTTGTTTTGGTATTGATATAATGTACTTTCAGATGTTATGTTTTATCTGTTTTGAACCTTATGGCATTTCAGCCTTTATTTCTGTATTTATACAATATATTATCCAGTGTTCAGATAACAATCATGGATTAGCTTGTGGTCTTTTGGGGTCATGAGCACCCTGTCGCATTCTTGGTACCAGATTCGGAGTGGTACAATTAGGCTAGACATTATTACACTAAATATCTGCATCACTTTAATTTTTTTAAAATACATAACTTGTTTCATTTTACCAAGTCCTTCATGAATTTAACATAGCGGGTCATCTCTTTTAGGTATTCAAAAATTGGTATATTTACTTATAGATAGATAAATTTCACAAGAAAGTTCTTGAACTTTGAATAATCATCTTTCTTCTTAAGCCTTTATTGAAATAAAAGAGGTATTTTTACTTGTAGCCTTTAGACAACTAGGCTTTCTTATAATTTTTAAACATTACAATCAATCACTTGTGGTGCTTCTTTGCTCTCAACCTTTTCTTCCACTATTCTCATCTTCTCAACTCTTGGCTTATTTGTATTAGTGATATTTTTATTTGACTTTTCAAGTCTCTTTCTCTTACCTCTCAATTATTAATTAACTTTTTTCTTGTTAGTGTCTTTATCAAGATTCACAGCATCATTACCAGAGTTCTATCACTAATAGTGACAATTTCCATGATGCTAGCATTACTTTTTTAATTAGCTATGTCATCACTAGGTATTCCATCCTTTGGCTTGTATTTAGATAAGCTGAGATTTGGGCCAATTTTATTTTAATCTGCTTGATAAAGGCCAAATATAAGGTGTTCGTTTGAATGAATTATGAAAATCCAATCTCCCTTAACATCTTATCACTTTCTTTAAGCACCATAAGGATACAAAAAAACACATATTTATTCGTATACTTCTCCATGCCAAAAAAGGTCGCCTCTTCCCTTTGTCCCGATCATGTGGAGAAATGTCCCTATCATGGTCACGATCTTTGTCTCTACAACCATAATCCCAATCTCTTTCCTTATCGCTCCAATATTTATCTTGATCACAATCCTTCCAATAATGGTCCTTCCAATCATGGTCCTTCTCCTTCCAACCTTGATTTTTGTGTTGCCTTTGATACGCAGGTTGGTAACTCCCATTTAGTTCAACTTGAACCAATTTGCCTCATTAAGAGCATTTTCCTCATCATCATTATGTGCTTTAGTACTATTAAAAGAAACAACATTGACAACCTTTGGAGTTCAACCCATCCCATGTTTGGTAAGTAGGTCCAATAGTATCATTAATTTAGCCATATTATTTTCTATCATCATCCTTCATCCATTATTCATAGCTTACAAAATATGTAGAGGGATCACCCCATAACTACATTGGTATATCTTATATTCCATCCTCAACTTTGTTTTGTAACTTGATCAAATAATGTAGCAGCAACATCATAGATTTTTTAACTATTAATCCTCCGACCACATTATCCACTACCATATTATTCAATTGATATAATGCTCTATAAAATATTAGAGGATCACATTGTCTAAAAACTCATGGTTTGGTCATTGCAACAACTTCTTATTTAACCTTTGGCATGCTTTATGCAATAAATCACCACTCAATTTCTAGAAATTTATGATTTCATCCCTTAATTAGAGAATACAGGATGATGGAAAGAAATGATCGATAAATGATTTTATCAAATATACCCATGAAGTTATAGAACCCACCAATGATTCTCACAACCATAATACTGCCTCACCCATCAAATTAGAATGCTAAGATTCTCAACTAGATAGACTCTTGTGAGATATGGGCTATGTTCAATGGGAGACATGCATCAATTAAGTTATTAAAATAAAGGTTGGCATCTTTGTAGGCTTGATAACAAAATAGACCCTTTATTTGAAGTAGATAAAGAATCACACAAGTGACATAAAACATATATTAACCATCACGGGTGGGATACAGATTGTGCTATGCCTCCTAGCATCTCCAACGGGATCGTCATCCTTAAGGTATCCATCAAAGGTAGCGGTATTAATACCATTTTGACTCATTGTGTCATGATGACTTTTACAACCATTTTATTTAGACAAACACAACAAATAAAGTAAAATTGCTAACAAAATTAACTTATAACACTAAAAAAATGAATAATACATTTCATTCCTCGACACGATGCCATTTTTTATAATGATCAAATTATAAATTAATAGTATAGGAAACCATTATTGATAGAATTATCCAACTTGGAGTCGGGGTCGAGTCCACGTGGAATAAATGCAACAGGCTCACCTCTATGTTATAAAAGCAACTAGTGTTTGCTTGTAGTTCTATAAAAGTAATAATAAAAGTAACTGAGTTTTTCTTAAACATTCTATAATCAACAATGCCAATTGTAGTTTTATATTAAAAAATTTAGAACTAAAGAGAAAGAGTTGTAATCAAGTGTAAAATAGGACTTGGGGTTATCTAGCTTAAGAGTGAGTAAATTTATGGGTAGTTCGGTATTTGCCTATGGGTAGGCATGATTTTGGGTCTTTGGTACTAATTTTTCAATCAAATACAACAATATCACTAGTGGGTTCTTTCGAATACCTCACAAGTATTGCTATATAACTAATCTAATACATCAATTAGCATCATTACATCTAAGAGAAACTACTAAATTTTAAACATCAAGTAATTGTTAACTGCTACTCCTCCTCTTCATCCCTTTGTCAAGGATGATAAGGTTCTATTGTTAATTAGAGTTTCCAACCTCTAATCATAGATCAAAAACATGATGTGGGAGTAATACCCATATAAATTAATAAATTAGGAAGATGAATAAAAAACACCCATATACTTATCACTACTTATTCAAGCATAACACCAAGTAAGAAAATTGGTTACTCATACACAGACAGAAAGAGAGAGAAAAAGACCCAAATTCTAATTCCTCTCTACCATGAAATCCAAGAGAATCAAAAGAAATGAAATCCAAGTTCAAAGGGAAGCATAAGAAAATAATCAATTTCACACTTAGGGTGTCAGCTCAATGTTGTTCAAGCTCAAAAATTACCAAAGATGTAGTTTTAGATCTGAAAACCCCCTTTTAAAGCTAAAAGATCATGTTCCAAGAAATTATGAAAATGTCACCATGTTGGTCATTTGCTGGTGTAGATTCCAAAGTAGGTAGAAACCTTCATGCGCAAGTGGGCACCTACATGGGTAGGTCACCAACATATTTGATCTTTTTAGCTTCTTCTAGTTCACTACTTTGACCATGCACTTCCTTACTTGTCTTCACATCTTTCACCTATGTGCGCAGTTTTTTTTTCCTATGCGTCATTTTAAGCTCCTTTCCTTCACATTTGAACTCCAATTAGCTTGTATGGTTAGTTTAACCCAGATTCACCAATTACCTACACAAATGAGTAATTTACCATGAGATACACTTCAAATTAATATAAACTGGAAGATATTTTGAATTTAAATAATCAAAATGTTAGGAAAATGCCAACTTATCAACACCCAAAAATTATGGAGGCACAACTGGCACCTAACACCTCACTTGATTCAGTGAACCAATAGAACCTAAACCAAACAACATTGGTGGGTTTTCAAGGTTAAACCAAATAAAATAAAACTCAACAAACATACTCAGATAAATAAAAAGTACTATTAGAGCCATCTATGATTTCTATAAGCCTCTAATATAAAAAACCACTAATAACGAATCACAAAAAGGACATAATTTACCCATTGCCTACATGAAAACAATTAAGTCTCTAGACTTAGAAGAAACTTCTGAATGAATAGAGCATATCAACCATCCGTTACACTCAAAAACACTCAAGAGACAATAGGGACATCTGTACAAAATAATGCGCTAAGTTTGTAGGAAAGCATAATAAGAGAAACAACATTACCAAAATGTAAATCACACTAATCATATAGCTCATTTCAACTTTCCAAGTTCCTTATTTAAGTTAAACAAAAACCAAGTAGTAAAACCATCAAACAACAACCTAGCTGAACCTCCATAAACTCGACAGGTTCCAATAACAATCATATGATGATTAATGCTATGAATTGTAATGTAATCATAATACAATAAATTATATCCTCAATTAATTTTCCATATATCCTACCATATATCCCTGATGTGCTATAGAAATATAGCACTTTTGATGCTTAAAACTATAAAAATATGCAAGTTTCTTAGGTTGTTTTTAGATATGATGTATTTTGGGTATGTTTTACAGGAAACTAGGTTTTGGATGTTGAGTTTGTGAAAAAGTTGAAAAATGGTATTTGTGGCTACTTATTTGATTTATTTTGGGTATTAATGACTGATTCTGGATGTTCGTGGCCAAAGCATACGATGAAAGTTAAAGAACTGAAGCTTGGCTGCAAGTATTGGTAGGCCTTACACTTACTTATGTCTACATATAGACCATAAATAGAACATGTGGTCTATATAAGACTAAGGTAAGTATCGGAATTGAAGATCTCAAGTGTAAAAGATCTATAAAAAAATTTCCAGGACTTACCTATGTCAATATATGAACCACATGTACCACATGAGAACCATATATTGGTAAGGTAAGTGTCAGAAGTCCAAAATCACTAGAGTAGAAGATGCAAGTTTTTTGTTTTGGAACATATAGCTATCTACATGCGCCCGACCTTAGGCCGCATGTGGCACATGCGCTTAAGGCCAAGGCGTATATGGACACCATATGTAGTCACGATCCTTTTTCATTCGGGATTTGATTTTAGAGTTTCCTCATGTACTATAAATACCCCTTGTGTGTTTTTTAGTAGAAGTAACACACTCTTGATACTCACAAACATATTTTGATTTTGAGATTTGATTTTGGTCTTAGAATTCACTTGTATTAACTTTAGTTGATTAATTAAGTTATAATTTTAGGTTTTTACCTGTGATTATTATGATTTCATCATATTATTTAAATAATGAAGGTTGTTGGTCACTACAATAGCATGAGCATCTAAAAACCCTTAGCTAGGGTTGTGGAAACTTTTGTAGATGGACGAATTAGAGGAAGTGTTATTTTTGTTCTAAAATGATACCCATGCATGCATTGTATTATATTGACTTTAATAGTTATTTTAGAGGTTTCAAATATTAGGATCCCACCTAGATAATTGCTACTGGCTCCATAAGAGGAGTAGTGACTAGGAAAAGATAATGACAACGGTAATTTTAACTTTAGTTGTTGATTGACTCTACTAGGTATTATCTAAATAAGATGGTTAGCTATCATCTAATAACTAGAGACTCAATTGTTAACTAGGATCACTATAAGGGTTAGTAAGGTGACATCCTAAGACTCAAAAGGTAAATGGTGAAATCCATCTGCTCGTCCAAAAGACTATTAATGGTACAAAATTTATTAGATTTTGTAGGCAAAGTATTGGGTTGGTTCAATAAAGCAGGCGAATCCTAAGGAGTTAAAAATCCTGGGGGAACACAATCCTAGTGTTAACCTTTAACTAATTACACCAAAGTTGATATTCATTATTTGTTCGATATTGTTACTTATATCCCCCTATTTACTTTTTTAGTTCTTCTTTTTTATTACAATAGCTGAGAGACACAATTCCATGTATTCCCTTGGTATTCGACCCCAATATTTGTTAGGTTTGTATATTTTATAGAGACTACATAATCTTTAGATTGAAGGTATAGCTTGGGCTTTATCAAATTTTTGCACCTTTTCTAGGAAATACGGTGTTGATTTGTGAACTGAAGGTGTTGCGGTTTTTGGGTGTTTTTGTTTTTTTATTAGTTAGGTATACATTAGTGTATTCATATCACATGGAGTATAGGCAATCCCTTACTCCTAGTGATTTTGAGCCTAGAGAGGATCCTACAAACACCTAGTAGGGTGACGGAACCAAAAAGAGATGATATTCCTGAAGGTGTTTGTTATGATGTGGCTCCCCCTTCTCCTAAAGGATTTCAACATATTTTTGACCAAGAAATGGGGGTTCTTTTAGCATATGTCTCTAATAAGTGAATGGCAGTAGAAGAAGTTTAGTGGATAGCTAGATGGTAGATTTAGCTGAGCAGAGATATGCACGGACTGTCGAGCTTCACTCGATGGTAATCAAAATAGAGTTAGAGGTGGTCTTCCTCAAATGATCCTAGCATATCAATATGTGCAGCAATGATGATGAAGAAGATCTGGGGTACATTGAGCCTGCAAAGGTTGGAGCTATTATTTTTTGTCTTGCCCCCTGAGGTCAAGTTCAATAACTCTTGTGCTATGAGCCAACTTTAATACTTTAAGGGTGTGTTTACGGGGTTGCCTATAGATTATGTAAATATACATCTAGCCAACTTTATCGGAATTTGCACTTTTTATACAAATCCAATGTGAATAAGGAGGCGCTCAGATTGAGGTTATTCCATTTCTCAGTTATAAGAGAAACATCTTTATAGTTGGGGGAACTTCCAAAGAATCTATCACCATGTGGAATAATTTGTGTAGGTTATTCTTGAATAGGTTCTTTCCTACATCCAGGATATTGTAGCTTAAGAATGAGATTTATAATTTCATACAGTTGTGGTATCTATCCATGTCTGAGGCTTGATTCATGTTTAAGAAGATGTTGAGTATGATACCCAACAATCCTATTTATGGGACAAACTTGTTAGAGTTATTTTATAGAGCCCTGACCATAAGTTCTAGAGCCATGGTAGTGAAACACCCTGGGTTTGGACCCTTAGAAATTTCTTGGATTTTTGGATTCTGAATATTATACGAATTGTATGTACTAGTCGTATGATGGGGTACAATTGGTATGCTCTTGTTTGTATGCGAACCACTTTTGGTTAGTGGGTTGGATTGGTTTCTTGAATGGGTATGACTTGGTGGGTACAAGTTATATGGTTGGTGACGGGTCATTTGGTTTAGGTTTTTCCTTAACATAATTGGTGACTTAGTAACTTAACTTGAATCTGAGTATGAGTTGCTTAGAATTAGCCGTAATATAGGGTACTAGTTATACAATGGACTTATATGAAAGACAGTGTTCAAACATCCTTTGATTCTATTCTGCCAGGGATACAATTTAGGGATACTAATCATATGGTTGGATATGACTTGGTTTGTATATGTAAAATTTTGTATAGTGTTGGGTCCAAGGGGGAGTCCTAGGGTATGAGTGGTGGGTACCACTCATATGGAAGGGTACGACTGGTATGGGGGAGTTGTACCATCTGACAACAATTTTAAGTAGTCTAAGTTGTATGTAATCTGGACATTTTCCCACTTAACCACTTAAGGCCACATGACTTTTATCACTATTAGGACAACATTTACCTTATTATTCTAATCGAAAACACTTAGAAACACTCTCTAATTCTATCTAAGGCTCTTGGGTAAAGGAGGCTGGGGTTTCATCTGGAGGATCGATTTGGGGAATGTTCGGGTTATTTCTCTCCATCATCTTCATAATCTAAGGCATGTACTCCTCCCAAATTAATAGTTCCAACTAAAGGAATATTTTATGCAATGTTTTCATGGTATGATTATTGTATGGTTTTGGGGATTTCAAATATATGTTGGAGTTTTGGTAATAAATGTTGGTTATGGGTTTCCCATGTTTTAAATATGTAATTACATGTATTAATGGTTCTTTGGACTATTGATCACATTGGAATGATTAATTGGTAATTTGATTTGATTTTTGAAACACTATGACCCCAACATGTTTGATAAAATGCCTATGATAATGTTTTTACTATAATATTGGACTTTTAATGGAACTATTGCATGGTATGGTTTAGTAATCGAACCTAAATGATATAAATGGTATAAATGATTTTAAATGGTTAAATGGTAAGGTTTGGTGGTCATGGTTAGGGTTAATTAAACTTATTTGTAGGGTACAAGGGAATCCCCCAAGTAAACATGTTAATGAACAACTTGCAGGGTACATGGGATTCCCCCAAGCAAACTTAATAATTGAACACTTGTGGGGTACACGGGATTCACTCTAGTTAACTTTATAATATGATATATGCTTACATGGGAATCCCTTTCACGTAATAAAGTTGGCAAAGGACATTGCTTCCAAGCTATATAGTTGGTATGACGATATAACTACACATAGCATTGGTTGGTAAAATTTGAATAATGCTTTAGTTTGATGGCAATGGTTTTAATTAGGAAATAATGGTGAGGTATGATATCTAACCGTGAAGGTGCGAGTCCAATCGATGGATGATGTGCAAGTAGATGCTAACACATTTGAGGCTTTTAACTGATAATAATTACAAAGTCTTAAGCAACTTTTGTCATTTTTGATTGTTTTCTCTTTGATATTGCAGTAAAAGTCAAGATGCAAGAGAATCAGCAATAATTGAAGTAAAAGAGTTGATTTCTAAGCAAGTAGAGAGGGAAGTATAGCTAATGACTTATCAGATAAGTCATCAGCCTTGTGATAAGCTATTAGAGTTGTTGTCATCCTTAGACAGAGAATGGGAATCAGCTGGAAGAAGTAACGACGACCTGTGATAATTTGTTAGGCTCGTCATTAGGCTTAGGCAGGGAATGGGACTTGAAGTGAAAAAGAGACGACAATTTTGATAAGTCATCACATATCTGATAAGCCGGCAGTCTTCATTATCAGCTGAAGACAGAACTTGTTCAAATATGAAGAGGAGCTGACGACATTCTTGATAAGGCAACAGACTCCTGATAAACCGTCACACACTTCATCGTCTACCCGAGAAAATACTATGATCTGTGATTTTGTTTCCTTAATTAGGCTGGAGTATTTAAAGTATATGTTAGTATTTTATAATGGGAAAAACGGGACGAGCTTGGTAAGTTTTTGTCTCTCTAGTTTTCTGACTTTAACATGACAATGTTTTTGGAGAGATTGTCACCATTGTTTTGGGATTTTATACTATGATCAAATCTGAGAAATACTTGTTGTTATTCATCTTGCTGTAAGTTCATCTATCAAATTATGAATTCAACTTGTTGTCTTGCTTATTATATTATGAGTAGCTAAATTCTCTTAACCCGAGTTGTGGGATCTATGGGTTAGGGTTTGTAACGTAACTAAGTGTTCAAGATTCTAACGGTGGTAGAAACTTCTTGTTAATTCCATTATTTTATATTCTGACAATTGGTTTCAAACAATAGGCCTTGCTTACTAGTGATCTGCTTGAGATAAGAAATCAACCCTAGTAAGAAGCGAATTATAAATAGGGACTTGGAAGCATCAAACTACCATTTAATAATTATTGTTGTAACAAGATTAATTAACTTGAGATAACATCCTGTTATGAAATAAAAATTCCCTAAGTTCGAAAGAAATTAGGTGGTTAAATGTCTAAATAGGTTGAGTAACATTTAGACATAACTTCGACAAGGATAGTCTATTATTCCTACCTACCACAAGAATCTTGAACTGTTACTAGCGTCTATCAAATCCCAACACCCATAGTGAACATAACTTTGGTTTCCCTTATCATATTGATTTCAGACACTGAATTGAAAAGTAATTATTTGCTACCTTTTGATGATAGGCGAATTTACACGCCTATATCAATATATTTTGCCCATATTTTAGCCTAGTTTTGAGAACAAATTATATATTTCATGCACTTTTAGTCCTTTTTCCTGTAAATGAGCTAACGAACATGATTAGTAAAGTTTCAGATATAAATGATGCAGAATTCAGCATTTTATGGCTTACTTGACGCAAAAGAAAGCTCACGAAGGAAGGGAAGGGAGTTTACACGCCTAAGGACCAAAACTGTTGCATGGAAAATCTGTCCCGGGCTAAAACAACATTTCTGAAGACTTTGGGGATCTGCAGTAACTTAGTTGGATTTGGACAATGATACATTAACCTAGTACAATTGGGTTATGCATTTCATTAGTTTATTTGGATTATGATAATGTTACATTAACCTAGTACAATTGGGTTAAGTATTACATTAGCCTAGTAGGATTTGGTTAGACATTTTATTTATCTAGTAGGATTTGGATATGGGTATTATAAATACCCTATCATGCTAGAGATTTTATCACTTCTCATCTTACAATTCAATTCTATTACTCTACAACTCTTCTAATCTTTCCATTAATTCTATTTTTCTACTTCTACTCTTCCATTCTTAAATTCCACAACAAGAGAATCATTACTTTGCCTAGGAATTCACGCCTCACGCCTACCACCTAAGCTACACGAAATTACTCAATCTTGTGGTATAACAACAATGTCAATCGTGATCTCCTTCGCATTCATGGGTAACTAAACTTCTCTGTTGGGGTTATGGAAGCCATATGAGATACTATCTATTGCTGTGAGTTTGTGAGTTCGAGGCACGTATATTGCTTATATCATTATTCTCTTCATCTTAATCTACATTCTTTGCGGTTGCAAACGCAAGAATACGCCAGTCTAACATTTAACTTGTTCGAGAGAAAAGTTATTTGTCTGGAAAAGAGATAATGTCAAGGTAGTAGGACACCTTTTCCTATTAAAAAGCTGGTGCCGTAACTGGACTAACCTCTTGGAGAATTCGTACCTTTAGATACGCTTTAAGCTCGAGAGAGTTAAAGTGAAATAGTCCTTGTTTAGGTCGAGAGACGCTTGGATTTACCATCGACTACAATCCTCTATAAGCAATTGCATGTCAGAATTCTACACACTCATAGCCAATAGAGACGTATACCTCAGAAGGTGGACATAACCCCAACGCTTCAATTCTCATTGTTTACAACCAACGTAACAATCTCTCTCTTTTTACTTTATTATTTTCAGCCTTTGTTTACATTACTTGCAAAACAAGAATCCCCCCTTCTTACGAGACTTGCACCAAAAGTTTAGTAATTTTACTTACTTGTTGGCCAAGCTATTCCCTGTGGGATCGACACCCAACCCAGGTTAGGTTCTATATTTGCTAACGACCGCTTTACACTCAAACGAGAGCTGTAGATTGAGCGTTATCAAAAATTGGCGCCGCTGCCGGGGAATACAAGTGTCAATTAAGTTCGTGAAAATTACTAGACCCTTTGGTCAAAGATTCTCGTACTTTTACTTTTAGTTTTTGTTTTTGTCTACTGCAGGTTTTTATTTTAGTGCATGCCCCATACTCGAAGTTCTGGTCAACCGTTATTACCAATCAATCCTGAACCACAACGCATTGGTAGAATGGAAGCACAAGCTGAAATCGCAAGGATGGCTGCTCAATAGGAACAAGCAAGATTGGTTGCCCTTGCCGCAGCCCAGGTTCAACAGCAGAACATTGATAACCCTACACGAGCACCAAATCCTGACGATGAGGATTTAGGTGATGACGAGTTACTAAACCCTAGAAGTGATGCTGAAATCGTAACACCTGCCAACAGAAGAGGTCGAAAAGCTCGGTATAGACATGATCACCAACCTATGCAGCCAGCCTTCGACGATGATGATGATCTTGATGGTGTCGGAGCCACTGGAGCTATAATTCCACCACCATTAGCGCCCGGAGCCAAGTTCAACATCACAAGCACCATGATTCAGTTATTGCAACTCAAGGGATTGTTTGGTGGACTAGCAGGCGATGATCCGAATATGCATCTCATCAACTTTATTTCCACATACAAGTCTTTTGACAATCCTGGTGTTGGTCAGAATGCAATTCGATTACGTCTATTTCCATTGTCTCTGTCTGGGGAGGCAACACTATGGTTGAATGGGCTGACTCCTGATTCAATTACAAATTGGCGGTAATTGAGAGACGCTTTCCTAGAAAGATTCTTTCCGTCTTCCAAAAGGGCACAATTGAGAGATGAAATCAGCAACTTTCGTCAGCTTCCCACTGAAGCTCTTCATGAAACATGGGAGAGGTTCAAGACAAATCTAGCGAGATGCCCAAACCATCACATGACTAATGTTCACCTCATGGAGATATTGTATAGAGCCTTGAATTCAATAACTAAGCCAGTGGTGGATAACGCAGCTGGAGGATCTTTTATGGACCTCACCTTTGGTCAAGCAAGCAATATGCTAGATCGCATGACGAAACAAAGTAGAGCTTGGCATACCAGGGATTCCGAGGTAGCAAGCCCCACTTTATCTATAGGCATGACTGCAGACCAAAGAAGAAGACAAGAAGAACGTGATCAAGATTTAGCGCACATGAAAACGCAAGTGGATCTTTTGACAAAGCATTTATTATCTGGGAAGACCGAAAAAGTGAAAGTTGTGGCGCTAAAAGGAAGAGACGAATCTGATTCGGAAGAGGAGGCCAACTACTTGAACAATCAGGGGGGTTTCCGAGGGAATACCCAAGGAAACCAAGGTCGGAACTATTATGGTAAATCTGGAAACATGGACCAAGGTAGTTGGAAGAACAAGAATGAAAAGAGTGGTTTGTACGTTCCCCCTGGTAGACGTGATACCACCACATCTAATTCTGGAAGTATGGAAGACATGATGGCTAAATTATTGAAAAGAGTGGAAGCAACAAGCGCGGGAGTTACTGAGGTAATTAATGATTTGTCCTCCATGAAACAACTAGTTGATTCTCATTCCACTTCAATCAAGCAAATAGAGCAGCAATTGAGCCAACTGTCAGTAGCACTCAATCAAAGAAAGGCTGGTACTTTACCTAGCGATACTGTGCAAAACCCAAGGAATGATGGGTCATGCATGGCCATCACTACCAGAAGTGGTAAGGTGCTGGAACCTTCAGCAAAAGGCAAGCAAGTGGTTGACGAAGTTGCGGACATGGATGATAACGCAAAAGGAGAAGATGCCGCAACAACCAGTCCTGACGTCAAGGATGTCACGCCCAGTGACGTGCAGCCTGAAAAAATGGAAAAATGGAAGCAAGAGGAGAAAAAAGCCATGGAGAGAACACTTCCATACCCACCACCACCTTTTCCCCAAAGATTGAAGAAGGTGGCGGATGACACTAAGTTCAGCAAATTTATGACTATGTTGAAGTAGCTGACCATTAATGTTCCATTGGTAGAGGCACTTGAACAAATGCCTGGGTATGCGAAGTTTATGAAAGATCTTTTGACTAAGAAGAGGGCAGCAAGTTATGAGCTGAAGGATGATGTGCATCATTGTAGTGCAATTTCTACCCGATCGATAGTTCAGAAGAAGGCCGACCCCGGAGCTTTCACTATTCCTTGCACCGTTGGACCTTTGGATTTTGCCAAAGCATTATGTGATTTAGGAGCCAGCATCAATTTGATGCCATTATCTATCTATAAAAAGTTGGGGTTGGGTGATCCTACTCCAACCAACATGAGGCTCGTCATGGTGGATAGGTCGGTAAAACGACCTGTTGGTATCCTATGTGATGTCTTGGTAAAGGTTTCTTCATTCATCTTTCCAGCAGACTTTGTTATTTTGGATTGTGAAGCGGACTCAGAGGTTCCCATAATCTTGGGACGCCCTTTCCTTGCTACAGGAAGTGTGCTCATTGATTTGAGAGCTAACGAGCTTTCATTCCGAATAAATGATGAAGTGGTTCGCTTTGATGTTTGCAAATCAATGAAGAAACCCAAAGATCCAAGTTTATTTTCGGTGGCTGATGTTTTCTTTGATGATCCAAAAGAATTACTTAAAGAAGAGCAAATTATTGCTGACCCTTTGGCGGTTGTGCTCGTGAATGGAGAGAGTAAGGATGCTGAAAATTGCAAAGAAGCTATTGGTGCTCTATCAGGATTAGGGACATATCGCTATGCTCCCAAGAAGCTGGACCTTGATCTCCAAAATCGACCCACACCACCAGCGAAGACTTCCCTTGAAGAGCCACCAATGCTAGAATCGAAAGAGCTCCCCGATTATCTAAGGTATGTGTTCTTGGAAAGTATAAAGATACTTCCGGTGAGTGCGGATGATTTAAGTAAACAGCATGTAGACGCTCTCATCTCTGCTCTGAAGAGATACATGAGAGCTATGGGTTGGACTATTGATGATATAATTGGTATCCCTCCTACAAGTAAGCCTCATTGTCGTCTAAATCCATTCAGAAAATGATCCACCATCTATCTCGACGAAGTCTAAGTACTCGAGGTAACTATGTCAAGCCACGACAATAAAAAAGGTGCTAGATGGGAGGCAACCCATCGTTTTATCGTTTTATCATTTTTTTTTACTTGTTTTGCTTTTGATAATGAAAATCCAAAAATAAGAGTCGTGCCACGACCAAAACTAAGGCGCTTGGTGGGAGGCAACCCATCGTACTAATCATTTTCATTTGTTTGAGCGAATATAGGTGCAAGAAGTAGTCAACGAGGAGATTGATTTCAATTGACGATTTGGACGCATTTTATGGTAAAGTTGGTAAGTTAGGAAGGGTGATGCATAAGGCTATGGATTGAGCCTTTCTCACGCCAAAATAGGCTTCGAGGAAGGCTAGGCCTTGGTAAAACTAGGCCACGAATTATGCACAACCTATCCTATAGCCTAAGGTCTCGGAATCTAGTGTGCTATACACTATGCGCCGCCTATTCCTAGGTATGCTTTTGACTATGCGCCGCCTATGCTATGGCATTTGGTCTCAGTATCTCATATGCCATAGACTATGCGGCGCATATGTCTACAAATGCCATAGACTATGCGGCGCATATGTCCCATTATGCCATAGACAATGCGCCGCATATGTCATTGATATGCCGAGTATTATGCGCCGCATATGTAGGATTTTTGTCTCCAAAACCGATTGTAAATGGGTCATAACCCGACCCATACTCTTCCTATATAAAGGGGACTAAGTTTTATAACACAACCACAATAGAAAATACCCTAAAGGCGCCGCATACTCTTCCAAATCTTCTCAAAATTTTCTTCTTTTGCTCTTCCAATTCACAAAACCATCTCCACAAGTTTCAAGCAAGTAAGTACTCTCTTCTTCTTCATTTATTTCTCGTAAGTACTACGTTGCTATGGCTATTATGAATTGCTAAATTATATAAGATTGTTGGTGATGTTCATGTGTTTGGATTGTTGTTGCAAAATCATGTGAGTGAACATATACGTAGGAAAATCTTGACTTTTTTCCGACTTGAATTTGGTTTCAATAGCATTGTTATGATATCTGCGGAATTGCTATGGCCATGAATATTGCTTAAGATTGTTGTTTGGATACTTACATGTTAGACTATCCCGGCCATCGGGATAAGACTTATAGTGCCTACCGACTTAGGAGGTTGTGATTGTTGTAAGAATAACGATTCCATGTGGTAACCCCTATGTAGTAGTGTTGCTATATCTACCATGAAAGTAGTCCAATGGCTGCAAGTAAGTGATGCATTGCTGATTTTCTTGCCAAAATACAATCCTTAAACGTATGTCAACGAAATCTGCGCAATCGACCACTTTCACTTCACTGATTTGTGTCAACAAAACTAAGTGTGGGGTGGTACCCCTACTGCTTGTTTATAGATTGTATCAACTGAGATTGTGCTGCCATTAACACTATTTCTAGTCTCAGGTACAATGGCACCTAAAGCGATGCAAGGCAAGGAGAAGGCTACCACATCCCAAAAGGGCAAGAAGAGAGGTAAAAAGGACCAAGGAGAATCATCCTCAACACAACTACCCCGCAGAATGTTTGGAATAAAATGGGTTCTTGAGGAGGAAGACAAAGAATGGTACAGGAACATCAAAGAAAGAAGATATGTTCACGTCGACCTGATCAACAAGGACACCTTAGCGAAGAAGGAGCCGCGTATGTTGGCGAAAATCATGGCATTGAAGTTGGATTTCATCTTCCGCGATATGGGAGAATGTAATTTTGATTTGACAAGAGAGTTTTACGCCAACTGGTCGCCAAAAACAACAAGCAACGAAGTCAAAATTCGGGGCCAAGTGTTACAGCTCAACGCGGACTGGATCAACTCTTTTCTTGGCTTACCTTCGGTCGACCCAGCACCATTCAAAGAGCTGTACAGCAGGCCTCCTTATAGAGCAATTAGACACACTTTGTGGAAGTAGATCGATGGCAAGGTGGGGAAGACATAAAGACACAGGACGACACAACACCTTCCCCTATGCTTTACTGAATAGGGAAGCAAGAATCTGGATGCGTATTGTCAACTCATGCCTTATTCCTGGAACTCAATACACCAAGATATCAAGAGATAGAGTGTGTTTGGTCTATGCTTTGATGACGAATGTCCCTATCAACTTTGGGGCAATCATTCGCTCTACCATGAGGAAGGCCAGACTCCACAAAAGGTCCCACTTCACGTTTGGAACCAAAATCTGTTGACAGCAATCTTGCGGAAGGAGGATATCGAAGAGGAACCAGCTGACCACAAACCCCCACATAACCCAAAGAAGGTTGACCTTACTAAGGTCAAAGATGCTGAAACAACTCATGGTGTCAACCTTACTACTGCGGAAAGACATGCTCGTGATGAGAGTTTCTTCCGTCATCTTTATGGCATGACACGATTTACTATGATGAGTGGTGGACGTGTTCCAACTGCTGCAAAGCTCCAACAGCTGGACCACGACTATCCCATGAACATGCATGCACGGGAGATGTGTGGAGTGGGCGTATACTTTGAGGAACCTCTAGATGATGATGTGCCGACTGATGACGATCGACGCTTTCCAGACTCTGACGAGGAGGAGAACTCTGACGACGACTCTTATGATGATTCCGACGAAGGGGGTATGACCCCCGACAATGAGGAAGAGTCCGACTAACTAGGTTCCTCGTATTTATTTTCCACTGAGGGCAGTGTCCCGTTTAAGTGTGGGGTGGCGGTATCGTATGCTATACTTCTCTATCGCATCTATGTTTGTTTATTTTGTTGTTTTTTTGTTGTTTTTTTTCGTGTTTTAGTTTTTTGTTTTTGTTGTTTTTTTTCTAGATTCGCATGAAATTATTTTGATAGGCAGCATGAGATTATAACAAGAGTATGTGCTACAATTGTGACTATTGAGACGTTTAGGCTCTAGTTATGACTCATTATGTGATATTGTGTGGTTCAATTCCTTCACTTGTTGGGTCGAGAGTCTATATTACTTCCAAGCAAGTCGACCATGTGCCTTGTATGTGTGAGATAATCGTATATTCTATGATTGTGGCTGATGCTAGAACTTGCCTGGTATGTATGCAAAGCGAAAATAAGGAGTGTAAGTTTAGGATATGATTTAGGCATTTCTTTGGCAACCCATATTTGTTTACCTTCAGTTTTACCTACCCATGGACATCATCCTAGTTAAACCCTTTTGAGCCTTTAGCCTATTTCTTTGACAACCTTGTATGTAAGCCTAATCCATTTTTTTTCAAGACCATAATTTGATCCAAATTCCTAAGTGCTTTAAAGTGAAAAAGTCATGTGACAAAATAAGAGGAAATTGGGTGAGTATGATGCTTTAGAATGCATTGGTGCTTGAATGAGTTATGAAAAAGAAAGTGTTATCATAAGAGGTATGTTATCAAAAGAAAAAGGAAAGGAAAACTGAAAAGTTAGTTATGTTTGAAATTGAAAAAACAAAAGAGGAGAAAAAGAGTGGTAGAATAAAAGAAAGTAGAAAGGTTGTTTGAAAGAAAAGTGTTAATGATACAAAGTAATGTATTAAAGCGCTTAGGAACTTAGTCACTATTCCTGGCCAAAATAGTCCTACGCGTCCCTTAGCCTACATTACAACCATCAAAAGACCTACTTGATCCTAAGCTTAGCATTCTGACATTTAGTAGAGTATTACATGAAGGGCAAGCCTATGGTCATCAGTTGCTTCATATGAATTCTTTGTGAGAGCGAGAGCAAGGATATTTTGATACCCATGTTTGAAAAATATGCTATACTTGTGAGTGATTATGGGTATTATAGTGTGAGACACACATGGTTGATGAGTTTTGGGTAGTTATATATGATTCCTTGTACCTTAACGTTTGCATGCGAGTTGATCACCATCACGAGTCTATGCTAGAGGTTAAATTGTTTCTACCTATAATCGAAAAGCTACTCTTTGTTGATAATTGTTGTGCCTGTCTGGACAAATGTTATGTGTTGTTGCTGTGAAACCCTAAGTTGATGTTTAGAAGGACATGGTATTTCGTTCGAGGACGAACAAAGCTTCAAGTGTGGGGTGTTGATGATAGGCGAATTTACACGCCTATATCAATATATTTTGCCCATATTTTAGCCTAGTTTTGAGAACAAATTATATATTTCATGCACTTTTAGTCCTTTTTCCTGTAAATGAGCTAACGAACATGATTAGTAAAGTTTCAGGTATAAATGATGCAGAATTCAGCATTTTATGGCTTACTTGACGCAAAAGAAAGCTCACGAAGGAAGGGAAGGGAGTTTACACGCCTAAGGACCAAAACTGCTGCATGGAAAATCTGTCCCGGGCTAAAACAACATTTCTGAAGACATTGGGGATCTGCAGTAACTTAGTTGGATTTGGACAATGATACATTAACCTAGTACAATTGGGTTATGTATTTCATTAGTTTATTTGGATTATGATAATGTTACATTAACCTAGTACAATTGGGTTAAGTATTACATTAGCCTAGTAGGATTTGGTTAGATATTTTATTTATCTAGTAGGATTTGGATATGGGTATTATAAATACCCTATCATGCTAGAGATTTTATCACTTCTCATCTTACATTTCAATTCTATTACTCTACAACTCTTCTAATCTTTCCATTAATTCTATTTTTCTTCTTCTACTCTTCCATTCTTAAATTCCACAACAAGAGAATCGTTACTTTGCCTAGGAATTCATGCCTCACGCCTACCACCTAAGCTACATGAAATTACTCAATCTTGTGGTATAACAACAATGTCAATCGTGATCTCCTTCGCATTCATGGGTAACTAAACTTCTCTGTTGGGGTTATGGAAGCCGTATGAGATACTATCTATTGCTGTGAGTTTGTGAGTTCGAGGCACGTATATTGCTTATATCATTATTCTCTTCATCTTAATCTACATTCTTTGCGGTTGCAAATGCAAGAATATGCCAGTCTAACATTTAACTTGTTCGAGAGAAAAGTTATTTGTCTGGAAAAGAGATAATGTCAAGGTAGTAGGACACCCTTTCCTATTAAAAAGCTGGTGCCGTAACTGGACTAACCTCTTGTAGAATTCATACCGTTAGATACGCTTTAAGCTCGAGAGATTTAAAGTGAAATAGTCCTTGTTTAGGTCGAGAGACGCTTGGATTTACCATCGACTACAATCCTCTATAAGCAATTGCATGTCAGAATTCTACACACTCATAGCCAATAGAGACGTATACCTCAGAAGGTGGACATAACCCCAATGCTTCAATTCTCATTGATTACAACCAACGTAACAATCTCTCTCTCTTTACTTTATTATTTTCAGCCTTTGTTTACATTACTTGCAAAACAAGAATCCCCCCTTCTTACGAGACTTGCACCAAAAGTTTAGTAATTTTACTTACTTGTTGGCCAAGCTATTCCCTGTGGGATCGACACCCAACCCAGGTTGGGTTCTATATTTGCTAACAACCGCTTTACACTCAAACGAGAGCTGTAGATTGAGCGTTATCACCTTTCCAAAAATACCATTCACAGGAAATTGCTAACTATCAGTTGATTTACCCGCAGATAACTCAAAATCATACCATATTCCCTGTGGGATTTGACCCCAACCTAGTTGGGTGATATATTGACAACGATCGCTTATATTCTCATAAGAGAGTTGTAGTTTGAGCGTTATCAAAAATGGCACCGTTACCGGGGAATAAGGTTGTAAATTAAAGTTTGTGTGCGCTAATTGACTGTTAGTAAAGTTTCCTAGTTTTATGATTATTTGTTGTGTTTGTTTGTTGTAGGACTTTTGTGGTGTATGCCAAGAACCAAAAGTTCCAGAGAACCATTATTACTATTTAATCCAGAACCTCAACTAATCGGTAGAATGGCAGACCAGCAGGAGGCTGATAGGTTAGCAGGCTTAGATAGAGCTCAGGTGAATGTGCAGAATGATGTTCAAAAAGTACGGAATCCAAATACTAAGGATGAAGACTTGGGAGACGAGGAGTTGCTAAACCCTGATAACCCAAGGCGTAAAGAGCAAATAGTTGCACCAGTACAGTGCAATGCTAACAGGAACCATCCATTTCGAGGAAGGCAAGATCACCAGCCGATCCAGTTTGACTTCAATGATAATGATGATGGAATGGATAGAGCAGGTGCAACGGGTGCAATTATTCCTCCACCATTAGCACCTGGGGAAAAATTCAACATTATGAGTACTATGATTCAACTCCTTCATCTGAAGGGGTTGTTTGGTGGCCTTCCTGGGGATGATCCAAACTTGCATTTAGTGAACTTTCTCACCATTTGTAAATATTTTGATAACCCAGGAATGGGTCAGAATGCTATTCGTTTGAGATTGTTTCCATTGTCTCTATCTAGGGAGGCAACATTGTGGATTAATTGGTTGACACTTAATTCTATAACTAATTGGAGGTTGTTGAAAGGAGCTTTCCTAGAAAGGTTCTTTCCACCTTCCAGAAGGGTACAGTTGAGGGATGAGATCAGTAACTTTAGATAGCTCCCGACTGAAGCCTTGCATAAAACCTGAGAAAGATTTAAAAAGAAGCTGATGCAGTGTCCGAACCACAACATGACGGACATACACTTGATGGTGACTTTGTAAGGGACTCTTAACTCTATGACAAAACCGATTGTAGATAATTCTACTGGCGGTTCGTTTGTTGATTTTACATTCCCAGAGGCTTCAGAAATGCTAAAGAGAATGACCAAATAGAGTCGAGCATGGCATACTAGAAACTTTGTGGTAGCAAGCCCCACTGTTTCTGTTGGTATGAATGTGGAACAATGTAGAAAATATGAGGAGCGTGATCAAGACATGGCTCACCTAAAAATACAGATGGACTTGCTAACCAAGCATTTACTATCAGGTAAAACTGAGAAAGTGAAGGTTGTGGGATTGCAGGGCAAAGTGGAGTCTAACTCAAAAGAAGAGGCAAACTATGTAAATAATCTGGGGGGGTTCTGAGGTAATAGCTAAGGAAATCAAGGTCGGAGTTATTATGACAAGGCTGGATATAAGAAGCAGGAGCAAGGAAATTAGAGGAGAAATAATGATAGGAGCGGGTTATATGTCCCTCCTGGAAATCATGAGGCTGCTACAGCACGTTCTAAAAGATGTCCATGGAGGACATGATGGCTAGATTGTTAAATATAGTGGAGGATACCAACTCAGGGGTGACTACCATGAATACCGATCTATCCTCTATGAGTCAGTTGGTAAACTCGCACTCCACTTTGATCAAACTGCTGGAACAGCAAATGAGCCAACTCTCTGTAGCGCAAAACCAGAGGAAGAATGGAACATTACCTAGTGATATGGTTCAGAATCCGCAGAATGATGGATCATGTATGGAGATTACCACTAGAAGTGGTAAGATATTACCTGGCCCTTCTGTGGGCAAAGGTAGAGTTGAAGATGTGATTGAAGTAGATGGTGAGCTTGAAAAAAATAATCTAGTAGAGTCTAAGAAGTTAGATGGCATTGATATCCCTTCTAATTATCAGCAGGTTGATGAGTTGGAAAAAGGGAAAGAGAAGGAAAAGGAATTAGTGGTGAAAACTCTCCCAAGACCACCACCTATCTTTCCTCAAAGATTAAAGAAGAAGGTTGACGATACAAAATTTAGTAAATTCATGGCAATGTTGAAGCAGTTAACAATAAATGTGCCTTTGGTGGAGGCACTCGAGAAAATGCTAGGGTATACTAAATTCATGAAGGACCTCGTGATGAAGAAAAAAGCGATTAGCTACAAACCGGAGGGTAATATCCATCATTGTAGTGCTATTTCTATGAGGTCTTTGGTGCAGAAGAAGGCATACCCAAGAGCATTTAATATTCCTTGTGTGATTGGGTCTTTGAAATTCACTAAGGCCTTATGTGATATGGGAGTGAGCATTAATATGATGCCGTTGGCTATATATAAAAAACTGGGTTTGGGAAATCCCACACCCAACAACATGCGACTCATGATGACGGATAGGTCGATAAAATAACCTATTGGTATTTTGTATGATGTGTTGGTGAAGGTAGCTAGCTTCATATTTCCTGCATATTTCATCATTTTGGATTGCGAGGTGGACTTCGAGGTGCGCATAATCTTAGGTCGACCTTTCCTCACAATCGGAAGTGTGTTAATTGATTTACGAGCTAATGAGATCTTATTTAGAATGAATGATGAAGTGCTGTGATTTAATGTATGAAAATCAATAAAGCAGCCTAAAGAAATGAGTGTGTTCTCAATTGTTGATGTATATTATGAGGATGAGCAGGAGGTGTCAATAGAGGAGAAACTTATTGTTGAGCCTTTAGCCGCAGTTCTGAAGAATTTTGATCGTGAAGGCATTGAGGAGTACGAAAAGACTATTTGTGCTTTTTCAAGAATGGGTTCATACTCTTATGCTCCTAAGAAGCTAGATCTTGATCTTGCTAATCGACCAACACCATCGGCTAAGCCATCCCTCGAAGAGCCACCGGTGTTGGAATTGAAAGAACTGCTAGGGCATTTAAGGTATGTATTTTGGGGCAATGGAAACATGCTACCTGTTATTATTGCAGTTGATTTGGGTGAGCAGCAGGTAGAAGCACTTATTTTGGTACTTCAGAGGTACAAAAGAGCAATAGGATAGACTATCACATATATTAGTGGCATTCCCCCTGGCATCTACATGCATAAAATAATACTTGAGGAAGATTGTACTCCAACCATCGAGCATCAGCGCCGTATTAACCTACTAATGTAAGAGGTGGTTAAGAAGGAAATTATTAAGTGGTTGGATACAGGAGTGATTTACCCTATTTCTGACAGTAAATGGGTGAGCCCAGTTCAATGCGTGCCTAAAAAAGGGGGCATGATTGTTGTTGCAAATGAAAGGAATGAGTTGATTCCACTCAGGCCTATGACTGGGTGGAGATTTTTCATGGAATTCCACAAATAAAACTCATGGAGTTTGAAATACCACTTCTCAATGCCTTTTATGGACCAAATATTTGATCGATTGGCCAGAATGGGGTGGTATTGCTTCTTGAATGGTTATTCTGGATATAGCCAGATCTATATTTCTCCTGAAGATTAGGAGAAGACAATATTCATATGCCCATATAGCACCTTTTCATTTAAGAGACTGCCATTTGGGTTATGCAATGCACCCACTACTTTCCAACAGTGCATGATGTTTATTTTCTCAGATATGGTGAAGGACACCTTAGAGGTGTTCATGGATGATTTCTCTATGGTGGGAGATTCGTTTGAGCTGTGTTTGGCAAACCTGAGTATGGCCTTACAACGATGTGTTGAATTCAATTTGGTGCTTAATTGGGAGAAATGCCTCTTTATGGTAAAGGAGGGCATCGTTCTCGAGCACTAAATTTTAGCAAAAGGGATAGAGGTTGATCGAGCCAAGGTTGAAGTTATTGATAAACTACCACCTCCCATTTCAGTAAAGGGAGTGCATAGTTTTCTTGGACATGCTGGCTTTAACCAGAGGTTTATAAGAGACTTCTCGAAGGTTACAAATCCACTATGCAAACTTTGGGAGAAAGAAGTGATGTTCTCCTTTGATGATGATTGCTTGAAGGCATTTGAATTCCTTAAAAAGAAGCTGGTCGAGGCCCCTATCATTGTTGAATTGAACTGGTCAAAATCGTTTGAGATCATATGTGATGCAAGCGGTGTTGCCCTTGGAGCTGTATTAGGACAAAAGAAGGACAAACTATTTCATCCAATATATTATGCCAGCAAAGCACTGAATGGAGAGCAAAAGAACTACACCATCACTGAATAGGAACTCTTGGTTGTAGTGTATGCTTTTGAGAAATTCAGGGTTTACCTTCTTGGGACCAAGGTGGTGGTCCACACTGACCACGCAGCCTTGAGGTATTTGATGGATAAAAAAGATACAAAACCAAGGATGATTAGATGGGTGTTGCTGCTACAAGAATTTGACTTTGAAGTCAAAGATAGGAAGGGTTACAAAAACTAAGTTACGGATTATCTGTCTAGAATGGAAGGTGAGCAGACAGTTAGTGATGAAATAGAGATAAATGATGTATTTCCTGATGAGGAGATCTTCGCTGCTACTATGGACAAAATATCTTGGTACGCTGATTTTGCAAATTATGTTGTGAGTGAAGTCATTCCAGAAAATCTTTTCTTCCATCAAAGAAAGAAATTCCTTCATGATGTAACATGCTACTTCTGGGATGAGCCGTATCTTTTTCGGTGATGTGCTAACAATACTACTAGGAGATGTGTGCCAGAAGTGGATGTATTATGTATATTGGAAGCATGTCATGTTTCCCAGTTGGAGGTCACCATGTAGGTGACCGAACGAATAAAAAGGTGTTGCCGAGTGACTACTATTGGCCAACATTGTTCAAGTATTCTCATGAGTTTATGCTAAAGTTCAACCAATGTCAGAGGCAGGGGTCGATCACTAAAAGACATGAGATGTCTTTGACTAAGATGCTTGAAGTGGAATTCTTTGATGTCTGGGGCATTGATTTCATGGGTCCTTTTGTAAGCTCGTATGGGATGAAGTATATTCTAGTTGCTATTGATTATGTCTCAAAACAGGTCAAAGTTATTGCCTTGTCTAATAATGAAGGAAAATGGGTTGTTGCTTTTCTCAAGAAAAATATCTTCTCTCCCTTTGGAGTACCATATACTATTATAAGCGATGGAGGATCTCATTTTTGCAACAAAGTGTTTCGTGCTGCCTTAGCAAAATATAGGGAGAACAACATAGAGTAGACACTCCATATTACCCACAAACTAGTGGGCAAGTGGATGTGTCAAATTGAGAGATTAAAGTTATTCTAGCCATAATGGTGAACGCTAGTCGGCAAGACTGGTCTCGAAAGCTCGATGATGCCTTGTGGGCATATCTGACATCTTTCAAGACATCCATTGGCATGTCACCATTCCAGTTAGTCTATGGCAAGGCATGCCACTTACTAATAGAACTGGATTACAAGGCTTTATGGGTACTCAAAAGATTAAATTTGAATTGGAAGGAGGAAGCAAAGCTAAGACTGGGGTAACTGAATAAGATGGCTGAATTCCATCTCGGGGCATATGAAAGAGTAGACCTATACAAAGAAAAGATGAAGAAGTATCATGATTGGAGGATCGAGAAATGAGATTTCCAAAAAGGTGACTTGGTGTTTCTATTCAATTCAAGACTCAAACTGTTCCCAGGTAAGCTTAAATCCTAGTGGTCAGGCCCATTTAGAGTTAGTCAAGTCTACTCATCTGGAGTAGTAAAACTTAAAAATGAAGTCGGCAACATCTTTAAGATTAATGGGCAATGAGTAAAACTTTATATCGGTCCAAAAGACTTGATGAAAAGTATTTCTACTATCTATCTCGATGAAGTCTAAAGTAATCGAGATAACTGAGTTGTGTCGCAACATTAAATCAAGCGCTAAATGAGAGGTAACCCATGATCACTGTGCTTGATCTACTCCAGGTATACCCTAACCCTTAGTTTAGTTTTTCTTTGATTTTAAGTTGAGGGGTTAGGGTGAGTTATTGTTGTAATATTTTATAGTTGACTATGAGAAATATAAGTACCTGAGGCAGTTAACATGGTTTTGTTATTTTGTGAACACCTCCCAAATGGTCTGATTGTTTAACTATGTGATTTCCATCTAATTGTGACCACTGTGCATCTTGTTATGGTATTAGTTCTAGTGACTTGATAATCATTGCTAAATAATTGCATGAACTAGATAAGTAGTAACTTATGATATACTAGTGTGCCATGTGCGTGTGAGATCTTACTTAGTTCTCTTTGTATATTGAATCCAGAACTTGTCAGGTTAGTCTTACCTAGGTTGAAGGATAAGGGTTAGGAAAGGATCATAGGCCATTTTGATATTAGCCCACT
Organism: Capsicum pubescens; assembly: GCA_030864215.1. Taxonomy (NCBI): domain Eukaryota; kingdom Viridiplantae; phylum Streptophyta; class Magnoliopsida; order Solanales; family Solanaceae; genus Capsicum; species Capsicum pubescens. The sequence goes on from CM061549.1 coordinate 131,770,058, forward strand.
TTTAGCCTAAATGACCTTCCCTGTATGCATATTATCCCTTAATCCCTATTTTGAGCCTGAATAGCCTATTTCTTTTTATGATACCTATCACTGTCCCATTTATATCATGATGAACCTATTTTGGCCCTGGTCCTCCTTGGACACTGTGCACCTTGACTTAGGAAAATGGCCTAAGTTAAGGGTGGCTATCAAAGGGGTGTGTAATGTAAAATAAGTATGGAGAAAGGTAGAATAAAAAGCTGGGTGCGGTGGAAAAGAACAAGAAAAGAAAAGTTGTGAAAAAAAAAGAAGTGATTGTAGAAAAGACCGCACCCATCCTGAATATGTGTGATCAAGAAAAGTGAATAATAGAAAAAGTTTAATCAGTGAGACCCCAAAAGCTGGTGTAGTGTCAAGGAGGCTTATTCACTTTAAATACATCGAGTATCATACAAGCCCCTAGCCTACATTACAAGCCAAAGAGAAGACTTATAGTGATCCTAGTTGACCTGTCTGAAAATCTTGGTAATGAAAATAATTTGGCATACATTGATTGGAACTTCATTCTGAAAGTGAGCATCTTTTGATTGCCCCCATGGTTACATATGTGATGTTTGATATTAGTGAAGTGGGACTTCTATGTAGTGAGGACATACTGGTTACGTTGCTAGTTGCTAACTTATTTGGATAGTGTAATCTTAGTACATGCATGGTTGTTGTTGCTGAATTGATGCCATATCTTGATTCTTGTGTGTCGCATTGTTGCTCTTCAATAATATGCACAGTTGTTTTTTAAATTAATTGACCTTGGAGATGGTGAAGATGTTTTGAGATAATATGGATGGTTGACTACCGCATGTACTTTGTATCCTCTTGGTTGTGTTTTAGTTATTTGAGGACAATCAATTATTTTAAGTTGAGGGTGTTGATGTGTGAGTAGATGCTACACATTTGAGGCTTTTAATTGAGAATAATTGTAAAGTCTTAAGCAACTTTTGTTGTTTTTGATTGTTTTCTCTTTGATATTGCAGTAAAAGTCAAGATGCAAGAGGATCAGCAATAATGGAAGTAAAAGAGTTGATTTCTAAGAAAGTAGAGAGGGAAGTATAGATGAAAACTTGTTTGATAAGTCGTCATCCTTGTGATAAGCTATCAGAGTTGCCATCAGCCTTAGACAGAGAATGGGATTTAGCTGGAAGAAGTAACGACGAACTATGATAAGTCGTTAGGCTCGTCGTTAGGCTTAGGCAGGGAATGGGACATGAAGTGAAAAAGAGACGACGATTCTGTTAGGTCATCACATATCTGATAAGACGTCAGGCTTCATCATCAGCTGAATACAGAACATGTTTAATTGTGAAGAGGAGCTGGCGACATTCTTGATAAGGAATCAGACTCCTGATAAGCCGTCACACACGTTGTCGTCTGTCCGAGAAAATATTGTGATCTGTGATTTTGTTTCCATAATTAGGCTGAAGTATTTAAAGCATATGTTAGGGTTTTCTAATGGTAAAACGGGATGTGCTTGGTAAATTTTTTCTCTCTAGTTTTCTAACTTTAACGAGACAATTATTTTTGGAGAGATTCTTACCATTGTTTTGGGATTTTCTACTATGATCAAATCTGAGAAATACTTGTTGCTATTCATCTTGCTGTAGGTTAATCTATCAAATTATGAATTCAACTTGTTGTCATGCTTATTATATTATGTGTAGCTAAATTCTCTTAACCCTAGTTGTGGGATCTATGGATTTGGGTTTGTAACGTAACTAAGTGTTCAGGATTCTAACGGTTGTAGAAACTTCTTGTTAATTCCATTATTTTATATTCTGACTATTGGTTGCAAACAATAGGCCTTGCTTACTAGTGATTTGCTTGAGATAAGAAATGAACCCTATAAAAAAGCGAATTATCAACAGGGACTTGGAACCATCAAACTTTCATATAATAATTAATGTTGTAACAAGATTAATTAACTTGAGATAACATCCTATTATGAAATATAAATTCCCTATGTTCGAAAGAATTAGGTGGTTAAATATCTAAATAGGTTGAGAAACATTTAGACATAACTTCGACAAGGATAGTCTGTTGTTCCTACCTACCACAAGAATTATGATCCGTTACTAGCGTCTGTCAAATCCCAACACCCATAGTGAACATAACTCTGGTTTCCCTTATCATATTGATATCAAACACTGAATTGAGAAGTAATTATTTGCTACCTTTCCAAAAAACCCCATTCAAAGGAAATTTCTAACTATTAGTTGATTAACCCACATATAACTTAAATTCACACTATATTCCCTATGGGATTCATCCCCAACCTAGTTGGGTTATGTATTGACAACGATCGCTTACATTCTCGTAAGAGAGGTATTGTTTGAACGTTATCAACGGATAATAGAAACTCAAGTTTTCCGACATGAGGGTTGCTCATAGAGAACATATATGATACTATAAGGTATATGGGAATCCTCTAAGTACACTGTACATATGTATCATGGAGAAAGAAGGTTACTTTGGTATCCTCTATCTTATGGTATCTCAAGTTCATACGACTACATGCATCGGGGCATATGCACGGGGTTATATTGGATCCATATAGATTGTGAGTTACTCTAGAATAGCTAAGCTACACATACCTAGGTTAATGCTTTTAAAGAAATGCTAAACCTGGCTTTTTTTCCCGGCATTATTATATACATATATGTATGGCTTGTATGCATATGGTTAGTTTACTTTTTTTTTACTAGATGGAATTATTTTATCCTTCTCCTATGTTTATGCTAGCATTCACCTGCTAACCCATCTTTAAAAGTATGTATCCCTATGCGATGTAGTAATCGGCCATTCTACTCCTCATGCTTAGTGGTCAGATTCCAGATCAATGATTGGATTGAATTGGTGAGCTTCTATTTATTAGAAGGCTCCATTTTATGTCTTGTATTTCTTTGCATACTTTGGTTATTTTATGGATATTGGTTTTTGCTTTGGTTGGGGGCATATCCCAGTTGGATATTGTTTTTCTTTTGGTTAAAGAATTTGTGTGACTACTTTAGGATGGAATGGGCGGTGTTGGTAGTGGTGTTAGATTAAGTATTGGCATTAGTATTAGGGATGATATTGATGGACTGAATTTATGATTGTTCCATCCTCCTATGTTATGTTATGGATAGGAAGTTGGTTTTTATATTGGTTTGGTTATGGTTGATAGTTGGTAATGGATGGTTGGACTTGATTAGGTTGGTCATGGTTATATGCCTATCCAAGAGTCTGGAATCATAAAAAATTCTATTTTGTTATTCGTTTGGAATTTATTTGACTTAAGGTATGCTTATTTGGTGGTTGGGTTGAGTAACATGGGTGGTCCTGGATCCTGGATAGACTTGGGATGCCCATTACGAGAAGTTCCTGGTTTGGGTCATGTCAAGTTTGTATCAAAGTTTTAGGTTCATGGTCAATTAGGAGTTCATAAAGCCGTGCTGAGTAGATTCTCTTTTAATTGTATGTAGCACACCACACTCATAAGAAAGAGGCTACAAGGCATTTATGAATGTTTTAGTTTCTTGGTATACTGCTTTCAAGCTTAAAGTCTAAGTCCTAAAATCTTGTCTAGTTCTAGTTTATTCATTTTTTAGATCATGCCTTAATGATCTGAGATTCAAGGTAACTCTTCTATCCCAATTGGGGATAATGTTGAAGGGGCAAATACAACTCAGGGGATCTATACTCGTTCTAGGGGTCCCATCCCTGATATTTCTAGAGTTCCACCGGTTGCTACTAGTCCTCCTAAGGGTGAGGTGATGAATGCAGAATTTCTTCAATTAATTCATGTTATTGTTAATTAGTTGCTGCTCAGGATGAGCGGGATGCATTAGGTGTTTCATCTACTGAGGCCATAACGGTTAGGAAGTTTATGAAGATGAATCCTTCTACTTTTATTGGTGTGAAGGTGGAGGAGGATCCTCCGGATTTCTTGGATGAAATGGAGAAAATCTTCATGGTGATATAGGCCACGAATGTGGAAGAGGTGAATTTTGCTGCTTATCAGCTTAAGAATGTGGCGTACCAATTGTACGAGAATTGGGATAAGGCGAGAGATGACGTTGAGGAGTCGACTTTGTGGGAGACTTTCTCTAATGATTTTTTGTATTTCTTCTTTCATCAAGAGTTGAGGGAAGTGAATAAAGGGGAATTTATCAGTTTGAGAAAAGGAAAATGTTGGTCAATAAATATTCCTTGAAATTTCATCAATTTTCTAGGTATGCTTTGGAATTAGTGTCTGACATGAGGGATAGGATAAAAAAGTTCACTTTTGTACTCTCTTGGAATTTGATCATTGAAAAAAAGACTATATTGCTGGTAAAGTATATGAAGATTTTTAGGTTGGTGGTTCATATGCAACAGTTGGAGGAAAAGGGGGAGCAAGCTGAGTTTGGGGAAAGACAGGGCAAGAAGTTTAGGTCATTTGAATAGGGTAGTGTTCAACAGCAAGGTGGTTCGGATGGTGGTATATGGCCTCAGAAAAATTGGGGAAGTTTTGGTTCTTTACTCGAAATAGTAAGGTGATAAGCGTCAGTAAGGTGGTGATAATTTTTGAGTATAGGGTACCTAATCACAGGCAATTTAGGCTCAGTCGGCCTCATCATGCCCTCCTTGTCGATTCTATGGTAGGTTACATAGGGGTTTCTGTGAGGAGGAGAGGGACAGACATTTCAAATATTCTCATCCAGGCCATATGCTTAGAAACTTTCCAGTTGGTAAGGGTTCTTCTAAAGCGAGTAAGGCTCCAGTTGCTTCATCTTATGCTCCTACACAAAAGGGTGCTACTTCTGAATTAGTTTCTATTTCTGGTACCGGTGTAGGTCAGAATAGGTCATATGTTTTTGCTACTTGGATGGAATTTGAGGCATCACCTGATGTCGTGACTGGTATATTACAACTCTTTTCTCATGACATGTATTGTTTGCTTGATCTAGGGTTCACTTTCTCTTATGTGACCCCATTTGTGGTTGTGTATTTTGATTTTGATCCTAAGGTTATTTTGGATCCTTTTTTCGTTTCTAGCCCAGTAGGTGATTCTGTGATTGCTAAAAGAGTCTATAGGGCGGTGTGATATCTACTTGTAGTAGGCAGACTTTGGTGGATTTGTTTGAACTTGATATGATGGATTTTGATGTTATTCTGGGGATGGACTAGTTACACTTTTGTTATGCATCCTTAGATTATCAAACTCGTATGATTTTCTTTAGGTTCCCTGGTGAACTGGTTATTAGGTAGGAGAGTGGTTCCCTAACTCCTGGGGGGGGGTTATTTCTTATCTTAGAGCTCGGAGATTATTCTCCAAAAGTTGTCTCTATCATTTGGTCCTGGTTAATGATTCTAATTCAGAAGGTCATTCTTTACATTCGATTTTGGTGGTAAATGACTTTCCTTTGGATGATCTTCCTATTGTTCCTCCGGATAGGGAGATTGAGTTTGGTATTGATTTGGTTCTGGACACTCATCCAAAATTTATTCCTCCTTATAGAATGACTCCAACTGAGTGGAGGGAACTCAAGGAGCAACTTAAGCATCTTTTAGATAAGGGTTTTATCTGTCCTAGTGTATCCCCATAGGGTGCACCATTATTATTCATGAGAAAGAAGGATGGTTCCCTTTGAATGTGAATTGACTATCGTTAGTTGAATAAGGTAACGGTTAAGAACAAGTATCCTCTTCCAAAGATAGATGACTTATTTGATCAGTTGCAAGGTGCCAAATTCTTTTCTAAGACAGATCTTTGGATTGGGTATCATTAACTTAAGATTAGGGAGGTGGATATCCCTAAGATAGATTTTCATACTCGGTCTAGGCACTTTGAGTTCCTGGTTATGTCATTTAGTTTGACTAATGCCTGGTGTCATTTATGGATTTAATGAATAGGGTTATCAGGTAGTTTTTGGATCTTTTTGTTATTTTGTTCATTGATGACATTCTAGTTTATTCTAAGAGTTGGGTGGATCATGCTAATCACCTTCGTGTGGTATTGTAGACCTTGAAGGAGCAATATTAGTATGCCAAATTCTCCAAGTGTGAATTTTGGTTGAACGTTGTAACTTTTCTTGGTCATATTATTTCTAGTGAGAGGATCATGGTGGATCTACAAAAAATAGCAGGGGTTAAAAAGTGCCCTAGGCCCATGACTCCAATCGGCATTCAGAGCTTCTTAGTTTTGGCTGGGTATAATAAGCGGTTCGTTGAAAGTTTCTCGATGATAGCGCCCCATTGACTAAGTTGATTCAGAATAAGGTAAAGTTTTCATTGTCAGAAGCTTCTGAGGGGAGTATCAAGAAGCTAAAGGATAAGCTAACTTTGGCTCTAATTTTGACATTGCCTGAAGGTAATGAGTGGTTTGTGGTTTATTGTGATGCATCTCGGGTAGGAATTGGATGCATTTTAATACAGTATGGGAAGGTAATTATCTATGCTTCTAGGAATTTGAAGGTACACAAAAAGAATTATCCTACTCATGATTTGGAGCTTTTATCGGTGGTTTTTCTTTAAAAATCTATCGACATTATTTGTATAAAGTGCATGTGGACAACTTTTCTGATCATAATAGTCTATAGTATATGTTCACTCAAAAGGAGCTAAATCTCTGATAGAGGAGATGGTTGGAGCTTCCCCAAGGACTGTGATATGAGTCTTCACTACAACCCAAGTAAAGCTAATATGGTTACTGATGCTCTTAGAAATTTATTCATGAGGATTTTAGCTCACGTGGATAAGTAGAAGTAAGAATTGGTGAAGGATATTCACCATTTGTATAATCTTGGATTTTACCTCTTGGATTCTAAGAAAGGTGGTATAATGGTACAAAAAGTGGTTTGGTTATCTTTAGGTGAAGATATCAAGAAAAACCAAATGTTAGATCCCATCTTGATGAAAATCAAAGATTATTTAGGTGGGAAAAAGGTGATGGTATTTGAGATCATTGGTGATGGTACTTTGCAGTACCCAGGAAGGTTATGTGTTCCTGATGTCGATGGGTTGCGATAAAGGATTTTGGTTGAGGCGCATGAATCACACTATGTTGTTTATCCCGATTTGAGAAAAATGTATCTTGATCTCAAGGAGATGTGTTGATGGAGTGGTATAAAAAGGGATATGGATTATTTTGTAGAAAATGTATTGTGTGCCAACAAGCTAAAGTTCAGCACATAAGGCCTGGAGAGTTCAGGAAATTGAGTTGCCTAAATTGAAATGGAAGGTAATCAATATAGATTTCGTTATTGGTCTTCATCAATGTCGGAACGAATTTGATTCAATTTGGGTCATCGTGGATAGGATGACAAAGTCTGCTCACTTCATACCAGTGCAGACTAATTTTTTGGATGAGGACTACGCACAGTTATATCTTTAGGAGATTTTAAAGTTGTACGGGGTACCTATTTTGAATATCTTTGAATCATCGTACATGATTATCATCTCACTTCTGGCGGTCTTTTTAGAAATGGTTGGGGACTAAGGTTAGTCTGAATACTGCTTTTTATTCGTGGATGGATGGGCAAGAAGAGAGGACTATTCAAACATTGAAGGACATGCTCCAGGCATGAGTGATTGATTATGGTGGCAATTGGATTGAGAATCTATCTTTGGTAGAGTTTGCTTACAATAATAACTATCATTATAATATTGGGATGGCCACTTTTGAGGCATTGTATGGTAAGAGGTGTAGATCTCCTACTGGATGATTTGAGCTTGGTGATGCAGATATGTTTGGCCTGAATTTGGTTTATCAGACTATAGAAAAAGAGAAGGTGATTCGAGATAGGTTTAAGGCTGCCTAAAGTTTCCAAAAGTCACATGCGGATGTAAGGCATAGACACTTGAATTTTGAGGATAGGGATTAGATGTTCCAAAGGGTATCTCCCATGAAAGAAGTGATGTAGTTTTGTAAAAAGGGAAAGCTCAGTCCTCGGTATGTTGTTACTTATGCATTCTTGAGGAGGGTTAGTAATGTGGCTTATTAATTGGAGTTGCCTTCTAGTTTGACCTCCATTCATCCATTTTTTCATGTTTCTATATTGAGTAAGTGTCTCAGTGATCTTTCTTCGGTGGTTTCTTTGGAAGGATTTGGTATCTTAGATTCTCTATTTTATGAAGAGTTCTTGGTTGAGATGTTTGATCAGTAGGTTCATTGGTTACGGACCAAGGATGTGGCCTTAGTTAATAATCCATGGTAGAGCCATAAGGTAGAAGAGGCTACATAGGGAGCGGAAGCAGACATGATGTCCAAATATCCAAATTTAATTTTTGCTCTTAATATTCATGCGGAAGGTATATTTTCTTGATTACATCCTTGTTTACCAACTTAGTTAGAGGTTGGATTAATGTTTGATAAACTAAATAACTTGTGATGGTATTTGACCTACCTTATCCGTTATTCGAGTATGAATGATACTAGTGGAGGAGAATGAAACACCCTGGGTTCAGACCCATAGATAATTTCCTGGATTTCTATATTTTGGACATCATACGACTTGTGTGTACCAGGCATATAATGCAGTGTGGTTGGTATGCTCTTGGTCGTATGCTAACCAGTGTTGGTTGGTGGGTTGGATTGGTTTCTTGAATGGGTATGACTTGGTTGGCACAAGTCATATGGTTGGTGATGAGTCGTATGGTTTGGGTTTTTCCTTCACTTAATCTATGATTTAGTAACTTAATATGGGTCTGAGCATAAGTGGCTCACCACTAGCCGTATGATAGGGTACGAATCATACCATTGACTCGTATGGTACACAATGTTCAAACTTCTTTTGATTTTATTTTGTAAGAAATACTATTTAGGGGTACTAATCATATGGTTGGATACGACTTGGTTTTTGTAAATTATATGTTCAACAGTGTTGGGTCCAAGGTGGAGGCCTAGGGTATGAGTGGTGGGTACCACTCGTATGGAAGGGTAAGGTTGCATTTGTTTTTTCATAAATTCAGACATCTGAATCTTAATGCACATCTGAATTGTTAAGATGTTATCTATAGATCTGAAAACTGAATGATTAAGACTGTTTCCTTTTTTAACATCTGAATGTGCAAAAAAAAATATTTGTATATATAATAAAATAAAAAATACAATTTAAATACAAAACTAATTATATATTGAAAAGTATGCAATTTAACACAACAAAATAATTATTTGATTGAAAAAAAAATTATGTTTGTTACTGATAGTGGAGATGGTTTATAATGGTGGTTGCGATGACAATGATTGATGTTAGTGATTAGTAATATTTGGGGTGATAGTTTTGATAGTTGGTATAGTAGTGACTATTATGATGGTGGCACTTGATAGTGGTGGTGGTGGTTGTGATGTGACGTTGCTTGATATTTGTAGTTGGAGGTGTTGATTGTGATGACTGGAAAATAAATACATTATGATTGATGATGTGTTGGTGCTAGTTGAAGATGTTGTTAGTTTGGATGGTGGATATGGTTGTTAGTACAGATAAATTATACTGATCGTAGCAGTTGAAGTAATGGTAGAGGTGATGTTACTTGTGACATTGGTGGTGGCAGTCGAAGAATGTATGGAGGTTGTGATCTATTAGTGGTAGTTAGAGGTAGTGCTAGTTGTAATAAATGAGTTGGTCGATAGTAGAGATTGACTGGTAGTGGTTGATAATGTTGGTGTTGTTGACGATGGTGGTCGTGGTGAATAAAATTAGAATAATAGAGGTAGTAGGTATGGTAGTAGTTGACAATAGTGGTTGGTAGCAATATTTGTTGTCGATGGTGGTTGTGATGGTGGAGGTAGTTAGTGGTGGTTGACAATGATGGTGATGGCAGAGTAGGTTAGTGGTGGTGACTGATGATTATAATCAAAGTGGAGGCAGATATTATCCAACACCAGAATACCTCTTTAGATCTCTTCAGACCTATTAAGACTTGATTCTAGATCTGAATAATTAAGACCTTTTCATACCTATTAAGAGCTAAAATCTTAATAAAAAACAAATGCACTTAATGGTCTGAACTCTGAACCATTCAGAATCAGACCTCCATTAAGTGCAAGCAAATGAGCCCTAAGACTGGCATGGGGGAGTCGTACTATCTGACGGGAATTTAAAAAGTTTAAGTTGGGAGTAATCAGGACATTTCCCCACTTAACCACTTAAGGTCTTACGACTTATATAACTATTGGGACATAATTTACCCTATTATTATAATCCAAAACACTTAGAAATACTCTCTAATTTTCTCTAAGGCTCTTGGGTGAAGGAAGGTTAGGGTTTCATCTAGAGGATCAATTAGGGGCTTGTATGGGTGATTTCTCTCCATCATCTTTGAAATCTAAGGCATGTACTCCTCCCTCATTGTTATTCGCAACTAAAGGCATGTTTTATGCAATGTTTACATGGCATTATTATTCTATGGTTTTGGGCTTTTCAAATATATGTTGGGTTTTGGTATTAAATGCTAGTTATGGTTTTCCCATGTTTTAATTATGTAATTAAATGTTTTAATGGTGATTTAGGCAATTGGTTACGTGGGAATGATTATTTGGTAATTGGATTTGGTTTTGGAAACACTATGCCCCTAACATGTTTGATAAAATGCCCATGATAATGCTTTTCCTATATTATTGGACTTTTAATGGAAATATTGCATAGTATGCTTTAGTAATGTAACCCTAAATGGTTTAAATGGATTGTAATGGTTAAATATTAAGGTTTGGTTTTCATGGTTATGGTTAATTAAAATTCCTTGTGGGGTACAAGGGAATCCCCAAGTAAACATGTTAATGAACAACTTGTGGGGTACATGGTATTCCCCTAAGCAAACATAATAATGAAACATTTTGGGGTACACGGCATTTTCCAAAGATAAATTGATAATATGATCTGTGGATACATAGGAAACTTTTTCATATAATAAGGTTTTCTAAAGACATTGACTGTTAGCTATAGTCGGTATGACGACACCACTATAAGGAATAATGGTTTGGTTGGATGGTAATGATTTTTATTAGGAAATAATGGTGGGGTGTGATAGCTAATCGTAAAGGTACAAACCCAATAGCCGGACATTGGAAACTCATGTTTCCCGACATGAGTCTTGGTCATAGAGACCATATATGATACTATGAGGTACATGGGAATTCTCTAAGTATATTGTACATATGTATCATGGAGAGCAAAGAGTACTTAGGAATCCCCTACTCTTATCGTATCTCTGGTTCATATGGCTACACATATCGGGGCCTGTTAAAGGGGTTACACTGGACCCATATAGCCGTGGGTGGTTCTAGGATTGTTAAGCTATACATACCCAGGTTAATGATTTTAAAGGCATGCTATACTTGACTCCCTTTCCTAGCATGGTTATATACATATTTGTACGGTTTGTATGTATATGGTTAGTTTATTTGGTTTTTATTGGATGGTATTATTTTAACATTATCCTGAGTTCATGCTAGTGTTCATCCGCTAACCCATCAGTAGGCGGTTGTATCCTCACATAATACAGGAATCGGCCGTTCTACTCCTCCTTCTTAGTGATCTAATTCGGGATTTGCTATTGGTATGAAGCGGTGAGCTTTCATATTTTGGAAGGCTCCATTTCATTTCTTAGATGTCTTTGCATACTTTGATCACTTTATGGATATTGATTTTGGCTATGGTTGGGGGTATGTCCCAATCGGATATTATTTTTCTTTTGGTTAGAGTCTTTGTGTGACTACTATAGGTTAGAATGGGCGCTGTCGGTAGTGGTATCATCCTTAGTATTGGCATTGGTATTGGGGATGATACCTTTGGACTAAATTTTTGATTGTTCTACCCTTTTATGTTATGTTATAGACAGAACTTGGTTTTTATGTTTTTTTGGTTATGGTTGATGGTTGGAAATGGATGGTTGGACTTGTTTTGGCTGGTCACAGTTATATACCTATCCCAGAGTTTGGAATCATAATAAATGCTATCTTTTTATACATTCCAAATTTATTCGACTCTGGATATACATATTAGGAGGTTAGGTTGGGTAATGGGGGTGGTCCCAAGTCCTAGATGGACTTGGGTTGCCCATTATGGAAAGGCCCTAGTTTAGGTCATGTCAGGTAGACACTATCTCTGAGGAGCTCTTATAATATTATGATGGGAGGTAGCTTCTGACATTCTAGACCAGATCTTTCTTACTAACTGGCGGTGGAAAACTTTAGATGTAGAGAGGGTTTTTGCCTCTTAAACCATTAGAGTTGTCAATGACCAGAGAGTAGCTGATGATTCTACAACGCAAGAGATTGCATTATTAAGGACTGATATTGGTGCGTTGGTAAAGCAGTTTGGAACAAAAATATGAGAAAAGGTGAATGTAGTAGGAGCACAGGGTTCAACTTCTAAAGCTTATAATTCAAAATTAGAGAAGGAAACAAAATATCTAAATCGACAATTGGTGGGTTTCCAAGCCCAAGGGCAATGAAATCAAGGTTGGAACTATTATGATGACAGATATAGAGACCACAATAAAGACAGAGATGGTGACTGAAGATAGAAAAATGATTACAAGGAGAAGGGAGACAGGTACATTCCACGTGATAGACTTGGTAAAGAATCAAGAATGGAAGAAATAATGACCAAACTGGTGAAGGGGAAAGAAAGTAAGGAGGCTAACCTTAAGGTGATCAAGGCTGATATTTCTAGTTTGACCCAGAAGGTTGAGTCTCATGCAACGACTATCAAGTAGTTAGAGCACCAGTTTGGGCAAATGTCTACCACTTTGCATCAAAGGAAGTTGGGTACCCTTCCTAGTATCACGGTGCATAATCCTTCAAACATCAGTCATTGTCTAGCTATCACCACTAATTGTGCTGGCACTACTAATGATCCCCTTACCTATTATTGGGGAGTTAAGGATTGATAGCACTGAGAGTGATGAGACACCTGAGGCAAAGTCCGAGAAGTCGACATGGCGTAGTGATAATTTTAAGTATTATAGTTGTGAGGATTGGGTCATTTAGCCTATTTATCATGTGCTCCCTTTAATACGAACCCTTTCTTAACGTTAGTATAAAAAAGGAGGATCCAAGAGTAGTCACCATTCCGTGTTCTATTGGGTCTTTCAATGTAAAGCAGGTGTTAGGTAAATTAGGATCAGGAGTAAATGTGATGCCACTGGTTTTGTACAAACTATTGAGGATATGGGAACTCAAACCTATATCCATAAAGCTATTGATGGTTGACTCATCTGTGTTGAAACCAGTGGGGGTTTTATGTGACGTAGAAGTAAAGGTGGCATCCTTTATGTTCACCGCCGATTTCATGGTTCTTGATTGTGAGGTAAATTTTCAAACCCATATTATATTGGGTAGACCATTCCTTTTCATTGGTAGGGTGTTGATTGATATGGAATTAGGGGATATCACTTTCAAACTGAATGATGAGCAAGTAATTTTTTATGTATGTATGTCAATGCAGCAGCAAGATGATATGTGATTGGTGTCTGTGATAGACACTATTGAGGAGGCTTTTGTTACACCGGTTAGTATGGTGGATATACAAGGTATTGAGGAGAGAATAGAGGTGATGGACACTCGACTACTTATTGTTGAGACAAAGGTGGAGACATTATATGAGTAGATCCGACCAAGGGTCCAAACCATACTAGAGATGGCTTAGGCTAGACATCAGTCTGTGTATCTAGTTGTGACGTTAGAGCTACGATCTGAGTTGCTCTCACTAATAGATACTTTTGAGGATTGAGTTTTAGCTTGATTTAGTAGGATTGAGATGCCAGATCTTGGAGACACTAGGAATAAGGTGGGCCTACTAAGAGTAGAGGTTCGCTCTCTCACTAAGAGCCATATATCAACCATCCCGCTAGTTGTATACCCAGTTGTTTATCCATTACCTATGTCTGGTCCTAGATACTTTGATTTATTTGTGTAGAATAATATGGCAGGCCCCATAGTTGATACCAAGAGAAGACGAGAAGGGGACCTAAAGAATCCATACATGTCATATGAGCAAGCCCTGAAAAGGGCCACCAATGATTTAACAGAGACGGTGCTTGTTCATAGGTACTGGCATAATGAGCTAACGGTGGATGCATCTTTTCATAGCGCACAACCATCACTATGGCCTCCGTCAATGGATATACCCACATTTATGGAAGATCATGACACAGATTCTTAGTGCATCCATGGTATGTCCTCATACCCTTTTCTTTATACTATTTTAGTGCATTGGAAATAATGCCCAGTTTTAGTTAGGGTGGGGTATACCATAGCTGCCACAGGTTTTTGTTGCCTTGCTTTTTTTCATGTTCACCACGATATGGTTGTAGAAACGACATGTCTAGATTAAAATTTGTGTCGTATTGTGTTTTATTTAATACTATGTTGTGTTTTTGTGTAATTAGGAAATATTTAAGTATTTAGAGAAGTCATGTTTTTAGTGATTTTTGAGAAAAATGATACCCCTCCAATTTTTCTTTTAGAACTGTGTGAATGTATATATTTGTGAGCATAGTGGATATCTTTATTGCATTAGAGTTAGGGACATGATAATGACTTGCTAACAATAGCATTAACCTGATAAGTAATAGCTTGTAATATTGACTCTGTGCCACATGTGTGTGAGATACTACTTAGTACCCGTAGTGTGTTGAATTTAGAACTTGCTCGGTTAGTCTGGCATAGGTTGGAGGATAGTCAGTTAGGAAAGGATCATAGGTCATTTTTTATTTTAGTCCACTTTTAGCCTAAATGACACTCCCTATGTGAAATAGTATCCCTTTATCCCTGTTTTGAGCCTTATATCTTATTTTTCTTGTTTCACCATTCACCTTTCTATTTGTGTTGCAATAACCTATTTTGGCCTGTTCCTCCTTTGATATTATGCACCTTAACTCAGACAAATTACCTAAGTTGACGGTGGATATCATAGGGGTGTGTGATGTAAAATAGGAATGTAGAAAGCTAAAATAAGAGAAAAAACTAGTAGGGCTGTGTGTGGTAGCAAAAAGAAAAAGAAAAGAAAAAATGTGTAAAACTGAAAAAGAAAGAATAAAAGACCACACCCAAGCCAAATGTGCTTTAGATTAAAATGGGAGAAACAAGGGCGAAAATAAAGTAAAAAATTGGTTAAAGTATGGACCCCAAAGTTAGTATTGTTCCAAGGAGGCTAAGTCACTTGATATATTCCTACGTACCATACTTTCCCCCCCAAACCTACATTACAAGTTTAATAAAGTCCTACAGTGATCCTAACTTGACTTTCTTAAAACTAAGGTAAAGAAAATAAGGGCAAGCCTATGTTATTTGATGCACATTAATTGGAACTTCTCTTCGGAATATGAGTGTCTTTTGAATGTCCCTGCATTAACATGTATTATTTCATATGAGTGAGTGGGACATCTCTGTTGTGAGGGCACATGAGCCGTATTGCTAGCTATGTACATGTTTGGGTAGTGTAACTTGAACATATACACGGTTGTCTATTGCTAATGTAATGACATACCTTGATCCCATTTTGTTACATTGTTGTGCTTCATGTTTATACACAGTTGGTTTTGTAAAGTAGAGATATGAGGGGGTATTGTGGTTTGAACTTAGAATATTGATTGAATGCCTTGAATAGCTTAGATTCTCTTTATTAAGCATCGTGTTTTGTTTTGTTTTGTTTTGTTGTGTTGTGTTGTGTTGTGTTGTGTTTCATGACGACATGCAAAAGTTCTAAGTTGAGGGTGTTGATGTGCTATAGAAGTATAGCATTCTCTACGCTTAAAACTATGAAAATATACTAGTATCATAGGTTGTTTGGTAGATATGATGTTTTTTGGGTATGTTTTTCAGGAAACTAATTTTTGATGATGAGTTTGTGAAAAAAATGAAAAATGATATTTTTTGTTAATTAATTTGATCTATTTTGGGTATTCGTTGCTCTTTTCGGATGTTTGTGACCAAAGCATGTGATGAAAGTTGATGATTTGAAGCTTGATTGCAAGTATTGGAAGGCCTAACACTTATCTATTTCTATGTGTGGACCACATGTAGCACATGTGGTCTGTATAAGACTAAGGTAAATGCCGGTATTAAAGAGCTCGAGAGTAAAAGAGCTGAAAAATAACTTCTGGAACTTACCTATGCTAACATGTGGACCATATTTGGGTAAGGTAAGTTCCATAAGTCCGAAATCCTGAGTGCAGAAGCTGCAGATTTTTTGTTCTTCAACATGTAGTGAGTACATATGCCCAGCCTCAAGATGCATATGGCACATGTGCCGATGGCCAGGCCGCATATTGACACCAAATGTGGCCACTGATCCTTTTTTGTCCTTTTCATCTGGGCTTTGATTTTGGGTTTTCTTGATGTGTTATAAATACCCATTATTTGTTTTTTTGTAGAAGTAACATACTTTTGATACTCGCAAACATATTTTAATTCTAAGATTTGATTTTTGTTTTGAAATTCTCTGGTATTAATTTTTGTTGATAAATTCAGTTACGGTTTTGGGTTTTTACATGTGATTATTGTGATTTCATCTTATGCTTTCCATCATGAATGTTTTTGTTGATCACTTCACAAACATGAGAGTCTAAAAACCATTATATAGGGTTATGGAAACCCTAGCAATTTGACGAAGTAGTGGAAGTGATATTTTTGTTCTAAGCCGATACACCTGCATGCATTGTATTATCTCCACTTTAATAGTTTTCTTAGCGGTTGCAAAAGTTAGGATCCTGCCTAGATTATTGCTACTTACTCCAAACAAGGAGTAGTGTCTAGAAAAAGATAATGACAACATTAATTTGAAGGTTAGTTGTCAATCCACGCTACTAGGTATTATCTAAGTAAGATGGTTAGGTTACATCTAATAACTAGAGACTCAAAAGGTAATAGTTACCTTGGAACAAGATGAGGGTTAGTAAGGTGACATCCTGTGACACAAAAGATAAATGGTAAAATCCATCTGCTCGTCCAAAATACTATTGATGGTACATAACTTATACGATTGTGCATCCAAGGTATCGAGTTAGTTCAGTAAAGCCTGATAAGCATACGGATTTGAGAAGCCATGGGAACACAATCCTAGTGTTCGCCTACGAATGATTACATCTGAAGCTAATATTCGCTATTTGTTTGATATTGCAACACAAATCCCCCTAATTACTTATCTAGTTCCGCTCGTTGATAACAATTGTTGAGAGATGCAATTCCACGTATGTCGTTAGGATTCGACCCCAAGCTTTGTTGGGTTACTATATTTGATAGTGACCGTATAATCTTAAGAGTGAAGGTGAAGCTTGGGCGTTATCAGTCCCTAAATTATAGCAGTACTACATGAATAGCCAACTACTAACAACTCATAGCCAATCTATCTTCTCATGCCTTAACTAACATCACCACAGTTCCAATAACATACCAAGGGAAAAGACTTCTTTTACCAGTTTTGTGATGTTCCAGTAATTTTATTTTATTTTATGGTATGTTGATGTTTAAGTACTTTATTTTGATTGATATTGTGGTTATTTGATGGCATCAGATATTTGTGGTTTGTAATAGTTAGTAATCTATGCTTTGTTTATTTCTCTGATTCGGCAGTAGTATTTGTGTTTAGTATTTGTTGTTTTTTTGGATTCCTCAAATTTGTTTTCAATTCTTTTCTCGAGGATAGTCCCTTTTAACCAAATACAATTAAATGAAAAAAATTTAGGGTGAATTCCTTTAATAGGAATAAGTTGCTCATAACAGTCATAGTTAGGTATTTTTCTCTATGATGGCTCTTTTCTCAATGATGGATGGATGATGACCATTTTAGAATAAAATTAGTCATAGGTAGTGAGTAGGATGTCCTAATTTGATATTAAGTGCTCTTCCTGGGCGACATGACTACATGAGGCAAGTTTGGTTTAAATTAAAAGCATGTTATAATAATTTAAATGACTATTTTTGAGACACATAGGCTCATTGATGTGACTCTTGTATGATTTTATCTCAATTTTTAGTTCTTTCTATTGCCTGGTTGAGAATCTATAAGGATCCTTTTTATTTGAACATGTACCATGTGTTTGTGAGGTTTGTGGTTTTAATACATTCATCGATATTGATGTCTAGAACTTTCCCGGTGTATTTGCAAAGCAAAATAAAGAATGTTGAATTAGAATATATACAAATTCTTTGATTCGCCATATTTTATACCTTTTTGTATCTACCCTCCAAGTATAATCTTAGTTAGCCAGGTAGAGCTATCAACCTTTTCTTTTGGAGCCTTATATGAAGCCTATTTACTCTAATAGACAATTAACTTGATCAAAATTTCCTAAGTGCTTTAGTTGAAAAAATAAAATTGATAAGGAGTGTAAAATTAAAGATAAAGGAAAAAGTAAAGTTGGAGCCTTAAAATAATAGCTATTGGTGTGGTGAAATTTTGTATGTGTTACAGGTAAGGAGTATAGTAAAAAGATTGAAAGATTTTTGAAAAGATAATCAAAACCTCCCTACTAGAAGATGTGTAAGCAAGATTAAAGAGAGGGTTAAAAAAGAGAGTTGTGGAAGAGAAAAGAGGTGGAAAATAGGTGGTTGAACAATGAGCTAAATGGAAAGTGTGATTTATTAAAGAGCTTGGAGTGTTAGTCACTATTCTTATCGAAAATAGTTCATACCCATCCCTTAGCCTATATTACAACCCTCAAAGCCCTTCTTGATCTTGAGCTTTCATATTCTTATATTGGTGGAGTACTACATTAAGAGAAATCTTATGGTTTATCTTATATTGCGTGTAAATTCTTTGTAAAAGTGTGAGTAATTTTATTCTTACACCCATTATTATTTTAAATTACAGATTGCTAAGTGATTTTGGGTGCCTCTCATGTTGTGAGGGCGCAAGTTTAATGAAGGATAGGTGACTTATATGATTTCTTTGGTGAGTAATATGTATGAGTTTTCTAATTTCTTAGAGTTAATTCTTGAGGCTATGAGTTTTTGAGTAGTCATTCATGTGTTCGAAGTTGCAAATGGACATGCTTGTTATTGGGTTTTCTATTCATATTAGTCGTTGTAGTTCTAGCCTGAGTGTCTTATTTCTATTAGTGAAGTTAAAATATTATTATGAATATGAGTGTAAGGAATGGTTCGAGGACAAACAATGCTTTAAGTGTAGGGTGGTGAGCATGAATGTACTTATACACCCAACTACCACACTTTACCCATATTTTAGCTTAGTTTTGAGAGCAAATGTGTATATTTTCTTATGCTTTATTTTGTATTGATATTGATGAACTAACAAATATGATTAGCATATTTTAGGCTAATATACGGCTGGAATGGAACCAAATCGCTAAGCTATGCATGAAAGAGAATGTTATGGGATATACAGGAAGTTCTACAACTAAAAGAGACCTTGAGCCTGATAACGCTCAAACTACACTTCTCTAATGAGAATGTAAGCGATTGTTGTCAATATATAACCCAACTAGGTTGGGGTCGAATCCCACAGGGAATATGGTGTGAACTTAAGTTGTTTGCAATTTAATCAACTGATAGTTGGATGTTTCCTGAAATGGGGGTTTTGGAGATTAGCCAATAATTGTTGGTCACTTTAGTTTCAGTGTTTCTAATCAAGAGTTTATGGAAAACCAGAATTATGCTCACTATAGGTTTTAGTACTTGACAGATGCTAAAAGTGATTCAAGATTCTCATAGTAGGTAGGACAACAGATTATATTTATCGAAGTTATGCCTAAATGTCTCTCGACTTACTTAAACATTTAATTACCTAATCCTCTCGGACTTAGGAAATTTATATTTACTAACTAGACTTCACCTCGGGTTAATCAACCTTGTTACAGTGTCAATTATTAAATGGAAGTTTAGTGTTTCCAAGTCCCGGTCAATAATTCACTTCCTACTATATTTGATTTCTTATCTCAAGCAACTCAAAGCAGGTTCTATCTATCGTTTGCAACCAATAGAGAATAATTAAAATCTCAAAAATATCAAGGAGTCCTATTACCTTTAGAATCTTATGATCATAGCATCTTACCAAGACCTAACCGATAGATCCCATAATTCGGGTTAAACAGATTTAACCACTCATAATGTAATAAAACTAGATGTATTCATAATTTGAAAGATGAACTTACCACAAGATGAATAGTAACTAGTGATTCTCAGATTAGATCACAATAGAAATCCCAAAATATTGATGAAAATCTTTTCAAAGTTAATTGTTTTGCAATCCAATAAACTAGAAAGAAAAGTAACAATATATGTGTGTCCCAAAATAGGTTCAAAGTCCCTTAGAAAACCCTAAACTATGCTTTAAATAGCTCATCCTCATTATGGAAACAAAATCACAGAGTTCAGCAATTTCTCAGATTAGATGACGACATTTGTGACACCTTATCAGGAGTCTGACGACTTATCACAAATCTCGTCAGCTCCTTCTTCAGTTTTACCACTTCCTGCTTAAGGCTGACGATGAAACCTGATGACTTATCAGCTCTTTGACGACTTATCACACATGTCATCAATTATTCACTTTAGCTCTCATGTTCTTCCTTAGGCTAACGACAAACCTGACGGCTTATCACACTTATGACGGTGATAACGCTCAAATTACACTCTTGAATGGGTGTAAGTGATCATTGTCAATATAAAACCCAACTAGGTTGGGGTCGAATCCCATAGGGAATATGGTGTGAACTCAAGTTGTTTGAGTTTCATCCACTGATAGTTTAATGTTTCCATATATACATATATGTGGTCAACACAATAGAATTTAGTAAGCATGGTGGAATGCACAGGCGATGCATAAGTAAAACAGAAGTAATAAATCATGTATAAAGTTGAAAACATGTTGACAAGTAAAAATGGCTCATAATTTTATATGAATAACTAAATCATAGTAAGAGCTGATATGATAAGGAAATATGAATAGGTGTGTAGTGAATCAATTATACTTATTTAGAATTTATTCATAAGAATTGGGAATGTTAATGAGTACAAATGACTCACATTAAATATGAAGTAAACTAGAAAGAATAATAAGAGCAACATGAGGATGAAACATGAAAATTGTAGTGCAATGAGCCATTGTATAGTCAGGTAAAATCTTTTTCTTTTGTGGGAGATTCTCTTAACCTACATAAATCACGAGAGCAACATGCAGTATAATATATGCCCTGTTGGAAAGATGCAATATACGTTTCTAGGGCATTAAGCCATAATTTATGTGTGATCATTCATAATCCCACTTAAGGGGAAACATAATATCATACCTACGATAGCATATAGTTTCTGAGACTAGGATTGTCATGACTCAACTCGGTCCTGGACATGATGGTATCTCAAACCGACCAAGGCCAGAGATAACCCCCTTATCCAAACCTTATGAGCATAATAAAAGTAAACAGCGAAAGCCAATCAAAGTAATAAGAGCGGTACATAAACGTTGAAACCTAAGGGGGTTGCACCACACAGTGAGGGACCAGGTCACTCAAAGTCAATCACAGGCAAAACACAATAAACTATCTTGGTATCAAAACAAAGTGCAGAAAGAGGAAAGAACACATGATTTTTAATGTGGAAACCCCCTTGCTCAAGGAAGGGAAAAAACACAGCTTGACCTCACAAGAACCTCCAAATCCACCATAATCAAACTCTTTATTATAGCCTTCAATAAACCAAACTCTAGGTTCTATTAACTTGTAATAACTCTACTACAGGCTCATCTTAGAAACTCTGCCAAGGACTCTCTTCACTGATTAACTCTAATCAGTATCAAACTAAGGCAACTTTACTTAAGAACTCTCTAAACAAATGAAAACACTACTCTTCACTCACAAACAATTTTAAGCTCACATAAATAGCTAAGCACTTTAGTAGTGTTGAAATGGGGTTTTTGCTGCCTCTCTTCAATCTTTGCAATTGAAAAAAACCACTTGATTAAAAAACGTCTCCTTACTTTTATTGATGAGTGATGATTAGGGATGAAATATCATTGGACCAGCTGTCCTAATTGGTACAAGCAATATCTACAAGTTTGTTACACAAAATGACAAAATTATGCAGTCACGTGTACCAGTTGTACTATACCATGAACATCTAAGGACCTGGTCCCTTATAGTTCGTTGATTATTATCAAAACTCCATATAGAAATTCCCCTTTTTTGATAATGAAAAACCAACTATACATCTTTGAGCATCAGTACACATCCTTTATATTGAATCAGTATAATTACCACACTTAAGATGAATGTTCCCCCTATCATCATGCAACACAGGGACCTGGTCCCTTATTGTCATTTGCAAAAAAAACTTCATATTTGCTTCCCCTGTCACTTTGCCTTACTATATCCCCCTATCAGCATCTCCCTATCACTGTGCCTTACCATACTTCCCCATATCCGCATCACATACACATCTAGTCCCCACATATGAAGTCAGTATTCCTCTCTTTGGCATCATTGAGAAGGATTAACAGTAAACTACAAGCAAATATAAGTATAGGCTAATTAACTCATGGACACTGGGGCAACACAAACATGAAGAAAAACTTTAAAATAAAGGAAACAAATGAGGTACACAAGCAGAATTCATTTATTTATAAACAAAAGTTAGCACTAGTACAATCATAATAAAATAATACACAAGATAACTATCTTTAAGATCCATCATAAGGAGAAAAATATGAAACTGAAACTGGATTTATTTGAGGACAAAGATAATAGGACTTAGGTAGAGGGAAGT
This sequence comes from Capsicum pubescens, assembly GCA_030864215.1. NCBI lineage: Eukaryota > Viridiplantae > Streptophyta > Magnoliopsida > Solanales > Solanaceae > Capsicum > Capsicum pubescens. The sequence continues at coordinate 131,792,775 of CM061549.1, forward strand.
TTAGGGGAAAGGGACTTAAGCAACATTTCCATTCTTAAATTTCCAGTATTATGAGCAATCCTGCACTTCAGCATTCAGTTCTTAAACTTTACCACTCAGTTCAGTCAGGCTTGCCCTGAGTTTTGTATTTTTAGCTGCAAGTTCATCACTGCTACGTGTTCCCTTAGAGGACAACCTTTGATTCAGGTGCACTATTTTAGCATCTTTGGCAGACAACTTGATCCTTAACTCCTCTATTTCATTTCCTAACCTTTCTTAAATATCTAGCAACTCATATACTTGAGGAATAGATCTAGCTTTACCCTCTATGCATTCATTCTCCATAAAAGTTATTAGAATGATCATTTACTTGGTGGTTCCAGGTGTTCCCTTAGTTCCTTCCACACCATAATGTTTAAAGACCTTGTTTAGTAGATATCCATATGGAATTCCTTGTTTGCCTATCTTTTCATACACCACTTTATGCATATGTTCTATCATTAGAGAAGGAATACTTATCATTTCAAGCTTGCTCAAGCTTTCAATAAAAAATAGGTCAACACCAGAGATAATTATTCTTATTTCAGATCTTGGTAATAAGACCTTGTTAATGAATTGAAATACCAGCTGATATTGACTTATCAAGAATTTCTTTTTCACTATAGATACGGAAGCCCCTCCTACCTTTGATGCATTGATCATAAATTCTGTTGAGGTCTTCTGGTTCACAACTGTCCTCACACCTATTATAGGTACATCTAAGATTTTGCCAAAAATTCTCCATCTAGATTAATAAGCTTACCTTGCACCTGGGCCTTCAATCTTAGCTCATCTTCTGAGAATTCCATGGTGTAATAAAATTCCCTTATCTCATTTTCAAAAACAATTGGTGTTGTTTGCTCAAAAATGTGTAATCATCCTTGATGCCTGACATATGCTATCAAATTTTCCATCCTAGGCTTTTAATAAATTCTAGTATCAAAAACACTTCCTGAAAAAACTTTTTGAGTTCTCGAGTTTCCAACCCTTTTTTCTTTAGACATTTTCTTCTTTTCCTCTTCCTTTTTCTTTCTTTTGGGATCATTACTAGGCTCTTCTTTCTCATGCATTTGTGTTTTTATCTTCATGGGACTAGGTCCCTTAGAAACTTTCTTTCTTCTTATAGGTATGTGTTTTTCATGCTTACAACAGGGTTGTCAAACCTATACATGGAGGACCTAGTCCTCTCAGATGTAGGAACATCCTTTCTTCATTTTGTAATAGCAACAACATCCCATGATTTTAATTTCTCTCCTTTATCAGCCTCCACAACTTTAGTATTTTTATTCTTCCCTTTTCTATTTCCCATGAGTTTCTTCACAGTCCATCTCAGAGGCACTTCCTTCTCATCTTCCTCATTCTCCTCATTTGGAGGTAACAACATTTCTTTTTCTCCATTTACTTCATGATTATCATGTACTTCCTATTCTAATTCACTAACTGAGGTGTCATGTGCAAGTAAAAGTAAGTTCTCATCTACCCAGTTCTCATTACAAGAAAGATCAACCCTTTTAATGAGTATTTTTTTACCAAATAATTGAGCAAAAATAGGGTTTAAAACTAGGAATGTAGGAGAACTCGATGCTTGTTGTGTTTAATAGAATTTAGCTTTTTTGGATTTTTCAAATGACACATAAAAATGGGAATTTACCAGGTTAAGAAATTTCTTGTTCTATTGGTGACCTAAACCCTTGATTTTTATTGTGTATCGTAATTTGTTGAGCATAAACTTCCAAGGTTAAGGAAGGTTCAATGAAGACTAACTCAATTATGGGTTCTGGATTTCTTACAAAGATTGAGAAACTAGCAATACCATCCATTTGATTTTGACAAAGAGAGATGAACTAGTTTGGTTTAGGGATGATTATAGTTTTGAGAAGATGGATTTGGAAAAGTTGAAAAAAACTAACATAATAGTTTGATTTAGCAATTTTAAGGGTGACCAATGTCATTTAAAGATATTTCTTTTGAACTGACATGTCTGAACCTAATAAGTGCGACTCTTCGTTCTGCAAAGGAATTGACAACTAAGGAAAATGTTTGGTTTTTAAACAGTATTTTTGTGATTACTTAAGCATCTTGATGGTACTAACTTAAGAGATAAGACCATTTCCCTCTACTTTTAATTTAATTGCCCGCTTGTCTTAGCTTTATTTGTTTTCTTCCTAAGTTGTTCCCATGGATGTATACCTGCAAAGGTATGAAACTGAGTTAGATTATACTGCACCTACTTTATCATCGATACTTGTCTCCTAAACAAAGCCAATTCTTGCAGTTACACTTGTTGGAACTTTCTTTTCGAAGATGAGTCTTCTAAGGACTAGGAACCTTGAATTTAAATGTTTTAAAATATGATACCTCCACCTTAGAGTTCCTTGAGAGAGAGAACACAGTCAAATCTTTCAACATTATGCTCTGAGCACCCTCTTTTAATGAACATTCCTGACTGCAATCCCCTTTCTGTAACCTGGACCCATGATTACTTGATTGATTTGGGAACCCACTTGAGTTTGCGTTCCCAGTAAGAAGACAATGGTGTGATCAAAACCTTCTTGGCCGATCTAGGTATAGATTTCTTCTTTATTTTATTCAATTACGTGAATCCATTTATAGTGTACTCTCTTGCTGAACATATTTGAATTTGTTCATTTCAAAACTTATCCAACTTTGACAACTCCCCTTAGTTTGCCCATTTTTCCTACAGTGATTGCACATAGGTTTGAAAACCTTGTTTCTAGCACTATTGACAATCTTTCCTTGCCACCCAATAGGTTGGATTTATCCTTGATAGCCTAGTCTTTGCCATTATTAGCACCCCGCCTAATCAAATTAGAAAGAATATGTGAAGAAGCAATCCATTTAATAGAATTAGTCAACTCTTCTCTTAAGCAGACCAGGTCCTTCTCTAACTCTTCATTCTTGTTAAATGCATACATAAGGTGTTTTTGGGAATCCCTTAATCTTTCCTCAAGATCAACTTGGAGCCTTGAAGCTTCTTTCTTTCCTTTTCCATCTACATCATTTACTTTCTTCATATTACTCATCAGACTCAGATTTCCAAATTTCATCTTTGTGAACAAATCTTCAGTTTTAGAAGTTTGGAGAGTTAAAGAAATTAGCTCATTCTCTTGATTCTCTACTTTTTCTTCTAAGGCATTCTTCTCAGTAGTTAGTTCACATACAGAGTTTATCAACACACTTGTAGGACTTTTTATCTTCCTAGCAGTGTAATTTTCTAGATTCTCCTTAATATCAGATAGAGTTACCTCTTTTACTTTTTCATATTCTGTTTCTTCCATGAGTTCAAACAAGGAATCATAGATAACCTGACCTTCTTCTACTGCTAGCATAGAAACATCTCCAGTTTGCTCATCTTTACCTGAATCACTGGAAAAATCTCCCAATGCTCCCAGAGCTTGCTTTAAAGCATACTCAGTTGTTGCCTTCCTTCTTGAATTTTCAAGGACGTGGTCCTTGTTCTTTCCCTTGTCACCTCCAGTCTTGAGGTACCCCTTGTAATCCACTTTGTGCAATGGACATACATTAATGAAATGCTCAGTACTTCCACATTTATTACATACCTCTGTACTTTTTCCTCTTTTGTTGCGGCTTTATTTTCTATGGAACTGACCACTCATCTTCATGGATCTAACAATCTTACTTTCCAAATAGGCAATATCTATATCTTCTTCACTTGTTTCATGTTTTGGGTCCTTCAAAGCTAGAGTTTTTCTCTTTTTACTTCCTTCTTCTCCAACTCTTGCTATTTCTTGAGCTCATGGGTCTTTAGGTTACCTATGAGTTCATCCATGGTAAGGTTCTTTGCCTCAGTTATAGCATCCACTTTTCTTTCCCAGGACTTAAGAAAAACACCAAGAATCTTTCTCATTTGTTTATACAATGGAATCACTTCTCATAGGCTGTGAATCTAATTTGTGATAAAAGTGAATCTAGTATGCATTTTTTAGATTGTTTCACCTTCTTTCATGGTGAAGGTTTTATATTGAGTGGTTAGCATGTACGCTTTTGAATCCTTCATATTAGTGGTAACTTCAAGAGTTGTACTCAAGCAATCCCAGATCTTTTTTGCATTTTCACAAGCTCATATCCTATTGTATTCATCAGGACCTATGCCACATACTAACAGTTTCGTGACTTTGTAATTTTTCTCAATCTTTCTTCTATCTTTATCATCATACTCTCTCCTTCTTTTTACCACCATTCTTGTAATTTCTCCTTCTTTGACTTATTTAACAGGAACAAGAGGACCATCAAGGATTATGTCCATTAGTTCACTATCTTCAACCATAATGAAGTCAAATATCCTAGTTTTCCACCACTCATAATACTGCCCATTGAACCTTGGTGGTCTAGTAGTAGATTGACCTTCTTCTAGATTAGGTGGAGAAGCCATGTTAACCAAGACACTCTAGGTGTGATCTTTTTAGAGTGACCTTGCTTTGATACCAATTGTTGGAACCCAAGGAGGTTGCACCATATAGTGAGGGACCAAGTCCCTCAAAGTCAATTATTGGCAAAACACAGTAAAGTATCCCGAAATCAAAACATAGTGTAGGAAGAGTAAAGAACACAAGATTTCTAACGTGGAAAGCCCCCTTTCTGAAATATGGGAAAATCCACGGCTTACCCTCACAAGCACCTCCAAATCCACTCTAATCAAACTCTTGATTACAAACTTCAATAAACCTAAGTCTAGGTTACTTTCACTTGTAATAACTCTATTATAAGCTCATCTTGGCAATTCTGCCAAGGACGCTCTTCACTGATTAACTCTAACCAGTATCAAACTTAGGCAACTCTACCTAAGCACTCTCTACACAAATGAACACTATTTTTATAGCATGAGTATTTCAATTACAAATCAGTACTCACTCAAGAACAATGTCTGTTTAATCTCACATAAATAGCTAAGCACTTGAGCAGTGTTGAAATGGGGGTTTTCCTGCCTTTCTTCACTCTTAACAATTGCGAAAAACAGCTTGATGATGAAGCATATCTTTCCTTTTATAGATGAGTGATGATTAGGGTTGAAGTTTCACTGGACCAGATGTCCTAATCAATACAAGCAGCACCTGCAAGTTTGTTACACAAAAGAACAAAACTATGCAATCGCGCATGCCAGCTGTACTGTGCCACAAACATCTAGGGAACTAGTCCCTTGCAGTTAGCTGCTCATCATCAAAACTCCATTAAGTAATTAAACTAAATGAAAATCTAAAGAGTCAAAGTAAGACATCAATGGCATCAAAATCATGAAAACAAATCCCCTAAACCAAGAATACCAACTAAGTCGGTACATGCCCCCCCTCCCGACTATGATAAAAGAAATCCATAATTACTAGAATGATAAATAAAAAATAATGAAATAACTGGGCCTTCAGAAGGATGGAGGCTCACCACTTCATAGCTGACCAATAGAAGTACCAAACTGCCTAATGCTGCACAGGAGCAACAGAAAAGTACTGAAAACCTACATCATGAAATGATGTAGCATCTGGGGACGGTTAGTGGGGTTAGCACTAGCATGTAACTCAAGAAAAAAGGATAAAATAATGTATTTATCAAAATCTAGTCATAAACCACATGCACAATATTTATACATATATAGATTGCCGGGATAAGGATAAGTATCATGAAATATGATGGTTTAAAGCATTATCCTGAACTATGTAGCTCATACTGATATTCCAGGCACCCACATGCTATATGGGTCCGATTTCCCTTGCCGAAAGTTCCCTAATCCATGTTAGCCGCATGTACCGAGGAATGACTAAAGACACCAAGGAGATAGCCATCCAAAATATAATGTGTATCTAGAAACATGGTCATATAGACCCCCAACATTGGCAAATATGGTTTAAAGTTTTGGCCTCTTTGGGACTACACCTTCTCGGTGAGCTACACAATTCCCTTTAAGCCCAAAATTAAAAAAATTGCACATAAAGGAACTATTAACCAAGGAGTTATTTATTTACACATTTCCAAATTGGTATCATTATACCAATATGCTTGCAAGATAATTCTATTTATGCCAAACCAATCGAATTTACCAAATGGACTCCAATTACCGATTGAAAATCAAAACCATTGCCACCAAGGAAATCGAAATCCCATTTATCCATTTATCCTTTAATGCCATGCAATGCTTTCAAAAGATACGTTAAATTATGTAAAAGTTAATATTCAAAACAAAGATTACTATGTGGGTTGAGGTTAATGCCATTCCCATGACAAAAATTCTTCAATTTGGTGAAACCTATTTTAACCATTATAGCAATAAACCAATTCAGTTCCAAAAACCATCAATTAAAGCATGAACAACACATTAAAACAATGGAGAAAAAAATACAAGTATTAACAATCAAAATCCCTCTACCCAATTCCAATCCCATCAACTCAAAACAATTGAATTTTGAACAAATTTATGCCACAATGAAAAATACAAGTTCAGGGAATGAGTAACATGCCTGGAATATAGAAGAAATAGAAGAGAAATTGGAGTTTAGAGCCTAAATGATGAATTCCTTGTAAAACCCTTGAATTTTTCTTGACTTAAGAGTTAAAGAAGAGAAAAGCAAGGTTTGATCTTGATAACAAAAAGCAATGGGGTCATTTAGGTGTCTTAAGTCATTTAAGGTGTAAAGGACCAAAAATCTCTCGCCCCTGAGTGAAAAAAATGAAATTGGATGAAAATAACATAGCAACGTGGCACGCCACTATCACGGTGACTAGCCAACGTGCCATTCTCCTATCGCGGAGCTTAAGTGGCATGGCACGCCTCTATCCCGGACCCCCACTACTCGGGGTCCCAAAATGGCCTCGAACCCCTTCTTAAAATTTTGAAACTTTCCTAAAACACCCTTTATCGTAATTCAACTCAACGAATAATGTTATGCACACAAAAGGGTCAAAAATAAAATGATTGAAATTTTACGGGGTCTTATATTGTCCCCCCACCCTTTTGATCACTGATTTTGGAATGAGGAGTTAGGACATTTTTGCACGATAATAGAAATAACACAATAGAGTCCAAAGACAAACTTGAAATGCGAGAAGAAGGAAAAATAAAGCTCATACCTTAAGAACTTTCATCCATGTTGGGAACAAGAACAACTACTTGTCTTTCATATCTTCTTCAGCTTCTCATATAGCTTCTTTCACCTTTTGATTTCTCCAACACACCTTTACGGAAGTTATTTCCTTAGTACTTAAATTTCGTACTTGCCTATCCAATATCTCAGTCGAAATTTCATTGTAGGACAATGAATCATTAACACCAACATCCTCAACAAACACTATCAATGAAGGGTCACCCACACACTTCTTAAACATGGACACATGGAAAACCGGATGAATCGAGGCTAAACTCGCTGGTAAATCTAATTCATAAGATACATTCCCAATTCTCCTCACAATATTAGATGGACTAATGTAATAAGGGCTGAGCTTCCCCTTCTTCTCAAATCTCATGAACCCTTTCATAGAAGAAACCTTAAAGAATACCCAATTGCTCACTTCAAACTCCAACTCCCTCTACCTCACATCCGCATAAGACTTTTTGACTTTGAGCAATCTTAAGTCTTCCTCTGTTCACCTTCACCTTCTCCATGGCTTGTAAACCAAGTCAGGCACATACAACTTAGTCTCACCCACCTCAAACCAACCAATAGAAGACTTGCACCTTCTACTATAAAGAGCCTCAAAAAAAGCCATTTGGATGCTAGAATGATAACCATTGTTATAAGCAAACTCAATGAGAGAAAAATGGTCAACCCAACTACCTTTAAAATCAATCACATAATCCCTTACATATCCTCTAAAGTCTAAATAGTACGCTTCACTTGTCCATCCATTTGAAGGTAGAATAGGTGCTAAGGTTCACCTGAGTACCCAAACCTTTTTGAAAAAAATGCCAAAAATAAGAGGAAAATTGTTTACCTCGGTCTGAAATGATGGACACTACTACTCCATGCAACTTAACTATCTCCTGAATGAATAACTTGGCATAATACTCTTCTGAGTAGCTAGTCCTCACATGCAAAAAGTGAGTAGACACTGTCATTTTACCTATGATGACCCAAATAGAATTATACTGATATCAAAACTGTGGAAGACGAATAACGAAATCCATATTAATTATCTCCCACTTTGACATGGGCACTCTATCTCTTGGAATGTGCCACTAGGTATAAAATGATCTACCTTGACCCACTGACAGACCATACACTTAGTAAAAAAATTTGCCACATCCTTATTCATATTATTCCACTAGTAGATTTCCTTTAAGTCATGATACATTTTGGTCAAACCTAGAAGAACTGTATATCTGGACTAGTAAGCTTCAGTCAAAATTCTTTCATGAAGCCTATCTACATCAGGAACAAAAAACTCACTTGATATCTCAAGATAACATCTTCCTCAATCTTGAAAACCATAAATTTTTGCTAACCCACTTCATCTTTAATTTGCATAAGTATAGGATCCAAAACCTGTTTCTCCTTGACCTCAACACCAAGAGAAGATTTAACCTATTCCTGGACAATCACTCCTCCACCCTTAGAGTCCAAGAGGAGAACTCCTAAATTGGCCAACCGATGGATATCCTTCACCAATCCTATTTTCTCATTATCAATGTGATATAAGAACCCCATAGACAACCTGCTAAAAGCATCAGCAACAACATTAGCTTTACCTGGAGAGTAGTACAAAGTCATGTCATAATCCTTGAGCAACTCAAGCCACCAGCTCTACATGAGATTCAATTCCTTCTACGTAAATACATACTGCAAGCTCTTATGGTCTGAATAAATATCCACATGCACCCCATTAAAAGAATGGCAGCAAATCTTCAAAGCAAAAACCACAACCGCCAACTCTATATTGTGAGTTGGGTAATTCTTCTCATAATCCTTAAAATACCTGGAAACATAGGCCACAACATTACTGACATAACCTAAATTAGGTCCTTATCATAATGGGCATCCAAAGTCCAATGAGGATCGGGGACCACCCAAAATACCCAACCCAACCTCCAAACACATACCCTAAGTCGGATGAATTTCAAACATATAACAAGATAGAGTTATGTACTACTCAACCGGTATAAGCTAGAATACCAACACCAATGCCAAGGTTAGCACCAATACTGACACAGCCCATACCAACCCATAGTAATCCCATAAAGCCTCTATGCAAAAATTAAAATGATATTTGATCTGGACATGACCCCAACCATAGCCAAAACCAAAGCCAATGAAATATCCAAAAGTGTGAAAAGAAAACCATAACATGAAATGCAGCCTTACGGAGTATGGAAGCTCACCACTTCGATCCAACATAAACTGATCCTGAATTCGATTATTGAGCAAGAGGAGTAGAATGGGTAGATCATGCATCACGTAAGGATACAATGCCTGAAGATGGGTTAGCGGGTGAATGCTAACATGCACTCAAGATACGGATAAAAAAAAGACAACCTTTAAAAAACAAGTAAACAACCATATGCATACACATCCATATATATATATGCCTGGAAAGGAAATCGAGTTTAGCATGCTTTTAAAACCATTAACCTGGGTATGTGTAGCTTAACCATCCCAGAACCACCAACAAGCTATATGGGTCTAGTCTTACCCGCTAAATGGGCCTCGATGCATGTAGTTGCATGAACCAGAGATACCACAGAGGCAGGGGATGCTTGTGTACCCTTCACCATCCATGATACATATATACAAGTATGACTAAGGGAATTCTCGTGTACCCCATAAGTATATGGTCTCCATGACCAATCCTCATGTCAGCAAACATGAGTTTCCTGTGTGCGTCCATCGGACTCACACCTTCGTGGTTAACTATCACAACCGGTCATTATTTCCCAATTAAAACCATTAACAAACAACCAAACCACCATTCCATTTATTATTAACCAAGGCAATAAGTAGTGGTATCATCATAACAACTATATCTTGCAAGCAATGTCCTTAGCCACTCTTTTAAAGATGGAATTCCCATGTACCCATAGGTTACATTACTAAGTTTGCTTGGGGGAATCCCTTGTACCCCACAAGGCTTTCAATTAAACCAAATCTTGATCACCAAGACCTTACTATTTAACCATTTAAAATCATCCAATCCAGTTTAAGTTCCATTACCAAGTTATACCATGCAATAGTTTCATTGAAAGTCCAATAGTGTAATAAAATCATTATCATAAGCATTGTAACAAATACATTAGGGGCATATAGTTTCCAAACCACCATTATAATCACGAAAACCACAAGTAAAAGGGAAACCATAACCAACCATTATAACCAAGAACCCCCAATATATACTTCAAAACCCAAAACCATAACATGATTATACCATGAAAACCATACATTAAATCATGCCTTTAGTTGAACTAACTATGAGGGAGGAGCAACATACCTTAGATTATGAAGAAGATGGAGAAAAATCACCTTTGAGAGCCTTAATTGACCACCTTGGAGGAAACCCTAGACTTTGCTTAACCCAAGAGTTAGAGAGAGTTTAGAGAGCATATTTAGTGCTTAAGATTAGAATAATAGGGTAAATGAAGTCCCAATAGTGTTTTAATTCATGGGGTCCTAAGAGGTTAAGAGGGGAAATGTCCAGAATACCCCCAGCTTAAATTTTATTAAATTCCCGCATGAGGGTACAACCACCCTCCCAAACCTTACCTTTCCATAAGAGTGGTACCCACCACTCATACCCTAAGCCTCACCTTGGACCCCAACACTACCAACATACAACCACCATGGCTAACTCATACCAAACCATATGACAAGTACCTTAGAATCGTAGCTTAGGTAGAATACAATCACCTAGGCTATACATAGGGCATCATACGATTGATATAATACCACTAGTACCCTAGCATACGACTAGTATGATCCATTCATACCTTAGACAAAAACCAACCAAACCACAATAATAATCATATGAGATGAGGAACCTAAATCATACCCTATCATACGACAAGTACCCCTAAGTCGTAGATGTCCAAAATGCTCAAAACATAGAAAATTTTAATGGACCAGAACCCAGGGTGTTTCAATTCTCTCCTACTTATATTATTCATCCCCGAATGATGGACAAGGCAATGTAATATTGATTTACATCCCAACACATCCATTTTGACCTTTAACTAAGTTAGATAACAAAGATGCAATAAATCAATCCTTCCTTTAACCAAGTTAGAAAACAAAGATGTGATGAAGAACACATACCTTCCGCATGAATTTTTGGAGAAGGAAATAGGAATAGATACTTTGACATCATGTCCTTTTCCATTTTCCCAAGTAGCCTCTTCCACCTTGTGGTTCCTCAATAGAACCTTATCGAGGCCATATCCTTGGTCCGCAACTGACGAACCTGAAGATCCAAGATCTTAACCAGAATTTTTTCATAAGATAGAAAATCTAAAATACCCAACCCTTCAAAAGGAATAACTGATAAAGGATAACCTACACATTTTCTTAACATGGAGATATGGAAAACTGAATGAATGTAGCTCAAACTAGAAAGAAACTTCAATTCATACGCAACATTACCAACCCTTCTCAAAATCACATAAGGACCAACATACTGGAGATTGAGCTTCCCTTTCTTCCCAAACCACATCACTCCCTTCATGGGAGACATCTTTAGGAACACTTATCCCAAACCTCAAACTTTATGTCCCTATGTCTTACATCCGTATAGGACTTTTGGCAACTTTAGGCAGCTTTAAGCCAATCCCAAATCATCTTCACCTTCTCCATAGCCTGATAAACCAAATCTGAGCCAAATATATCTGCCTTACCAAGCTCAAACCATCTAATAGGAGATCTACACCTACTACTATATAATGCCTCAAAAGGGGTTATCCCAATACTAGAATGGTAACTATTATTGTAAGAAAACTCTAGAAGAGGTTGATGTTTAACCTATCTACCACCATCATCAATTAGACATGCACAAAGCATATCATCCAATATCTAAATAGTCCTTACTGCTTACTCATCCAACTGCAGGTGAAAAGCAGTACTCAAACTAACCTTTGTCCCCAACCCTTTCTGGAAAGACCATCAAAAGTGAGATATAAACTGTGTGCCAAGGTTAGAGATGATAGAGACAGGTACCCCATGTATCTTCACAATCTCATGAAGGCACAACATCATATAATCCTCAATCGAAAAGTTAGTCCTCACTAGCAAAAAGTTAGTTGACTTTGTCATCCTATCCATGATGACCCAAACCGAATCAAACTGATTCTGAGAATGAGAAAGACCGGTAATGAAGTCCATGTTGATCACTTCCCATTTCCATTCAGGAAATTCAATCTCTTGATATAACCCTCCAGGCCTCATGTGCTTAACTTTTACTTGTTGACACACCATTTACTTGGCCACAAAATCAGCCACATCTCTCTTCATACCATTCCACCAATATTTTTCCTTGAGGTGATGATACATTTTTGTCAAATCGAGATGAACAACATAATGCGACTCATGCGCCTTAGACAATATCCTTTCTCATAAACCATCGAAGTTAGGAACCCACAACCTTCCTTGGTACCGCAAAGTATCATCATCACTAATCTCAAAGGACATCACCTTATGCCCACCAACATCATCCTTGATCCTTAACAGGACAAGATCTAACATTTGTTTCTCCTTGATCTCAGCACCAAGAGACAACTGTACCACCTTTTGAACGAACACATCACCATCCTTAGAGTCCAAGAGGTGAACTCCAAGGTTATCTAAACGGCAAATATCCATCACCGACTCCCGTTTTTCCTTATCCACATGAGCTATACTCCTCATGGATAACCTGCTAAGTGCATCAGAAACTATATTAGCTTTACCTTGATGGCAATGAAGACTCATATCATAGTCCTTGAGGAGCTCAAGCCACCTTCTCTGCCTGATATTAAGTTCTTTCTGAGTAAACATATACTGCAGGCTTTTATGATATTAGAAGATATCCACATGCACCCTATATAAATAGTGTTGCCATATTTTCAATGCAAACACCATAACTAACAGTTCCAAATCATGAGTAGGATAGTTCCTCTCATGCACCTTGAACTGACTAGAAGCATAGGCTATCACCTTTCCATGCTGCATCAAAGTACAAACAAGTTCCACCCAGGACATATCACAGTAAACTACAAACCCTTCAATGCCTTCCAGCAAAGTCAACATCGGGGCCAAAGTTAGCTTATCCTTCAGCTTCTCAAAACCTCCCTCACAAGCATCCAACCAAGAGAACTTTACCTTCTTCTAGGTCAACTTAGTCAATGAGGCATCTATAAAAGAGAAACTCTCTACGAACCTCCTGTAGTATCCAGCCAAACCTAAGAAGCTCTGAATGTCGGTTGGAGTCGTAGGTCTAGGACATTTCTTAACCACTTCAAACTTTTGCGGATCCACAATGGTTCCCTCACTAGAAATAATATAACCTAGAAAAGTGACAGTGTTCAACTAGAATTCATATTTTGAGAATTTGGCATACAACTGTTGCTTTTTCAAGGTTTGCAACACAACACAGAGGTGATTGGAATAATCCACCTCACTCATAGAGTACACCAAGATGTCATCTATGAACATAATGACAAATAGATCTAAAAAATAATAGAAGACCCAATTCATTAAATCTATAAATATTGCTAGAGCATTGGTCAAACCAAAAGACATAACCAGAAATTGAAAGTGCCCATACTGGGTATGGAAAGCAGTCTTAGATATATCCACCTCCCTAATCTTAAGTTGATGATACCTAGACAAAATATCAATCTTAGAAAAGAATTTGGCACCTTGCAACTGATCAAATAAGTTATTTATCCTTGTAAGAGGATACTTGTTCTTAACTGTTACCTTGTTTAACTTTTGATTTTCAATACACATCCAAAGGGAACCATTCTTCTTACGCAAGAATAAGACTGGTGCACCCCACAAGGTAACACTAGGATGGATGAAACCCGTATGTAAAAGATCCTTAAGTTTCTCCTTAAGCTCCTTCAACTCAGTAGAAGCCATTCTATAAGGGGAATAGGAATTAGATGAGTGTTCAGAAAAAGATCCATCCCAAACTCAATCTCCCTATCAGAAGGAACACCAGGAAGGTCATCAGGGAAAACCTCAAAAAAATTCTTCACCACAAAAATAAAATGCAAAAAAGGACCTTCTGAGTTAAAATCTTTAACTCGAACCAAGTGGCAGAGACACCCCTTGGAGATTATCTCTAGGCTCTAAGATATGATATAAGCTTCCCCTTAGGAGCTAGGAAATCATTCTCCCACTAAATAACCGACTCACAGGGGAACCTAAAAACAACTTTACAGGTCTGACAGTCTAAGAATGCATAGCACGAGTTTAACCAATTCATACCCAGAATAACATCAATATCCATCATATCAAACTTATACAAATCCACCAAAGTATCCTTACTTTAAATATATACCATGCATACCCTATAGACTCTTCTACAATCATAGGGTCACCTACAAGGGTAGAAATAGAAAAAGGGTTCGAAATAACCTCGGGACCAAAACCAAAATACACCGCCACAAATGGAGTCACATAACAGAGAGTGGACCCCAGATCAAATAAAAAATACACATCATGGGAGAAAATTTTCAACATAATAGTCACGACATCAGGCGATGCCTCGAACTCCTGTCGGGTAATGAGTGAATATAGACGGTTCCGACCAGTGCTAGAACCAAACGATGCACCCTTTAGTGTTAGAGTTAAAGATGAAGAAATTGGAACTCTATTCTCCCCTAAACCAACCATGCCAATCGGATAGTTTCTAAGTATATGGCCTGGCTGACCATATTTGAAGCACCTGTCCCTTCCCTCATCATAATAACTTTGATGCAACCGATCATAGAACTACAAAGAGGACATAATAAAGCTGACTGAGCCCTACTAGCATGAGATTAGGCACCCTGTTCCCTGAGTTATCGCCACCCTACTGACACTTGTCACCCGATGGCTTCGGGTAAGGAGCACTAGCTGTGGAAAAAGAACTAAAACTACCTCACTTCATCTTGGGCGACTTACCACCATCCCTATAACTTTGATATTTTCCAGCACCCTTCTCAGAGAACCTAAACTTCTTACCCTGCCTTCCTCCTGTCTCAGCCTATTTTTTGTTTTCCTCCTCCACCTATTTCATATGAACAACCAACCTAGAGATGTCCATGTTTTTTATCAGCAATGCAGTTTTGCTTTAAAGAATCAACTTATAAGACAGTTCTAAGGTGAACTTTCTCATCCTAGTCCTCATACCCGACACCATCTCTGGAGCGTACCGAGACAATTGGTGAAACTTCAAGGCATACTCTTTGTCTGATATTTTCCCCCATTTCAAATTAACGAATTTCTCCACTTTTGCTTTCTTAAACTTCTGAGAAAAGTAGTGGTCCAAAAATGCATTAAAGAAAGTCTCTCATAGAGATGACTCCTCAACAACACCCCTTGCCGCATCCCAATCCTCAAACGATTGTTATGCCACATCCTTCAGCTGGTAGGTAGAAAACTATACCCCTTTCAGATTCATGGCATGCATAACCCTAAGAATTTTTTCCATCTCATCCAGAAAACCCTGAGGATCGTCCTCTACCATAACACCAGGGAAAGTTAGAGGAATCAACATCATGAACTGGACGACCCCTTTGGTCTCAGAAGATGGAGTAGAAGATGCACCATTCTCAGCCTGAGATGCTACCAACTGAGCAATCATATGAATTGACTAACAAAACTCTGCAATCATCACGTCAACCTGAGGAGACTGAAGAGGACTAAAGGGAACTGATGGAACTCCAGAAAAATTAGGGATTGGACCCCTAGATCGAGTATGGATCCCATGAGTAGAGCGAGTCCCATAAACATCATCCACAGTTGGGACAGAGGAGTCTCTATGCATATTAGTTCATCGAGTCATGATCTGAAAAGCGAACAAATTAGAATTATAGAGGATTTCAGGACATTAGACTTTACAACTTAAAATCAGAACACAAGAAAGATAAACATTCCTAAATGTCTTATAGCCTCTCTTTTATAAGTGTGGCACTCTACACATACTTAAAAAAGACTCTACTCGACACGGATTTGTTTACTCCCAATTGACCATGAACCTAGGGCTTTGATACTATCTTGACATGACTTAAACCAGGTCCTTGTCGTAATAGGTATCCCAAGTCCAATAAGGAATGAAGACTACCCCCAATACCCAACACAACCTACAAACATATACCCTGAGTCGAATGAATTCTGAATATATAACAAGGTATAGTTATGTGCCACTCAAGACTCTGGGATAGATCCATGACCATGACCAACCCAAACAGGTCAAACCATCCAATACCAAACCAACAACCATAACATAAACCAATCCATAACTATTCAAGAATATAATAAGATGGAACAATCACAAATCAAATACAGTCACCCGGTATCATCCATAATATGAATTACCAATAACAAGGCTGACACCAATATAGATACTGCACATACCAACCTATAGTAGTCCCACAAAACCTCTATCCAAAAGTAAAACAATATTGCGTTGGGACATGCCCCTGACCATATCTAAAACCAAAGTCTATGAAATAACCAAAGTGTGAAAAGAAAACCATAACATGAAATAGACCCTTTTGGAGTATGTAAGCTCACCACTTAAATACAACACAAACTAATCCTAAATCTAATCATTGAGCAGGAGGAGTAGAACGACTGGTTCCTGCATTGCGTTGGGATACAATGCTCGAAGATGGGTTAGTGGGTGAACTCTAGCATGCACTTAAGATAAGGATAAAATAATGACAACCTTTAAAACCAAGTAAATAACCATATCCATACACATCCATACATATATATATATATATAATCTATGTCGGGAAAGTGAAGTGGGTTTAGAATGTTTTTAAATCCATTAACCTGGGTATGTGTAGCTTAACCATCCTAGAACCATCCACGGGCTATATGAGTCCAGTGTTACCCCCTGAATGACCCCCGATGTGTATAGTTGCATGAACCAGAGATACCATAGAGGCAATGGATTCTTGTGAACCCTTCACCCTCCATGATACATATATATAAGTATGACATAGGGGATTCCCATGTACCCATAAGTATATCATCGGCATGACCAATTCTCATGTCATCAAATATGATTTTCTAGTGTTCTTCCATTGGACTCACTCCTTCACGATGAGCTATCACAACCCGCCATTATTGCCCAATTAAAACCATTAACACACAATCAAACCACTATTCTATTTATCATTAACCAAGGCTATCAGTAGTGGTATAATCATACCGACTATAGCTTTCAAGTAAAGTCCTTATCCACCCTTTTAAAGAAGGGATTCCCATGTACCCATAGAATATATTATTAAGTTTGCTCGGGGGTTCCCATGTTCCCCGCAAGTATATTCATTACATAGTTTTCTTGGGGGATTCCCTTGTACCCCACAAGGCTTTCAATTAAACCAAACCATAACCACCACGACATTACCATGTAACCATTTAAAACCATCCAATCTAGTTTAAGTTCATTACCACATTATACAATGCAAGAGTTTCATTAAAAGTCCAACTATGTAATAAAAGCATTCTCATAGGCATTTTAACAAACAAACTAGGGGCATATAGTTTCCATAATAAAAAACAACTACCAGTTAACCATTCCCATGAAACAAAAGGTTCAAACCACCATAATAATCATGAAAACCATAAGTAAAAGACATGGGAAACCATAACCAACCATTATAACCAAAACCCCCAACATATACTTCAAAACTCTAAACCATAACACAATTATACCATGAAAACTATACATTAAATCATGCCTTTAGTTGAACTAACAATGAGGGAGGTGTAACATGCATTAGATTACAAATAAGATGGAAAGAATCTCCATTTAAAGCGTTAATTTACTACCTTGGAGAAAACCATAGCCTTTGCTTAACCATAGAGCTTGAGAGAGTTTAGAGAGAGTTTTTGAGTGTTTAAGATTAGAATAATAGGTTAAATAAAGTCCCAATAGTGTTTTAAGTCCTGGGGTCATAAGAGGTTAAAAAGGGAAATTTCCAGAATACCCCCAACTTAAACTATATAAAACTACCACAGAAGGGCACGACCCCCCCCCCCCCAACCGTACCTTTCCATACGAGTGGTCCTCACCATTCGTGCCCTAGGCCTCACCTTGGACCTAACATTGTCCAATATACGATCACCAAAACCATCTCGTACCCAATCATAAGACAAGTACACTAGAACTGTACCTTGGGAAAAATAGAATCACCTAGGCTAGACATAGGGCATCATACGATTGATATCATACCACTAGTAACCTAATATATGACTAGTATAATCTATTCGTGCCTTGGACAGAAATCAACCAAACCACACTAATGAATAGATGAGATGAGGAACCTAAATCATACACTATCATACGACAAGTACACCCAAGTCATATAACACCCAGAAGGCTCAAAATGCAGAAATTACTAAGGACCAGAACCTAGGGTGTTTCACTTACTATGTTGTATCAAAACATAATCCAGTACCACATAGGATGCATCACAATACACAACGAACCCCTCAGTACCTTCGGGTAGGGTCATAATAGGAGCAAAAGTCAACTTATTCTTTAACTTCTCAAAACTACCCTCCCAAGAATTGGACCACAAAAACTTAATCTTTTTTGTGTTAACTTCATCAGTAGAGTAGCAATGGATGAGAAACTCTCCACAAACCTCCTATAGCACCCAGCCAAGCCCAATAAGCTCCAAATATCGGTTGGAGTCATGGTTCTAAGCCACTTCTTCACTACCTCAACCTTCTATGGATCCGCCTTGATCCTTTTGCTAAAAACAACATGCTAAAGAAAAGTCACAGCACTTAGACAAAATTCACACTTAGAAAATTTTGCATACAATTTATGGTCCTTAATAGTTAGCAACACAATTAGGAGGTGATTGGCATGGTCCACCTCACATTTGGAGTAAACCAGGATGTGATCAATGAAAACTATAACAAGCAAATCCAGAAACTGCCTAAGAACCTGATTTATTAGATTCATAAAAGCAGTTGGAGCATTCATCAACCCAAATGACATAACCAAAAACTCATAATGGGCACATCGAGTCTAGAAAATAGTCTTGGGAATATCAACCTCCCTATTTTTCAAATAGTGATAGCCCAAATGGTTATCAATCTTAGAGAAACACCCAATACCCTGAAGCTGATCGAAGATCTCATCAATCATAGGAAGAGCGTACTTATTTTTTACTTTAACATTTTTCAACTAATAATAGTCTATACATATCTGAAAAAAACCATTTTTATTTTGTACGAAAAGCACAGGAGTCCCCACAGAGAAATACTAGGACATATAAAACTCTTATTAAGAAGATCCCTTAACTGCTCCTTTAGTTCAGCCAAAGCCATCCTATAAGGACGAATAAAAATGGAAGGGTATCAGGCAAGCAAATCCAGAAACTGCCTAAGAACCTGATTTATTAGATTCATAAAAGCAGTTGGAGCATTCATCAACCCAAATGACATAACCAAGAACTCATAATGGGCACATCGAGTCTAGAAAATAGTCTTGGGAATATCAATCTCCCTATTTTTCAAATAGTGATAGCCCAAATGGTTATCAATCTTAGAGAAACACCCAATACCCTGAAGCTGATCGAAGAGCCCATCAATCATAGGAAGAGCGTACTTATTTTTCACTTTAACCTTTTTCAACTAATGATAGTCTATACACATCTGAAAAAACCCATTTTTATTTTGTACGAAAAGCACAAGAGTACCCACAGAGAAATACTAGGACATATAAAACTCTTATTAAGAAGATCCCTTAACTGCTCCTTTAGTTCAGCCAAAGCCATCCTATAAGGAGGAATAAAAATGGAAGGGTATCAGGCAGAAGGTCAAACCCAAAATCTATTTCAGTATCAGGAGTAATTCTAGGAATTTCACTGAGAAAAACTTTAGGAAATTCATTAACCACAGGGACAGATTGGAAAGAGGGACTATCAGAGTTAGAATCCTTAACCCGAACTAGATGATACAGACACCCTTTTGATATTAATTTCTGAGCTCTAAGATAAGAGATAAACCTCCCTTTTTGAAATAGAGAACTCTCCTCCCATTCTAATACTGGTTTGTTAGGAAAATAAAAATTGACCTTTTAGGTCCTATAATTCAGAGAAGCATAGCACGAATGGAGCAGTTCCATCCCCAAGATTACATCAGAATCCACCATATCAAGTTCTATCAAATCCTCCAATGTCTCCCTATGATGAATGGACACTACACAACCCCTATAGATTTTTCTAGCAACAATAGACTCATCCACCAGAGTAGACATAGAAAAAAGGTTAGAAATATTCTCAAAAGAAAAAATAAAGAGTACAGCCACATAAGGAATCACACAAGATAGGGCAGAACTCAGATCAAGTAAATAATAAAAATCATGGGAGAAGAGTTGCAACATACTAGTGACAATATATGGGGTTGTCTTGAATTCCTTACATGTGGAAAGTGCATAGAAGAGATTCGGGCCATTGCTGGTACCTGATGTGGACCTCTTAGGTGCAGGAGCCAAAGATGCAGCAACTGGGACCTTATTACCTCTTGTAGAAACTCTAACTATAGGATAATTCCGCCATAGATGACCAGGCTGACCACAATTAAAACACAAGTTCCTTCTCTCCCTACAATATCTATGGTAAAATTGACTACAAAAATGACAAGAAGGATAGAGTGGGGCTGACTGAGCTCCACTGACGTAAGATTGGACCCTCTATGCCTTAAGACCACTACTAGTGCAAAAATGACGATCACCTAAAGGCTTAGGATAAGGAGCACTAGCTGACGAATAAGAATTTCCCCAATTCTTTATCTTAGTCCACTACCATCCCTCTTATAATTTTGTTAATTTGCACCCTGCTTTATATACCTAAATATCTTGCTTTACCTTTTTCCTATTTCTATTCTTTTTTTTTCTCATTCTCCACCTGTTCCATATAAATCACCAGCCTAGATATGTCCATATCATTACTCAACATAGAAGCCTTACATTCTAACATCAAATCATGGGAAAAACTAAAAGTAAACTTTCTCATTCTGGACCTCATATTAGACACTAACTCCAAAGCATAATGTCACAACTTTTAGAACTTTAGTGCATACTCTTTAACACTCATCTTACCCTACTTTAAGTTTACAAACTCTTCAACCTTAGCCTCTTTCAACTCTTAAGGAAAGAAGTGACCAAAGAATCACCATCAAACTCTTCCTACACAACCGACTCAATATTATCACCCCTCAACTCATTCCACATCTCATACCACTGATAAGCCACATCCTTTAATTAATAAGCAGCAAACCCCACACCTTTGAAATCAGTAGCATGCATTACCCTAAAGATCTTCTCCATATCATTAATAAACCCTTGAGGGTCCTCTTCAACCTTAGAGCCTGTAAATATTATAGGATTCAACCTCAAAAAATGGCCAACCCGAGTGACCTCAGATGAACTAACATCAGGACCAACATGATCAGAAAAATGAGATTGTGATTCTATAATTTAAGCAAGCATATGGATTAACTAATGGAACTCCACATTTGAAATATCCCCTTAAGGTTATAGAGCATGATTATCACTACCCCAAAAAGCTCGAAGAGAACTAGTAGGCATGGGTGGAATCCTACATGGAGTGATGAAGTTAGGAGATGAGACTCTAGACTCGATTTATACTTCATAAATAGGGCGAGTTCCCACCATATTTTCCTTAGGTAGGACAGAGGTTCCCGCAGAGTTTTTATGATCATTAAATGTTCAGAAAGACATGATCTAAAATATGAGTAAGCCATGAGTTAGAGAAGTTTCATAATAACTAAACTATTTATCAAGAAATTGAACTCAAAGATGGGAATAATTCTTAAATGCCTTACAGCCTCCCTCTTATAAGTATGGTGTGCTACACACCCATGAAAAAGACTTAACTCAATAAAAAATTGTAGGCACCTAGCAACCCTAAAACATGCTCTAATACCAAGCTTGTCACAACTAAACTCAAGCCTGGCGGTGACGGGCATCTCAAGCCTACCAAGGCCGGAGATAACTCCCTTAGCCAAACCTTATGAGAATGATAAATGTAAAAAGCAGAAGCCAATCAAAGTAATAAGAGCGATAGATAAAACCAAATAAAAATATAAAAATTTAAAGTACATTATCAATGGCATCCCAATCCTATCCAAGAAAGCTTCTAAACCAAGAGTACCAACTACGTCAGAAAATGCCCCCGACTATGACAAATAAATCTATAATTACTAAAATGATAAATGAATACTAATGAAATAACAGGTCCTTCTGAAGGATCGAGGCTCACCACTTCACAGCTGACCAACAAAGTACCAAACCACCTAACACTATATAGGAGAAATAAAAAAGTCCTCAAAACCTACACTATGAAATAATGTAGCATTCTAGGATGGTCAGTGGAGAGAGCACTGGCATCTAACTAAAGGGAAAGAGATGAAATAATACAATTGTCAAAATCCAGTCATAACCCATATACATAATATCTCTCTATATATATGGGATGTCGGGAGGGATAAGGTTCATGAAACATGATGGTTTAATATGTTATCCTAAATTATGTATCTCATACCAACATTCCAAGCCCTCAGGAGTTATATGTGTCCGACTTTCCCTATCGAAATGGTCTCAATACATGTCAGCCACATGTACCAAAGAATGGATAAAGACACGAAGGTGATAGCTAACAAAAATATAATGTGTATCCAGACATATGGTCATATCAATATTGGAAAATATGGTTTTCAGCAGTGGCCCCCGAACTTTACTTTCTCGGTGAGCTTCATAATTCTCTTTAAGCCTAAATTACACTAATTTATACATAAACCAACTATTAACCAAGGAGTATTTTATTTAGGAATTTCCAAATTGGTATAATCATACCAATATGCTTGCAATCTAATTCCACTTATGCCAAACCAACCAAATTTACCAAATTGACTCCAATTACTAATTAAAAATAAAAACCATAGCCACAGATGGCATCCAAAACCTTTTTATCCATATATACTTTGATGCAATATTTTCAAAAGATAAGTTAAATTATGTAAAATCCATATTCAAAACAAAGATTATGATGTGTGTTGAGGTTAATGACATTCCCATGGAAAAAAATTATTAATTTGGTGAAACCCATGTCACCCATTTCAACCATTATAGAAATGCACCAATTTAGTTCCAAAAAACAGTATTTAAAGAATAAACAACACATTAAAACAATGGGAAAAGTAATTCAAGTATTAACAACCAAAATCCCACAACTTAATTTCAAATCCATCTATTCAAAACACATGGATTTTGAATAAATTTATGCCACAATGAAAATTACAAGTGAAGGAATTAGTAACATTCATGAAATATAGAAGAAATCAAAGAGAAATTTGAGTTTAGAGCCTGAATGATTAATTCCTTGTAAAACCCTTGAATTTTTCTTAACTTGAGAGTTAAAGAGGAGAAAAGAAAGGTTTGATCTTGATAAATGAAGTCAATGTAGTCATTTAGGTGTTTTTAAGTCGTTTAAGGGGTAAAGGACCAAAAATCCCTTGCCTCCAAGTGAAAAAAATAAAACTGGATGAAAATAACATAGCAGTAGGGCACTCTTCTATAGCGGTGACTAGCCAGTGTACCACGCTCCTATCACAGAACTTAAGTGGTGCGGTACATCACTATCATAGACCCTTGCTACCTTAGGATCCCAAAATGGCTCCGACCCCCTTCTAAAAATTTTGAAACTTTCCCAAAATACTCCTTTAACATCTCTTATTGTAGTTAAGCTACACAATCCAGGTTAAGATTTTAAATGCATGCTAAACCTTGTTCTTTATCCTGGCATGATATATATATGTATTTATATGATTTCATATGGTTATTCGAATTGGTTTTGAATGATGGCATTATTTTATCTTTATCACTGAGTTAAATTCTAGCATTCACTCTACTAATCGTCTTCAGGGGCTATATCCCCATGCGATGCAGAAAATGGCCATACTACCATTCCTTCTACTCAGTGACTTAGATTCAGTGACAGTTTTAAGATAGAATGAACTGGTGAGCTTTCATACTCTAGAAAACCCCATATCATGCTATGGACTTTTTTTATCAGTTATTTCTTTAGGTTTTGTTTTAGCTATGGTCGGGTACATGTCCCAACTGATATACTTTAATTCTAGTTAGTGGTTTTGTCAGACTACTATAGGTATGAGAAATATAGCATTGGTATTAGTATTGGCATTTGGATTGGTATTGATTGGATATTTTGTTGTGGTTGTTTGATTATGGTTATAGACTTACTTTATTATCATTTAGATTATTATTATTTTGTGTCGATATATGTTTGGAACTCATATGACATAAGGTGTAGGGTGGTTAACAGTGGAGTATTGGGGGTGGTCTCCAGCCCTGGTTAGACTTGAGATACTCGGCACGACTAGGACCTGGTTCAGGTTGTGTCAACATCATAGTTAAATATTGCATGCCACACATGCGGCTTAAAATTCTATTATTATGTGTATTTTCTTTGGGGAGACTTATAAATAGTAGGTTCTTCTTCCATCCTATGATTTTTTCAAGAACTATTTCATTGGTCCACCAAAATTATACTTTTGACCATTTTTTACCCTCTCATTTCTCATAAAGAATCTCATAGCTACACCTGTATTAATAGATTATTTTTCACTAATGCATAAACTAAAATGACCCAATCACGTGTGATGTTGGCCAAGTGGGAGACCAGAATCAAGAAAGTACGCACAATCCTCAAACAAACTTTAGATTCCTTATTTAAGTAGGAGTAAAGGAATGTTTTGTGATATCCCTTATCCTTGTGGTGTGACCAACTTTTAATGGACCCTAGGTTGCAAATAGTATGCCGAATTTCATGGTAGGGTGGGCTGACTGAATAATGCCCTCAATCCTTCATGATCTTCATTTGTTAGTATAAGAGAAGTGTTAAATGAAGCTGCATTAAAATGCAAGGTCTTGCAACCAATATGGAGCTAATTTCCCCACAACAAGGGGAACCAATTAGAAAAAAATTCACTAAGCATATCCAAGTTGCATTCACTTTAATTATTGAAGATGAAGTCCATCCCAAACTGATGCATATCTACAATAATGTTTGAGTACTCAGTGTTCAATTGCTCCCTATCGATCGACATATATTTCTCTTTATTTTTATCTTTTTGTATGATTTGGGTTCTTTTTTGTCAATAGATTTCAATCCAAAGAGGCAGCAGGGCACATAAGGGGTTGTGGATGGTATGGCTTGGGTAGTGCATGCCCTATTTTGTCCTTAGCTAGAAGTGGATGTTTGTCCCTTTCCATTGCTAGATTTGGTTTCCATGATATTTATCCATAATACAATTTAAGAGATTAGTTAAACCCCAAATATCTAGCCACAATCAAGCTCAAAGGTGGTCAAAACTACCCCACAATTATTAGCTAACTCTATGTAGTATCTTTTTTTGGGTATTCAGACTTCCCTTACTAACCATCATTGACTAGAGTACATGATTCATATTTCAATTGCATTTCTTCAAATGAAATCACAACATAAAATTTAAATGGTAACAACATACATAATTAGCATCAAACTGTTAGGAACCAACATGAACAAGGACAACATATCTATAAACATAGCCTCCCATTAACTTCCATGCCCAGTCATACAATTTACACATAATTTGGTCCAAGTAAATCACTAAACTTTTCAACCAACAATCCATAATATTGAAACTATAACACTTTAATTTCAACCCATGCACCAACATGGTGTTTTCACAAAAAAAATTCAAAAATAAGCTTTAAAAGCAGATTTTACGTCTCTTAAATGAAATAACCTCAAAACCACATGAGTTTCAATGCAAACCACCATTAAAATCACTAAATTTATTTCAAACCCACGTACACAAAGAGCAATAGAACATTTATCGCCATGAATCACAAATTAAAGGAATTTACAAACCAAAATTTGGATTTTCAAGTTCCATAAGAGAAATTACAATTTTGAAGAAAATATGTATGCTATAAATATAAAAGAATGAGAACTTACATTGCACTTGAAAATGGAGTGAAAAAAAAAAGATTGGGATGGAATAGTGGTTGTCATGATCTTGGGTTGAGCGAAATAGGGTAGTGTGGTGCTTTGTGCTATAAAATTTAGTGTTTTAGGGAGTGCGGAGAAGAGGGATGAAAAAGAATCCATGCAGGATTAGGTTATACTAGTAAAAATTAAAGAATTTTTGGGCAAAAAGGCTAGGTACCATGCAGGGTCAATGCGAGAGATGGACTCCGCAATGCGGAGCAATGTGGAGATGATGTGCCATGGTTTTATGGCACTATCGATGCTGAACATGTAGAAAATATACAGTAACTAAGGTTTTTTAAGTAGGTATGATGTGTTTGTGTTTATTTTGTAGGATAATAGGGTTCAGAGGCAAAACAAAGAAAGAAATCTCAAAATTGACCAAAAGAAGAATTGTACAAAGCATTCATGGATCATGAAGTCAACTTAGAACCATCGAACATGCTCGTGAATGAAGTTCAGAAGAAAAAATTAAAAATCTAATTACCATGAGCTTGGTCCATGACCCATGAATTGGTTCATGATAGGTAGACTTGATTCGTGAACAAGATACTACAGAAAAACTATAATTCAAATTTCCATGGATGACGTTCACAATTGGTAGATTGAGTCTATGATTAGTAGTTTTGATCAGTGGAAAAGATGCTAAAGAAGTGCAAGTAAATTCTAATTTTCATGACTCTGGTTTGTTTGGTAGGCTGATTCACGACTCTGATTCACGATTGATGGAAACATGCCTACTTTATTTTCCTACATAGTTTAGGATTTGATTCCTTTTGTATCAATAAATACTCATATTAGGTTTTATGTTTGTTTTACATTCTATTGCATTATTGTAAGGTTCTAAGGCATATTCTTGGTCTTGGAATCAAAAACATCAATTTATAGGGTTTTAATTGAAAGTAATAATTTGGAGTTTTTCATTTTATTATTGTAAGCTTTTAATTATGATTTCTTATCAAAAATATTTTTTGTTCTTGCAATTTATGAAATAGGTTAGGTGTGTGGAAAATGTTAAACTAGAGTGGTTGCATGCATTTGTATTTTCTTTCTTATGATTTTTTATAATGATTGCAAACATTATGAACTTTTATTTATTCTAGACTTGCTTGAGAAATATATGAAGATAAGAAAATGAAAAAACAACAATGATATAACACAATCATCATTTGTCTAATAACTCGGGCTATAATAAAGAGAGTTAATCTAAGATCAACAACATGGGTTAATAGTGAAATATTTGGGGACCAAGAAGAGGATAGTGAAATTCATCTAACTAAGGTCGAGAGATGTGTAGATGAACCTATCTTGTTATATTTGCATGCAACACATTGGAATAGTTTGCTTGCACAAGCAACCTGAGTAGTAATAACTTCCTATGGATCACAATCCTAGTTCTTTTCTCATATTGATCACAAATACAAAAAATAATAATTGTGCTATTTCTCTTTGTTCAACAAAGTCCCCCTTCTTTTACTTATTTGTCAGTTACTTAGACAAACGCTTGATAGAATTTTGACATATTCCCTATGGGATTGAGTCCAATCTAGTTGAGTTCTATATTTGATCCAATGACCAGTTTATACTCTCTGGGAGGTGTAATTTGGGTGATATCAAATATTAGTATTGTTTCTCGAAAATAAGGTTATAAAATTGATTGATTGTGTTTGTCATAAATCCACCCATGAGCTATATGGGTTCAGTGTAACCCCCTAAATGGGCCCCAGTGCATATAGCCGCATGAACCAGAGATATCACAAAAGGTCTGGGGAGTCCCATGTACCCCTCGTTCTCCATAATACATATATACAAGTATTAACTTGGGGGAATCCTATGTACCCCATAAGCAAAAGGTCACCAAGACCAACCCTCATGTCGGCAAACATGAGTTTCCAGTGTCCATCCATTGGACTCACACCTTCATAGCTAGCTGTCAGAACCTACCATTATTGCCCCTTTAAAAACTTTTACACATAACCAAACCACTAATTCCAGGTGTCAATTATTAAGGAATTATAATGTGGTATCATCATACCAACTATAGCTTGCAAGCAATGTCATTAACCAACACTTAGGGGATTCCTATATATCTCACAGACTTCATTATTAAATTCACTTGGGGGATTCCTTCGTACACCACAATGTTTTCATTAATTATTCACTCGGGGGAATCCTGTGTACCCCGCAAAGTTTACAAAACCAGCCTTAACCATTTGACCATTTATACCATAGATTAGTTTCAAAAAATAAGTCAAATCAAATACTTTGGGGATTCCAAGGTGACCCCAGTTTAAATTCCCACCTTTCTTATAACTACTAACCAGTTTTACAAAACAAGGTTGGGGTTATAACCACTTAAAGAGTCACAAGTTTAAATCAATTTACCATTATCAACTTCAATCACCATACCAATGCAACCACATGTTCAAACTATAATTAAAACAACGAACACCATAATTATACCATGAGAAACAATATTCATCCATGAACAACAAAAACATCCAACCTCTATTTAAAAACCATAAAAATACAATAAAAACATACATCAAAACATATTCCTTGAGTAATAACAATAAGGGAGGAATAACATGCCTTACACACCAAGAAGTACAGAGAGAAATCACCCTTAAAAGCCTCTAATTGATTAGCTTTATGAAACCCTAGCATTTACTTAAACAGAGAGTTTGAGATTATTTTATTGGGAATAATGTATTAATAAAGTCCCAAGTTATGGTATCAAAGGGACTTAAAATGGGAAATGTCCATAATGCCCCCAAATTAAAAACTGTAAAAAGGTCGCATGTGGTTACGAGTCGACCCCTTGACTCGTGACCACAGCCTATGACTTGTACCCTTGAGTCGCCACCATGATAATGAGTTGGACACCTATACACTGTCCACCATACGACTCCGTAATCCCACTCATGACCTGAACATACGACTCGTATTATATAGTTATATCCAAGACAAAATTCAACGGATTGGACACTGGACAACATATGACTCAACCCTACTACTCATACACTATCCTCATGTCTCTTAGTGAACCACTCATACTTAAATCTAATACAATCTACTAAGTTACTAATTTCATTAAGGATCGTCCTAACGACTCATCACCATCCCTAACAACTTTCACCACCAAGTTATTGCCAAGATCGAAAACCCAACCACCACCCACTAGACACCTAATGACTAGGATTACTTGACTCATACCCATACCATACGACTCTTATGATGAGTCGTTACTATGACAGTTACCTCAAATCTGATGAATTTTCCAAGGGACAAAATCTTCGGTATTTCAAATGTGAAAAAATTGACCCCCCCCCCCATAGTTGAGTATTTAATAAGGTTTGATTAGGAGTAAGCACTAAGAAATCATGATAAGATGATGTGCCACATTAGAACGGACTTTCAAGAGACACTAGATGTTGATGTGCCTACTAATTAGGACAAAGAGACTGGATTCTGATGAGGATGAGGATGAAGAAAATGAGTAGATTATAGGTAGTTCTTTCACCTTATCTTTCTATTTGGTATTAAATTTTTCTTTGTACTGGGGATAGTGCAAGTTTAAGATAGGGGAAAGACTTTCTTTACCTATTTTCTGATGTTTCACTAATTTTATATTATTTTATGGTCTAGTGATGTTTAAGTACTTTATTTTTATTGATATTGTGGTTATTTGATGACATCGGATATTTGCGGTTTGTAATAGTTAGTAATCTATACTTTGTTTATTTAAATGATTTGGCAATAGTATTTATGTTTAGTATTTTTTGTTTTGTTTTGGACTCCTCAAATTTGTTTTCAATTCTTTTCTTGAGGATAGTCCCTTTTAACCAAATATAATTAATGACAAAATTTTAGGGTGAATTCCTATAATAGAAAGAAGTTGCTCATAATAGTCATAGTTAGGTGCTTTTCTCTATGATGGTGTCTTTCTCTAGGATGGATGGATGATGACCATTTTAAAATAAAATTAGTCATAGGTAGTGAGTAGGGCATACTAATTTGATATTAAACGCTCTTCCTGGGCGACATTACTACATGATGCAAGTTTGGTTTAAATAAAAAGCAAATTATAACAATTTGAATGACTATTTTTTAGACACATAGTCTCATTGATATGACTCTTATATGATTTTATCTTAATTTTGTATTCTTTCTATTGCTTGGTTGAGAATCTATAAGGATCCTTTTTATTTGAACATGTTCCATGTGTGTATGAGGTTTGTGGTTTTATTACATTCATCCATATTGATGTCTAGAACTTTCTTGGTGTGTTTGCAAAGAGAAATGAAGAATGTTGAGTTAGAAGATATATAAATTCTTTGATTAGCCATGTTTTATACCTTGTTGTATCGGTGCGCAAAGTATAATCTTAGTTAGCCAAGTAGACCTATCAACCTATTCTTTAGCAGCTTTATTTGTAGCCTATTTCCTCTAATAGACAATTAACTGGTTCAAAATCTCCTAAGTGCTTTAGTTGAAAAAATAGAATTGATAAAAAGTGTAAAATTAAAGATGAAGGAAAAATTAAAGTTGAAGCCCTAAAATAATAGATATTGGTGTGGTGAAATTTTTATATGTGTTATAGGTAGGGAGTATAGTAAAAAGATCAAAAGAGTTTTTAAAAGATAATCAAAACCTCCCTACTAGAAGATGTGTAAGCAAGCTTAATGAGAGGGTCAAAAAAGAGAGTTGTGGAAGATAAAAGAGCTGGAAAATAGGAGGTTAAAGAACGAGATAAATAGAAAGTGTGATTTATTAGTGCTTGGGAGTGTTAGTCCATATTCTTATCCAAAACAGTTCATACCCATCTCTTAGCCTATATTACAACCCTCAAAGTTCTTCTTGATCTTGAGCTTTCATATTCTTATAATGGGGGAGTACTACACTAAGGGAAAACCTATGGTTCATCTTATATTGCGTGTAAATTCTTTGTAAGAGTGAGAGTAAATTTATTCTTATACCCATTGTTATTTAAAATTACAGATTGACAGTGACTTTGGGTGTCTCTCGTGTTGTGAGAGCGCAAATTTAATGAAGGATAGGTGACTTATATGATTTCTTTGGTGAGTAATATGTGTGATTTTGTTAATTTAT
Organism: Capsicum pubescens; assembly: GCA_030864215.1. Taxonomy (NCBI): domain Eukaryota; kingdom Viridiplantae; phylum Streptophyta; class Magnoliopsida; order Solanales; family Solanaceae; genus Capsicum; species Capsicum pubescens. The sequence continues at coordinate 131,824,141 of CM061549.1, forward strand.
TAGAGTTAATTCTTAAGGCTATGAGTTTTTGAGTAGTCATTCATGTGTTCAAAGTTGTAAACTGACATGCTTGTTATAGGGATTTCTATTCATATTAGTCATTGTAGTTCTAGCTTGAGAGTCTTGTTTCAGTTAGTGATATTAAAATCTTGTTTCATAGTTATGAGTGTATGGAGTTGTTCGAGGACAAATAAGGCTTCAAGTGTAGGGTTGTGAGAAAAAATTTACTTATACACACAAGTACCACACTTTACCTATATTTTAGCTTAGGTTTTTTAATAAATGTGTATGTTTTCTTATGCTTTAAGTTGTATTGATATTAATGAACTATGAAATGTGATTAGCATCTTTTAGGCTAATATAATGTTGGAAGGGAACCAAAACACCAAGTTAATCATGAAATAACATGTTATGGGATATATAAGAAGTCCTACAACTGAAGGATACCATGAGCCGAATCCAGGTGGTAGAGAACTAGCCTCGAGCAGCACAAGATATCGAAGGAGGCTATTAGAAGGCTAGTGATGTGAGCGGTGTGCTGTGCAACACCATACCATGCATTCCCTCCCTGTTCAAAGCTTATATGTCAATGGGATTTCATTAAATTATTAGCCAACTCCTAGTAGACTTAGGCTTAAAAGGAACCACCACTATAAATAACTAAAGCACGACCTGTAGTCATTTACTTATGACCTTTTTAGAGAAAAATAGAGATCACAAGGGTTTTATGAGGGTTCTTCATTTTTAAACACTACTACCCATTACTTTTGAATGATTTCATTAATTCTTTGATTTCTATTTGATTATTCGTATCTAATTACTCTTATTCTGGGGTTACGGCTAGAACATAACTATGTAGTACTTTATATAAATCATTGAATCTTGTTTCTCATTTAATTGATCTCGTGTTCTTATGCTTATTATTTTAGTGTATGGAAAATATAAGAATAATTTGATAATTCTTGTGTGAACTAACTATGAGAATGTAAGAATAGGATGAAGAACATGGTTGATAAGATCCTCTCTAGCTTAAAGCTAGGATTGATTCACATATAAGATAGCAATATACCTAGTTTTGACCATTTTTTACCCTTTCCTTTATCATTAATAATCTCAAAGATGCACCTATATTAATAGATTTTTAGTCATTAAAGCATTAACTAAGATGACCCAATAACGTGTGATGTTGGACAAGTGGGAGGCCAAAATCAAGAAAGCACTCATAATCCTCAAACAAACTCTAGCTTCCTTTTTTATGTCGATGTAAAGGAATGTATTTTGATATCCCTTATCCTTGTGGTGTTCCAACCTTTTAATGGACCTTGGGTTTCAAATAGTGTGTTGAATTTCATGGTAGGGTGGGATGAAGGAATAATTCCCTAAACCCTTCATGATTTTTATTTGTCCATCTAAGAGAAGTGTTCAATGAAGTCGCATCAAAATGCAAGGTCTTACCACAAATATGAACCTAATTTCCCCGCTTCTTGGGGAACATATCAGCAATAAATTAACTAAGCATATCCAATTTGCATTCACTTTAATCATTGAAGATGAAGTCCACCCCCAACTAATGCATATCTTCAACAATGTTCAAGTACTTACCATTCAATTTCTCCTTATCAATCGACATATATTTCTCTTTATTTTTCTCTTTATGTATGATTTGTGTCCTTCTTTGTCAATATATTTCAATCTAAAGAGGCATCAGGGCACATAAGGGATTGTAGGTAGTGTGGCTTGGGTAGTGCGAGCCCTCTTTTATCCTTGGCTAGAAGTGGATGCCATCCCTTTCCATTGCTATCTTTGGGTTCCATGATATCAGCCCATAGTACAATTTAAGAGATTATTGTAACCCCAAATAGCTAACCACAATAGGCTCAAAGGTGGTCAAAACCATCTCACAGTTATTAGCTAACTCCGTGTAGTATCTTTTTTGGGGTATTCAGACTTCCCTTACTAACCATCATTGACTAGTGTACATGATTCATATTTCAATTGCATTCCCTCAAATGACATCACAACATAAAATTTAAATGGTAACAACATACATAATTAGCATCACACTTGCAAGAACCAACATGAACAAGGACAATATATCTACAAACTCAACCTCCCATTAACTTCCATGCCCAGTTATACAATTTACATATAATTTTGGCCAAGTCAATCACCAAACTCATTATTTTTCAACCAAAAATCCACAGTATAGCAACTGTAACACTTAAATTTCAACCCATGCACCAACATGGTGTTTTAAGAAAATAATTCAAAAACAAGGTTAAAACCCAAACTTTAGATCATTTAAATGAAATAACCTCAAACCCACATGAGTGTCAATGTAAACCACCATTAAAATCACCAAATTTATTTCAAACCCGCGTACACAAGGAGCAATAGAATATTCATCACCATGAATCACAAATTAAACGAAATTACAATCTAAAATTTGGATTTTCAAGTTCCATAAGAGAAATTATAATTTTTGAGGAAAATGTACGCTACAAAGATAAAAGAATGAGAACTTACCTTGCACTTTAAGATAGAGTGAAAAAAAAGAGTAGATTTGGACGAGGTAAGGATTGTCACGATCTTAAGTTGAGCGAAATAGGGTAGTGTCGTGCTTTGTAGAGTAGAATTGAGTGTTTTTTCGGCTGGGGGGAGGGGAAATTAAAAAGAATCCATACCGGATTAGGTTTTCCTAGTCAAAATGAAAGACTTTTAGGGAAAAAAGGTCAGGTATGATACAGGGCCAATATGAGAGATGGGCTCTGCAATGCTGAGCTGATATTCCATGGTTTCATTGCACTATTGATGCTTAACATGCAGAAAATATATAGTAATTTAGGTTTTTAGGGTAGGTATGATGTGTTTATGTTATATTTTATAAGATAATAGGGTTCAGAGGCAAAACATAGAAAGAAAGATCAAAATTGACCAAGAGATGAATTGTACAAAGTATCCACTGATCATAAAATCATCTTAGAACCATCGAACATGTTTGTGAATGAAGTTCAAAAGAAAAAGTCAAAAATCTAATTTCCATGAGTTTGGTCCATGACCCGTGAACTGGTTCATGATTGGTAGACTTGATTCGTGAACAAGATGTTGTAGAAAAACTATAATTCAGATTTCCATGGATGAAGTTCACAATTGGTCGATTGAGTCGATGATTAGTAGTTTTGACCAGTGGAAAAGATGCTAAAGAAGTGCAAGTAGATTCTAATTTCCATGATTCTAGTTTGTTTGGTTGACTGATTCACGACTCTGATTCATGATTGGTGGAAACGTGCAGACTATATGTAACGCCCCAATTCCCATAAACCGGAATGCCACACGGTGCTCGTGACCTCGAGGGACCACAAGCTAACTCTTCACTAATATCCATATTTGTTCAATGCATAATATAATACGATAAATGCGGAAACTGGCTAAATCTGGCCATAAGGTTCAAACATCTAAATATACAGTACTGAAAACTAAATATCAATACATCTGTCTAAAAAGCCTTTACACTGTCTGAACTGTGGAGTTGAAGGGACAATTCTCCAACTAACTTTGTCTACGAAAACCATCAAAACACTGAAATAGAATATCCTCGGATGATGAGGACTCACTGCTGTAGCCACTGCTACAAGATCTGATAGCTAAATATACTCTGAATCTCACTCTTCTGAACCTATGGTGGGGAAAACACCATAGCATGAATGCGTCAGTACAAAGAATGTACCGAGTATGCAAGGGTAGGGTAAGGTGAAATATAAGGCTTATGCATAAACATAACAATCTGAATAATATGTATTCACTGGAATAAACATATATAGAAACTCTGCAGTTACCAATTTTGAAACATGTATGATGAACAATATACACATATTCGCATAAAGTACAACTAAAATCATCATGACACCGAATGTTACATTTTGAACACTGACACCCGAAAATAATAACACTGACAATAAGATACTGAGTATCTGAAGCTACTAGAGCTGACATCTGTACTGATCCATACTAAGAAATTGAATAAATGATATTACTGATATTTGATATTCAAATTCACCAACTTTGGAACACTGAACAACTGAATCTGAGATCAACCCTTATCTAGCAGGAAGTCTCTATACTCAATGATAATGATAATGGGTAAATAAGTTCAAGAGCAACCCTCATCTCGCAGGAAGTCTCTCTACTCAATGATAATGATAATGGGTAAATAAGTTCGAGAGCATCCCTCATCTCGCAGGAAGTCTCTCTACTCAATGATAATGATAGCAATACTGGGAGGCCTGTATCTGACAGCCTCAACTTCTGCACATTAACTGAGTTCTTTTCTGAGACTGTTACTGAAACTGTGGGAGTGATCATTTAACCGACATTCCCCACTTACCACAAGTGGGATCCAACCTGTACCCCAGATGAAAGGGTGTCAATACTGCGCCACCAGTAAAGACAATTGCATAGGACCCTCTACTATTAGGACCTCAAATGAGAATGGTGGGACCCTCTACTCACAGGACAACCACCTCATCTAACCCTCTACTCGCAGGATAGATGTCTCAACCTACGCTGGCGATGTAGTTCAGGAGCATAAGGATTGCTACCAGGAATCAAACCCTCTACTCGCAGGAATGTTCCCATCCTTAGCTCGCTCGGTGCTGAATCCTACTCCCAACTGAAAGACACTTAACCGGTTCTTAACTGTACTCAACTGAACTGAATTTGTTCTCACATTATGATACTTTATCAATATGACAGAGTTTTCTTGATTCCATTCTCTGACGGAGTATTTCTAAATGCCACTTACTTTTAAGATAAGCTTACTATCTCACAAAATGTACAGAGGTCTGTAACGGAGTGAATTGATATGTATGATTTCAGAGCTTCATGGCCCGAGTATTCGATAAAGAATGATTTCTGAGATTACTGAGTTTTCCCCAAGTTTTGAAACTAACCGGGAGTTCATTGTTCATCGCTCGATTGAGATTACCGTGAAAATGACTCGGCTCTAGACCAGTAGACTATTTCGGTCATACATACCCCCAGCACACAATAGCATAAAGTAACACAAGATAGATAAATCATACACAACATGCCCATAGGCCATCATATGCAACACATAATTGAGGACTTCACACTTAGCAAATCAAATGGCCTCATTTCTTCATATAAGCATCCAATCGAACACGTGGAGAGGAAGCTTTGGGTCCACAGCAAATACTACACACAAACATCATAGTTACCTCAACAATTCATCATGGAATTCCATCATACACCCACAACTCACCACAAATTCAAGGAAATCAACTACCCATAGGAACAAAGCATGAATTTATTTTTTAAGACCTAATGAACCACAATGCATAGTTTCCTATTCTCTTAAATATTTTGTCAAACATATGGTAGACATAAGTTAAGCATATGGATATGACATGAAATCATAATTTGGATAACAAACATGTCAAATACTTAATTCTTCTTCACATAGGCATTTTATCAATCACCTTACATGCACCATTTAGGGCATAGGTTTAATGCTCAATTTCATGCACCACAACACCATCATCCTTCAACTTCAACATCCACATTTCTCAATTCACAATCCAACTCACATTTAGAAAATATTTGACATATCAATTAATAGTAGGGATATATAATTCCCAATAACAATTATCAAGTCATAACAAGGAAATAATGGAATAATAGTATAAATCAAGGCTTAACAATTTAAATCATCATATATTCATAATCAATTAATTTTGGACCTATTATGTTATAAAAACAAAATCTCTAGTCTCTTAGGTATTTTCACAAACACCTTACATGCACTTCTTAGGTATAGGTGGATTCATCAAGATTACAAGTATTCAATCACCCATTTCATATATTTATACATCACACACCACCATAGTTTTCACAAACATACAAAGATCCCTTCTTGGATATCATCAACTTCAACAACATAATCACCAACCATCACACAAATACTACACACATATACTTCAACCAACACACACAATCATCCCACACATATATCTCAACCATCATGTGAATACTACACACATACAAAATGAAAATTTAGAAAGTATAATCATATATATATATATATATACACATGTATCTTGAGCCTTTGAAAAAGGATTTGTGGGCTCTATGGACGAAAGGAGCTCATAGATAAACACTTGCATACCTTAGATTTCGTAGCCGAAGCGATTGACGGAAGCAATTCGCGAAGCGAAGCCTTGAATTGATTTTCCCCCAATTGGAACCCTAACCCTAACTCCTCTTCTTCTATATATATATATATATATATACACATATATATTTTGAGAGAGAGATATAAGAGAAATGAGAGAAAATAAATGAAAATTCTCAGCTCAAAGGGGGTATATATAGAGGGTTACAATAATGAGAAATGACCAAAATACCTTTAAAAATCAATCAATGTCAAATCTGCCCTTCAGTGATCTATCCGTTAGGCTGAAGTAAATTGGCCATAAATTTTTACTCCAATGTCCAAATTGGATGAAACTAATTTCATTAGAAAGAGGACTCTCAGAGCTTTCCGTTTATATATAGTAGCTCACCCAGATCATTATGTAAAAGGAGTTATGGTCATTTGAAGTTGACCAAAAAAAATCGCCTGGCTGCAGTATTTTTTTTCTGCACGTTTTACTGTTCACAGTTCGATCGGAATGGTCGTAACTCATCGCTCGAGTGTCCGTTTTGGGTGATCCACATATCATTGGAAAGATTATTCGATGCTCTACGAAATGGTGGGTCGAAATCCAAGAAATGACACACAGAAAAATTATAAATCATTCTCGAAGATAGGATCCCGACACATTTACGCACAAAATTTCAACGAAAAAAAATTTCGGGGTATTACACTATATTTTCCTAGATAGTTTAGGATATGATTCCTTTTATATCTATAAATAATCATATTAAGTTTTATGTTTGTTTTATATTCTATTGCATTATTGTAAGGTTCTAAGGTATATTCATGGTCTTGGAATAAAAAACATCATATTATAAGGTTTTAATTAAAAGTGAGATTTTGGAGTTTTTCATTTTATTATTGTAAGCTCATAATTATGCTTTCTTATCAAAATTATTTTTTTGTTCTTGCAATTATGAGTTGCTAAATACAACAACTAGGGTTATGGTAACCATGATGAAATCATGAAATAGGTTAGGCATGTGGCAAATTCTAAACCAGAGTGCTTGTATGTATTTGCATTTTCTTTCTTATGATTTTTTATAAAGGTTTCAAACATTAAGAATTTTCATTTATTCTAGACTTTCTTGAGAGAGAAGTAAAGATTAGAAAATGGTAAAACAACAGCAATATAAAATTATCAACCTTTATCTAATAACTCAAGCTGTAATAAAGAGAGTTAATCTAAGATCAACAACATAGGTTAATAGTGAAATACTAGGAGACCAAGAAGAGAATAGTGAAATCCATCTGCTCGTCCAAAATACTGTTGATGGTACATAACCTATACGATTCTGCATGCAAGGTATCGAGTTAGTTCAGTAAAGCCTGATAAGCATATGGATTTGAGAAGCCAGGGGAACACAATCCTAGTGTTTGCCTACGACTGATTACATTTGAAGCTAATATTCGCTATTTGTTTGATATTGCAACAGAAATCCCCCCATTTACTTGTCTAATTCCTCCCGTTGATTACAATTGTTGAGAGCTGAAATTCCACGTATTCCCTTGGGATTCGACCCCAAGCTTTGTTGGGTTACTTATTTGATAGTGACCGCATAATCTTCAGAGTAAAGGTGAATCTTAGGCATTATCAGTCCCCAAGTTATAGCAGTACTACATGAAAAAATAACTACTAACAACTCATAGCCAATCTATCTTCTGATGACTTAACTAAAATCACCACAGTTCCAATAACATACCAAGAGGAAAGACTTCTTTTACCAATTTTGTGATGTTCCAGTAATTTTAATTTATTTTATGGTATGGTGATGTTTAAGTACTTTATTTTGATTGATATTGTGGTTATTTGATGGCATCAGATATTTGTGGTTTGTAATATAGTCTATGCTTTGTTTATTTCTATGATTCGGCAGTAGTATTTGTGTTTAGTATCTGTTGTTTTTTTGGATTCCTCAAATTTGTTTTCAATTCTTTTCTCGAGGATAGTCCCTTTTAACCAAATACAGTTAAATGAAAAAAATTTAGGGTGAATTATTTTAATAGGAATAAGTTGCTCATAACAGTCATAGTTAGGTGATTTTCTCTATGATGGCTCCTTTCTCAATGATGGATGGATGAAGACCATTTTAGAATAAAATTAGTCATAGGTAGTGAGTAGGATGTCCTAATTTGATATTAAGCACTCTTGTTGGGCGACATGACTACATGAGGCAAGTTTGGTTTAAATTAAAAGCATGTTATAATAATTTGAATGACTATTTTTGAGACACATAGGCTCATTGATGTGACTCTTGTATGATTTTATCCCAATTTTTAATTCTTTCTATTGATTGGTTGAGAATCTATAAGGATCCTTTTTATTTCAACATGTACCATGTGTTTGTGAGGTTTGTGGTTTTAATACATTCATCAATATTGATGTCTAGAACTTTCCCGGTGTGTTTACAAAGCTAAATAAAGAATGTTGAATTAGAATATATACAAATTCTTTGATTAGCCATATTTTATACCTTTTTGTATCTACCCTTCAAGTTTAATCTTAGTTAGCCAGGTAGAGCTATCAACCTTTTCTTTTGGAGCCTTATATGAAGCCTATTTACTCTAATAGACAATTAACTTGATCAAAATTTCCTAAGTGCTTTAGTTGAAAAAATAAAATTGATAAGGAGTGTAAGATTAAAGATAAAGGAAAAAGTAAAGTTGAAGCCCTAAAATAATAGCTATTGGTGTGGTGAAATTTTGTTTGTGTTACAGGTAAGGAGTATAGTAAAAAGATCGAAAGAGTTTGAAAAGATAATCAAAACCTCCCTACTAGAAGATGTGTAAGTAAGCTTAAAGAGAGGATAAAAAAAGAGAGTTGTGGAAGAGAAAAGAGGTGGAAAATAGGTGGTTGAACAATGAGCTAAATGGGAAGTGTGATTTATTAAAGAGCTTGGAGTGTTAGTCACTATTCTTATCCAAAATAGTTCATACCCATCCCTTAGCCTATATTACAACCCTCAAAGTCCTTCTTGATCTTGAACTTTCATATTCTTATATTGGTGGAGTACTACATTAAGGGCAATCTTATGGTTTATCTTATATTACGTGTAAATTCTTTGTAAGAGTGAGAGTAATTTTATTCTTACACCCATTATTATTTTAACTTACAGATTAATAAGTGATTTTGGGTGTCTCTCGTGTTGTGAGGGCGCAAGTTTAATGAAGGATAAGTGACTTATATGATTTCTTTGGTGAGTAATATGTATGAGTTTCCTAATTTCTTAGAGTTAATTCATGAGGCTATGAATTTTTGAGTAGTCATTCATGTGTTCGAAGTTTCAAATGGACATGTTTGTTATTGGGTTTTCTATTCATATTAGTCGTTGTAGTTCTAGCTTGAGTGTCTTGTTTCAATTAGTGAAGTTAAAATCTTATCATGAATATGAGTGTAAGGAGTGGTTCGTGGAAAAACAATTCTTTAAGTGTAGGGTGGTGAGCATAATGTACTTATACACCTTAGTACCACACTTTACCCATATTTTAGCTTTGTTTTGAGAACAAATGTGTATATTTTCTTATGCTTTATTTAGTATTGATATTGATGAACTAAGAAATATGATTAACATGTTTTAGTCTAATATACGGCTGGAATGGAACCAAATCACTAAGTTAAGCATAAAAGAGCATGTTATGGGATATACAGGAAGTTCTACAACTAAAGAAGACCTTGAGCCTGATAACGCTCAAACTACACCTCTCTAATGAGAATGAAAGTGATCGTTGTCAATATATAACCCAACTAGGTTGGGGTCAAATACTACAGGGAATATGGTGTGAACTTAAGTTGTTTACAATTTAATCAACTGATAGTTGGATGTTTCCTGAAATGGGGGTTTTGGAGATTAGCCAATAATTGTTGGTCACTTTAGTTTCAGTGTTTGTAATCAAGAGTTTATGGAAAACCATAATTATGTTCACTATGGGTTTTAGTACTTGACAGATGCTAAAAGTGATTCAAGATTCTCACAGTAGGTAGGACAACATATTATCTTTATCAAAGTTATGCCTAAATGTCTCTCGACCTACTTAAGCATTTAGTTACCTAATCCTCTCAGACTTAGGGAATTTATATTTACTAACCAGGCTTCACCTCAGGTTAATCAACCTTGTTACAGCGTCAATTATTAAATGGAAGTTTAGTGTTTCTAAGTCTCGATCAATAATTCACTTCCTACTATATTTGATTTCTTATCTCAAGCAAATCAAAGAAGGTGCTATCTATCGTTTACAAGCAATAGACAATAATTAAAATCTCAGAAATATCAAAGAGTCCTATTACCTTTAGAATCTTAAACACATAGCATCTTACCAAGACTTAACCGATAGATCCCATAATTTGGGTTAAAGAGATTATCCACTCATAACGTAATAAGCGAAACAACTATATGTATTCATAATTTGAAAGATGAACCTACCACAAGATAAATAGTAACTAGTGATTCTCAGATTAGATCACAATAGAAATCCCAAAATATTGATGAAAATTTGTTCAAAGTTAATTGTTTTACAAGACAAGAAACTACAAGGAAAAGTAACAATATACGTATGTCCCAAAATAGGTTCGGAATCCCTTAGAAAACTCTAAACTATGCTTTAAATAGCTCACCCTAATTATGGAAATAAAATCACAGAGTTCAGCAATTTCGCGGATTAGATAACAACATTCGTGACACCTTATCAGGAGTCTGACGACTTATCACAAATGTTGTCACCTCCTTCTTCAGTTTTAGCACTTCCTGCTTATGGCTGACGATGAAACCTAACGACTTATCAGCTCTTTGTTGACTTATCCCATATGTCATCAATTATTCACTTCAGCTCTCATGTTCTACCTTAGGATAACGACAAACCTGATGGCTTATCACACTTATGATGGTGATAACGCTCAAATTACACTCTTGAATGGGTGTAAGTGATCGTTGTCAATATAAAACCCAACTAGGTTGGGGTCGAATCCCACAGGGAATATGGTGTGAAATCAAGTTGATTGCGATTTAATCCACTTATAGTTTAATGTTTCCTCAAATTGGGGGTTTAAGTTTAACAAATAATTGTTTGTCACTTTAATTTTGGTGTTTGTACTCAAGAGTTTATGAATTAACCAGAATTATGTTCACTAGGGCTTTCGGTACATGACAGATGCTAAAGGTGATTCAAGATTCTCACGGTGTGTTGGATGACAAGCTATCTTTATCTATGTCATGCTTAAATGTCTCTCGACCTACTTAAGCATTTAATTCCCTATTCCTCTCAGTCTTAGGAAATTTCTATTCACTACCCAGATTTTACCTCAGGTTAACCAACCTTGTTACAGCGCTGATTATTAAAAGAAGTATTTTCGAGTCCCTGTTGATAATTCACTTCCTACTATAGTTGATTTCTTTCTCAAGAAAATCAAAGCAGGTGTGTCTACTTTTTGCAACCAGTTAATTAAAACTTTATAATTATCAAGAGATCCTACTACCTATTTAATCTTGAATACTTAGCACCTCATCAAGACCTAACCCTAGATACCATAATTCAGATTAAGGGAGTTTAGACACTCATGATGCAATGAACAAAACACATAATCGAATTCATGATTTGAAAGATAAACTTACAGAGATAAATAATAACCAGTGAATCGTAGATTAGATCACAAAGAAAAATCCCAAAAAATACTGATAATAATCTCTCGAAATAGTTGTGTTATTAAAGTCTAGGAGTAGAGAAAGAAAATGTCGGAGTATGTTGTAAAAACTTAAGGTGTCAAATAATGTCTGGAATCATCCCCTAGAAAACCCTAAAACAAAGCTTTAAATAGTTTACCCTAATTATGGAAACAAAATCAAGTTTACAGCTTTTCCTCGGAATAGACAACGATATCCGTGATAGCTTATTAGGAGTCTGACGAATTATCACGTACGTCGTCATCTCCTCTTCAATTTTGGCTCTTGCTGTCTAAGACTGACGATGACGACGATGGCTTATCAGGATTTTAATGGCTTATCAAGAACATCATCACATTCCTGCTCCAATTCTCATGTCCTGTCTATGTCTGACGGTATCCTTGATGCCTTATCACCACCCTGATGGCCTATCACAAAATATCGTCAACTCTTCCAGCTGAAACTCATCTCCTATTTAAGGTTGATGACATTCCTGATGACTTATCAGACCCTTGATGGCTTATCAAAAAATGTCGTCACAACTTCCACTTTAGGCCAATTCTCTGTCTACTGATGATGACCAACCTGATAGCTTATCACAGGGCTGATGACTTATCACAAATGTCGTCAGCCATATTTGTCTTCAAATTTTTTCAAACTTCAACCTTTTTGCTTCTATTGTTGTTGGTTCTCTATCATATCAGCTTAAACTACAAAATCAAATATAAACTAATCAAAAATAACTAAAGTTTCTCAAGACCTTGCAATTATTTAGAGTTAAAAGCATCAAATGTGTCAGCATATGCTCACACATCAACACCCTCAACTTAAAACAATTGTTTGTCCCCAAGCAACCAAAACATAACTAAGAGAATACAAAGAACAATTTGGCAGCTAACTACTCATATTAGTTTAGAATAATTTCACCGTCTCCAAGGTCAGTCAATTTAAAACTCACTGTTGATGTTTTGAAGAACAACCATGCAACTCACAAGCATCAAGATACGGCCAAAATTCAGCAATAACAATCATGCCACACCAAGATCACACTATCTGAACAAGTTAGTAACTAGCAACATACCCAGTGTTCCCTCACAACAAAGAAATCCCTTTTTCACTCATATCAGAATTCACATACATAAACATAGGGACAATCATAAGACTCACTCTCAGAATGAAGTTCCAAACACTGCATGTCAAATACCATAGGCTCACCCTTGTAGTCAGTACCCAAGTCTTCAAACAGGTCAGTTAGGATCACTACAGCACTTTTCTTAAGTTTGTAACGTAGGTCAGGGTTGGTATGATATTCATGGATATTTTAGAGTGACTATGCCTCCTTGACACTATACTAAACTCTTAGGGTTTCACTTATCAACCTTATTTTCTTCCTCTCTTTTATTAATCACACGTTCTCAAGATGGATGCGGTCTTTTTAATCATCATATTATCTTTTTATCATCTTTAACACAGCTTTCTCTTTTCTTATTCCTTTTTAACCGCACCCAACTTTTTATTCTTTTCTCTTATTCTACCTCTCTTCATGCTTATTGTGCATCACGGAAACCTATAATATCCACCCTCAACTTATTTTTTTTGCCTAAGTTAAGGTATAAAGTATCCAAGGAGGATGTAATACCCCACAAAGTTCTCTTCTAGTCTGAGCCTTAGAGCGTATCTAGCAAAGCGAAAAAATCCAAGTCTAAAACTTTTAGAAGTATCTTACCAAGTATGAAACACTTTTGGTCACGTATATAATTGAAAAATATTTCCATCGATGCCAATTTCATCAAAATCTGATATCGAATGAAGAAGTTATGGTTGTTTTACTAAGCGTTGTCGGAATCGCAGGTTTGACGGTCGATCTGACGGACCGCCAAGTCCTTGGTGGGCCGTCAAGTGTCCCATCAGACCAAGGCAGCGGCTTTATTTTTTGGTCATCATGTGACGGCCAAAGTGGTGGACCGTCAGAAGTTGACAGACCGTCAAGGGGCCCGTCAGACCGAGGCAGAATATCCCATTCCTGGACCCCGAGTGACGAACGATCTGGTGGACCGTCAGATTTCTGATGGACCGTCACTTCGACCATCACTCCGATATAGAACATCCCAGTTTTGGCACTTGAGTGACGGACGACTTGGTGGACCGTCAGTCCCTCTGACGGACCGTCAGGTCGACCGTCACAGACCCCGATCAGAATTTTCTAGACAAATTTTAAAGGGGCATTTTGGTCTTTTCCACATCCTCCCCAAGCTCTATAAATACCGGGCCAAGGGCCTTCAAATTTATTTTTCTCTCTTCCACCCAAAAATTAGGGTTTCCAAAAGCAAAATACTATCTTCTCCTTTCATAAAATTCAAGAGAGATCAAGAAGGATCTAGAGAAATCAAGAACTCCTTTCAAAATCCTTCAAGAAAAGAAATTCCCAGGTATGTAGATGTTGATTCTTGAGTCCCTTTCATCCAAGAAGCTCAAGTACCCTTTTTTAAGAACTTAAGGCTTTTATGTTTTGTGATATTCCATGATTTGTATGAGTTGAAGTTGATGTTACTTGTGTTTTTGAGTTTAGATTCATGATTGTTTGCAAGATTTATCGTCTTTGACCCTAGTATATGGAATTTATGTGATGTTGTGATGATCCCTTTTGGAGTTGGTGTCTATGTGAGGTGTTCATGATATTAGGGTGTAGAGATGGTTGAATAAGCGGAGTATGCACCCCATAGGTTGGATGAAAGGCTGAGGTGAAGCATAGAGGGGCATTATAGTATATTAAAGGGGAAACCCAAAGTTTTGGTCTAGTCCATGGATACCTAGTGTTTGATAAAATACCTTAGTGAGTGGAATGAGCCATAATAATAATATGGAATCCCCGAGTAGGTGTAGAACCGGACATGTCTAGTGGTTGTCGAAAGACCGTAGTAAGTTGAGATGAAATAGCGGTAAATCTCCCAAGTGAGTGCACTTTGATTTATTTTATTTTTTGATACATGCTAAGTGGTTAGCAAGAGAGTAATGACATGATAGTGTGAAGTTTTCTTGAAATCTCGTGATATCTAGATATATGTCGAGACTGATATAGGTGTGAAGTACTTGATGCAAGACTTTATTGAATGGGGTATAATTTAATAGCATGTCTTTCTTAAGGTAGTTTGTGATGATGAATTGATATTGATGACCCCCTAAATATTGGGAGCGATCCTTTGGTAATCATGATGGTGAATAGAGGTTTATATTTCCTAAATGATAGATATGATGCCGTAAGGTTTGTGAGGGGGAAAGTATGTTATGATTCTGAAACGCTTAGAGTGACCCCCCTTGGTAGTTGTGATGATGAGTAGACATTTGTGAATACTTGGAGGCTTTAGGTGATGTTCTAATGATTGTGAAATTGAATATATGACATGATTTCTGAGTTTCTTGTGAATATGCCTGAATGATGGTAATGATGCATGAATGCTTATGATGCTTGAATGAATGATGATGCTTTACTTCTATGTTATCGAGTCCTGGGGGTATTTATACCCGAAAATAGAGTTGTTGTCTAGAGCCCATGTCAGTTTCTGAATAATCACAACCGATCCATGATTTTCAAAACTCAGTGAACTATAGAACTATGTATCCTCAGACAAGTGTGAAGCTTAATAAAGCTCAGTAATCTCAGTTATCTCTGTAATATCTGTATCGCTAGTAATCTAGCCTCAAACCTGTACTCATCCCAGTCCTAATGGAATTCAAGTGATTCAATTCTAATCTCAGAAATGATTCAAATAATCTAATCAAGCTATGTATCGTTAGTCAGATACCGTAATTCGATATTGTATCTGTCAGATATGAAACCAAGTGATCTCATCGTATTTCAGCCAGATCATTTGAGAAACATGATCATGTAAACAGATTCAGCTTCATTGTGTTCATTCTAAGGATTCAGTGAGAGTTTTTCAGTTGCGAGTAGAAACTAGCACCGAGCGAGGGAAGGGATAGTGATTCCTCCTATCAGAGAGAGAGAGGCCGAAGTTGTTAGTAACAATCCCTGAACTCCAGAACTGTATAGCTAGTGTAGGATATAGGAGTCCCCGTCAGTATAGGTTGTCACCGTCAGAGAGGTTGACTATTATATTGCCTCAGGTCGACTTCCTGCGAGGGTCATCCCATCAGAGAGGCTTGACCCGAGAGTGAGTCTTTACCCATGGCACGGTATTGACGCCCTTCCAGCTAGGGTTACAGGTTGGACCCCACCTATGGTAGGTCGGGGCATATCGTTTAAGTGACTACTTCCCACAGTTGTAGTTTCAGTATCAATCTTCAGAAGTCAAGACCGTGTGGTACAGTCGTCTATCACAGTAAGGAACTCAGATAGTTCCATTGATTCATAGACCATCTCGTCAGATAGGTTTGGTATCATATACAGATGCTTACTATCATATTTAAAGATCTCCCATCAGAGAGTCTTGATCTCAGTCTCAGATCATGTTGAATATTCTTATTATCAAATTTAAAGATCTCCCGTCAGTAGGCTTGGTCTCCTTCTCAGAATTTGTTGAGTATTCTTGTTGTCAGATTCGGATATAATCCTATTCTCTTATCATTGATAAAGCTTCTGAAGTTATCTGTTAGAAAAGTTGAATCTCTAATTCTGTCGGTTGAAAATGGTAAGCTCAGAACTCAGTCTTTGATATAAGTATACTTAGATCCTCAGTTATCAGTAGCAGATGAGTCAGTGGTTCAGTATCTCAGTGATGGTAGTGAGTTTAGCTCGCAGTAAAGCGGTATCTAAGGTCAAGTCTCTAGAGTTGTGATGATTATGAGTATGATTTATGCATTCTTGTATGTTTGCTTGTTTTCGTGCGATATTCTCATGATCATTTACGTTATACATATTTTGCATGCATGAGCCCTTACGTTTAGCCTTACCCCGTCTACATACTCGGTATATTTTGTGCTGATGCATTTGCGCTATGGTGTCTCATTTGACATTATAGGTTTAGAGGCACAGGACCCAGAGTATCACCAGCAGATCAGTCCAAGTCAGCAGCAGTAGCAATGAGTCCTCTTATTTTGAGGATGAGTTTCAGTTTTCTATTATTGTAATCAAAATTTTATTTACTTTTATTTGATGGAGTTAGTTGGGGACCTATCCCATCAACTCCACAGTTCAGTCAGATTAGAGCCTTTTCATATGGATGTATTGTATAGTATTCAGTTTTAGATTTTGAGTATTTATACATGTGTTGAACCTTATGGCCAGTTTCTGCATTTATGCAGTGTATAGTTATAGATATCAGTAAAGGGCTAGGTTGTGGTCCTTCAGGGTCACAAGTACCGTGTGACATCTCGGGATGGAATCTCGGGGCGTTACAGAGGACCAGGGCCAAAATAGGTTCATTATGAGGTAAATGGGAAGGTGAGAGGTTTCACATAAAGAAATAGGCATATAGTCTCAAATCAGGGATCAAAAGATATTATTCACATTAGGAAGGTCAGTTAGGCTAAAAGTGGGTTACAATCAAAAATGGCCTATGATCTTTTCCTAACCCCTATCCTACAACCTACGTATGACTAACAGGGCAAGTTCTAGATTCGGCACACAGCAGGAGCTGAGTAAGACCTCATATACACATGGCACACAAGTACATCGCATATCACTACTTATCCAATTTATGCAATTTGTTCAGCAAAAATCGTTAAGTTGCCAGACTAATGCCACAAAAAGATGCACCGCAGTGACAGATGAATGCACACACAGTTATAAACTTAGATTAATGGAGAGGCGCTCAAAAGTCACAAAATAAGTTAACTGCCTCAAGTACCTGTATTACTCCTAATTATCTATCAAAAATTGTTACAACAACATCCTCCCTACACCCTGAACTTAAAATTGAAAATAAAGCTAAACTAAGGGTTAGAGTATACCTGGAATGGATCAATCCCGGGGTTTATAGGTTGCCTCCCATGCAGCACCTGATTTAACATCACAGCACGACTCAGGTATCTCAATTACTTCAGACTTCATCGAGGCAGATAATGGTGACACTTTTCATTAATTCTATCGGACCAATGTAAAGCTTGACACGTTGCCCATTTACCTTGAAGGTACTGCCATCATCATTTTCAAGTTCCACTACTCCAGATAAGTAGACTTGGCTAACTTTAAAAGGGTCCGACCACTTAGATTTCAGCTTACCTAGGAACAATTTGAGTCTGGAATTGAATAGAAGCACCATGTCACCTTTTTGGAAGTCTCATTTCTCTATCCTCCAATCGTGGTATTTTTTCATCTTTTCTTTATACAGATCTGCTCATTCATATTCCCTGAGACGAAATTCATCTATCTTATTCAGTTACCCCAGTCTTAGCTTTGTTGCCTTCTTTCAATTCAAATTCAGCCTTTTCAGTGCCCATAAGGCTTTGTGCTCTAGCTCTATTGGTAGGTGGAAAGATTTTCCATAGACTAGATGAAATGGTGACATGCTAATGGGTGTATTGAACACATTCCGATATGCCCACAGGGCATCATCGATCTTTCGAGACCAATCTTTTTGGCTAGCATTCACCGTTTGGGCTAGGATGGCTTTAATCTCTCGATTTGACACCTCCACTTGCCCACTAGTTTGTGGGTGGTATGGAGTAGCTACTCGGTGATGTTTCACCCCATATTTTGCTAAAGCTACTCGAAACAGTTTGTTGCAAAAATAAGATCCTCCATCGCTTATAATAGTACGTGGTACTCCAAAGAGAGAGAAGATGTTCTTCTTGAGAAAAGCAACAACCCTCTTCCCTTCATTATCAGACAATGCTACAGCTTTGAACCATTTCGAGACGTAGTCAATAGAAACTAAGAAATACCTCATCCCATACGAGCTTATAAAAGGACCCATGAAATCAATGCCCCAAACATCAAAAAATTCCACTTCAAGCATCTTAGTCAAGGGCATCTCATGTCTTTTGGAGATTGACCCCTGCCTCTGACATTGGTCACATTTCAGGACAAACTTGTGGGCATCCTTGAACAATGTTGTCCAGTAATATCCACTCTGCAACACCTTCCTAGCCGTTCGGTTGCCTGCATAGTGACCCCCAACTGGGGAAGCATGACGTGCTTCCAATATGAGTAATATATCTATTTTCGGTACGCATTTCCTTATAATATTATCCGCGCATTGCTGAAAAAGGTAAGGTTAATCCCAAAAGTAATGAGTGACATCATTCTAGAATTTCTTCCTTTGATGGAAAGAAAGGTTTTCTAGGATGACCTCACTCACAACATAATTTGCATAATCCACATACCAAGGCAATTTTTACACAGTGGTAGCCAGGATCTCCTCATTAGGGAATGCATCATTGATCTTTGTTTCATCACTAATTTCATGTTCACCTTCTATTCTAGACAGATGATCTGCAACCTAGTTTTCACAACTTTTCCTATCTTTGACCTCAAAGTCAAATTCTTGATGCAGCAATACCCATCTAATCAGCCTTGGTTTTGTAGCCTTCTTAGCCATCAGATACTTCAAGGCAGCACGGTCGGTGTGGACCACCACTTTGGTCCCAAGAAGATAAGATCTGAACTTCTCAAAAGCATACACTATGGCCAGAAGTTCTTGTTCAATGACGGTGTAATTCTTTTGCGCTCCATTAAGCACTTTGCTGGCGTAATATATCAGATAAAATAGTTTGTCCCTCTTTTGTCCCAATACAGCTCCAAGGGAAATACTACTAGCATCACACATGATCTTAAAAGGACTTGACCAGTCAGGTGCAACAACAATAGGGGCCTCAACCAGCTTCTTTTTAAGCCATTCAAATGCCTTCAAGCACTCATCATCGAAGGAAAACTTCACTTCTTTCTCCAAAAGTTTACAATGTGGATTTGCAACTTTCAAGAAGTCTTTTATAAATCTCCGATAAAATCCAGTGTTTCCGAGAAAACTACGCACTCCCTTCACTGAAATGGAAGGTGGTAGTTTCTCAATAACTTCTACTTTTGCTCTATCAACTTCTATCCCTTTTTTGGAAATTTTATGGTCGAGAACGATGCCCTCCTTTACCATGAAATGGCATTTTTCCCAGTTAAGCACCAAATTAAATTCAACACATCTCTACAAGTCTATATTCAGATTTTCCAAACACATCTCGAATGAATCACCCACCACAGTGAAATCATCACTGAATACCTCTATGGTGTTTTCCACCACGTCTGAAAAGATAGACATCATACACCGTTGAAAAGTGGCGGGTGCATTGCATAGCCCAAATGGAATCCTCTTAAATGCAAAGGTGCCATATGGGCATGTGAATGTCGTCTTCTCCTGATCTTCAGGAGCAATGCATGTTTGGTTGTATCCGGAATAACAATCCAAGAAGCAATACCACCCCCTTCCAGCCATTTGATCAAGCATTTGGTCCATAAAGAGCATCGGGAAGTGGTCTTTCAGAGTCTAAGAATTCAGCTTGCGGTAGTCCATGTAAACTCTCCACCCAGTTACAGGCCTGAGTGGAATCAACTCATTCTTTTCATTAGCAACCACTGTCATACCCCTTTTTTTGGGCACGTATTGAACTGGGCTCACCCACTTGCTGTCAAAAATAGGGTAAACCAATCCTACATCCAACCACTTAATAATCTCCTTCTTAACCACCTCTTGCATTGGTGGTTTAAAATAGAACTGATGCTCTATGGTTGGAACACAATCTTCCTTAAGTTGAATTTTATACTTGCAGATGCCTGGGGGAATTCCAATAATATCTGCGATGGTCCATCCTATAGCTCTCTTGTGCCTCTGAAGTACTGAAATAAGTGTGTTTACCTGTTGCTCATTCAAATCAACCGCAATAATAACATGTAGTGTGTTCCCGTTGCCCAGAAACATGTACTGTAAGTGACCAAGCAGTTCTTTCAATTCCAACATCGGAGGATCCTTAATAGATGGCTTGGCTGGTTGTGTTGGTCGATTAGCAAGGTAAAGGTCTAGATTTTTAGGAGAATAAGGATATGAACCCATTCCTGTCAAAGCACAAACGGTCTCTTCATACTCCCCGATGCCTTTACTATCATAATTCATTATAATTGCGGCCAAAGGTTCGATGAAAAGTTGCTCGGCTATGGACACTTCCTATTTGTCCTCATAATACACATCAACTACTGAGAATACACTCATTTCTTCATGTTACTTCATTGACTTACCCACATCAAACTGAACCACTTCAGCATTCATCCTGAATAAGAGCTCATTCTCTCTCAAATCAATCAACACACTTCCGATTGCGAGGAAAGGTCAACCCAAAATTATGGGCACCTCGAAGTCCACCTCGCAATCCAAAATGATAAAGTCTATAGGAAATATAAAGTAGGATACCTTCACCAACACATCATACAGAATGTCAACAGGTCATTTTACTGACCTATCCGCCATCACGAGTCGCATATTGGTGGGCGTGGGATTTCTCAGACCCAACTTTCTATAAATAGTCAGTGGCATCAAATTAATGCTTTCTCCCAGATCACATAATGCCTTGGAAAATTCCATAGTCCCAATTGTACAGGAAATAGTGAATACGCCCGGGTCTGGCTTCTTTTGCACCAAGTTCCTTGTAGAAATAGCGCTACAATAGTGGAGATTTTCCTCTAATTCAAAGCTCAAAACTCTTTTCTTAGTCACAAGGTCCTTCATGAATTTCGCGTATCCTGGCATTTGCTCAAGTGCCTCAACCAAAGGCACATTTATTGTCAATTACTTGAGCATTGCCATGAATTTGCTGTATTTTACATCATCAGCCTTCTTCTTCAATCGTTGAGGAAAGGGACGTGGTGGTCTTGGGATAGTTTTCAACACCACTTCCTCTTTCTTCTCTCTTTTCTTCTCCGAAGCATTAACAGAACTATCCAGCTTCTCAAACTCCACTGGATTGCTTTCTTTGAATTCATTAACAACTACCTCACCATCTACAGATTTTCCCACAGAAGGTCCAGGTAATATCTTACCACTCCTAGTGGTAATAACCATGCATGAGCCATTATTCCATGAATTTTGGATCGCGTCACTCGGTAATATTCCACTTTCTCTCTAGTTGAATGCTGCAGAAAGTTGGCTCATCTGCTGTTCCAACTTTTTGATTACAATGGAGTGTGAGTGCACTAACTGATTGATGAATTTCAGATCGGTCTTCATGGTGGTCACACCAGAGTTGGTTTCCTCCACTCCTTTCAACAACTTGGCCATCATGTCCTCCATGAACATCTTTTCAAAACTTGTTGAAGCAACCTCGTGATTTCAAAGAGGAACATATAGCCCGCTCCTGTGATTATTATTCCTCTAATTTCCCTGCTCCCTATCTTTATGACCAGGCTTATCATAGTAAGTCCGGCCTTGATTTCCTTGGCTATTGCCTAAGAAACCCTCCTGATTATTAACATAGTTAGCCTCTTCATCTGCATTAACATCACTTCTATCATGAGATCCCATTGCTTTCACCTTTTCAACCTTGCTTGATAACAAGTGTTTGGTCAGCAAATCCATCTGTGTTTTAAGGTGAGACATGTCTTGGTCATGCTTCTCTTATCTTCTGTGTTGTTCCACAGTAATACCCACAGACACAGTGGGGATAACTACCACAGAGTCTCTGGTATGCCATGCCCAACTCTATTTGGTCATTCTTTCCAGCATCTCTGAAGCCTATGGGAATGTAAGATCAATAAATGAACCACCAGCTGCATTGTCTACCATTGGCTTTGTGATATAGTTAAGATCCCTATACAAAGTCTCCATCAAATGTATGTCCGTCATGTTGTGGTTAGGACACTGTGTTAGCTTCTTCTTAAATCTTTCCCAGGTTCCATGCAAGGCTTCAGTCGGGAGATGCCTGAAGTTACTGATCTCATCGCTCAATTGTACCCTCCTGGAAGGCGGAAAGAACCTTTCTAGGAAAGCTCCTTTCAACTGCCTCCAATTGGTTATAGAATCGGGTGTCAGCTCATTTAACCACAAGGTTGCCTCCCCAGACAGTGACAATGGAAACAATATCAATCGGATAATATTTTGGCCCACTCCTAGGTTATCAAAAGATTTGCAGATGGTGACAAAATTTACCAGGTGTAGGTTCAGATCATCCCCAGGAAGGCCACCAAACAACCCCTTCAAATTAAGGAGTTGGATCATTGTACTAGTAATGTTGAACTTGGCTCCAGGTGCCAACGGTGGAGAACTAATTGCACCCGTTGCACCTTCCCCATCCATTCCATCATCATTATTATTTAGATCATACTGGACCGGATGGTACTCTTGTCCTCTTTGGAACAGACGGTTCCAGTCAACATTACGTGGCACTTATGCAGCTATTTGCTCTGCACGCCTTGGGTTACTAGGCTTCAATAACTCCTCATCCCCTAAATATCCGTCCTTAGGGTTTGGATGTCATGCATGTTGCCGGACATTTGGCACATTCACCTGAACTCTATATAAGGCTACCATTCTGTAGGCCTCTTGTTGTTCTACCATTCTTTCTTTTCGTTGAGGTTCCAGATTTAGTGGTAATAATGTTTCTCCAGAACTTCTGGTGCTTGGAATACACCATAAAATCCTGCAAATAAATCAAAATTAATAAATAAATGTAAATATAGGAAACTTGACTAACAGCCAATTAGTGCATACAAACTTCAGCTTACAACGGTAATCCCCAAAAATGGCATCATTTTTTATAACGCTCAAATTACACTCTTGAATGGGTGTAAGCGATCGTTGTCAATAAAAAACCCAACTAGGTTGGGGTCGAATCCCACAGGGGAATATGGTGTGAACTCAAGTTGTTTGCGATTTAGTCCACTGATAGTTTAATGTTTCCTGAAATAGGGGGTTTAAGTTTAACAAATAATTGTTTGTCACTTTAATTTTGGTGTTTGTAATCAAGAGTTTATGAATTAACCAGAATTATGTTCACTAGGGCTTTCGGTACATGACAGATGCTAAAGGTGATTCAAGATTCTCACGGTGGGTTGGATGACAAGCTATCTTTATCGATATTATGCTTAAATGTCTCTCGACCTACTTAAGCATTTAATTATGTAATCCTTTCGGACTTAGGAATTTCTGTTCACTGCCCAAATTTTACCCCAGGTTAACCAACCTTGTTACAGCGCTAATTATTAAACAAAGTATTTCCCATTTCCTATTGATAATTCACTTCCTACTATATTTGATTTCTTTCTCAAGCAAATCAAAGCAGGTGTGTCTACTGTTTGCAACCAACAGACGTTAATTAAAACATCAAAATTATCAAGAGATCCTACCACCTATTGAATCTTGAATACTTAGCAACTCATCAAGACCTAACCCTAGATCCCATAATTCAGGTTAAGGGAGTTTATCCACTCATGATGCAATGAACGAAACACATAATCAAATTCATGATTTGAAAGATAAACTTATAGAGATGAATAATAACTAGTGAATCATAGATTAGATTACAAAGGAAAATCCCAAAAATATTGATAATAATCTCTCGAAATAGTTGTGTTATTAAAGTCTAGGAGTAGAGAGAGAAAATATAGGAGTATGTTGTCAAAACTCAAGGTGTCGAATAATGTTTCGAATCATCCCCTAGAAAAACCTAAAACAAAGCTTTAAATAGTTTACCCTAATTATGGAAACAAAATCAAGGTTACAGCTTTTCTCAGAATAGACGCTGACATCCGTGATAGCTTATCAGGAGTCTAACGACTTATCACAGATGTCGTCGGCTCCTCTTTACTTTTGGCTCTTGCTGTCTAAGACTGACGATGATGACGATGGCTTATCATGATTTTGACGGCTTATCACGAACATCGTCACATTCCTGCTCCAATTCTCATGGTCTGTCTATCTCTAACGGTATCCTTGATACGTTATCACCATCCTGAAGGCCTATCACAAAATATCGTCAACTCTTCTAGCTGAAACTTATCTCCTAGTTAAGGCTGACAGCATTCCTGATGACTTATCAGACCCTTGACGGCTTATCACAAAATGTCATCACAACTTCCACTTTAGGCCAATTCTCTGTCTACTAATGACGACCAACTTGATAGCTTATCACAGGGCTGACGACTTATCACAAATGTCGTCTGCCACACTTGTCTTCTGATTTCTTCAAATTTCAACCTTTTTGTTTTCATTATTTTTGGTTCTCAATCATAGCAGCTTAAAATGCAAAATCAAACATAAACTAATAAAAAATAACTAAAGTTTCTCAAGACCTTGCAATTATTTAGAGTTAAAACCCTCAAATGTTTCAGCATATGCTCACACATCAGACGGCCTATCACCAACTATCATCGCAACTTTCAGCTGAGGTCCATTCTCTATTTAAGGCTGACGGCGACTCTGATAGCTTATCACAAGGCTGATGACTAATACTGAATGGCGTCAGCCACACTTCTCTTCTATTTGCTTCATATTTCAACTCTTTTGCTTCCGTCCTAGTTGGTTCTCTTGCATCTTGGCTTCTACTGCAAAATCAAAGATAAAACAATCAAAATGACAAAAATTGCTTAAGACTTTGCAATTATTCTCAGTTAAAAGCATCAAATGTGTTAGCATCTACTCCCACATCAGCACCCTCAACTTAAAACAATTGTTTGTCCTCAAGCAACTCAAACACAACCAAGAGGATACAAAGTACATTCGGCAGTCAATCATCCATATTATCTTATTACATCTTCACCATCTCCAAGGTCAGTCAATTCAAGAACAACTATGTATATTATTGAAGAACAATAATGTAACACACAGGAATAAATATACGGCATTAATTCAGCTATAAAAACCATGCATAGACCAGTATTACACTATCTGAACAAGTTAGCAACTAGCAATATATCTGGTGTGCCTTAACAACAAAGAAATTCCCCTTTTCTCATATCAGCAATCATATATGTAACAATGGGGACAATCAAAGGACACTCACTCTATGAATGAAGTTCTAATCAATGTATGCCAAGTACCTAAGATTTCCCTTATTTTCATTACCAAGATCTTCAGAAAGGTCAGCTAGGATCACTTTAGGTCTTTCCTTTGATTGCAATGTAGGCTAGGGGCTGGTATGATACTCGATGGTATTTAAAGTGACTAAGCCTCCTTGACACTACACTAGCTTTTGGGGTCTCACTCATTTACCTTTTTCTACTCTTCTCTTTTCTTGATCATACTTATTCAGGATGGGTGCGGTTCTTTTCTACAATTACTTTTTCTTTTTCACAACTTTTCTTTTCTTGCTCATATCGCCGCACCTAGCTTTTTATTCTTTTTCTTTTACTCTACCTTTCTTCATACTCATTTTACATCACACACCTCTATGATAGCCACCATCAACTTAGGTCATTTTCCTAAGTCAAGGTGCACAGTGTCCAAGGAGGACCAGGGCCAAAACAGGTTCATTATGATATAAAAATGGGACAGTGATAGGTATCGTAAAAAAAATAGGCTATTTAGGCTCAAAATAGGGATTAAGGGATATTCTACATACAGGGAAGGTCATTTAGGCTAAAAGTGGGCTAATATCAAATGGCCTATGATCCTTTCCTAATCCCTATCCTTCAACTTAGTTAAGACTAACTGGGTAAGTTCTGGATTCAACATACATAGGGGACAAAGCAAGATCTCACATGCATATGGCACACAAGTATATCACAAGTTACTACTCATTCAGTTCATGCAGTTGCTTAGTAATGATTGTTGCATCACTAGAACTAATGCCATACAATGATGCACAGTGGTAATACTTAGATGTAAATCACACATTTAAACCTTCAGACCATTGGAGAGGTGCTCAAAAATTACAAAAACAAGTTAACTTCCTTAGTTACTTGTATTTCTCCTAGTTAGTTACAAAATTTTACAACAATAATTTACCCTACACCCTCAACTTAAAATCAATAAAAAACTAAACTAAGGGTTAGAGTATACCTGGAGTAGATCAAGCAAGAGGATCGTGGGTTGCCTCTCATGCAGCGCCTTATTTAACGTCGCGGCACGACTCAGGTATCTCGATTACTTTAGACTTCGCTGAGACAGATAGTAGTAATACTTTTCATTGAGTTTTTTGGACCAATATAAAGTTTGACTCGTTTCCCATTTACCTTGAAGGTGTTTCCGTCTTTATTTTCAATTTCTACTACTCCAGATGAGTAGACTTGACTAACTCTAAACGGGCTTGACCACTTGGATTTAAGCTTAGCTGGGAACAACTTGAGTCTAGAATCGAACAGAAGCACCAAGTCACCTTTTTAGAAGTCTCGTTTCTCTATCCTCCAATCATGATACTTTTTCGTCTTCATAGAATACATCCATGATTGAGAAAACACTCATCACCTTTTTCTATTTCATGGATGAGTGTATTGTGAATCTTGCTTCTTTGTTATTTAGCCTGAACTTCAGCTCATTCAGCTCCATGTCCACTATCATTCTCCCAGTTGCAAAGAATGGTTTGCCCAGGATGATGGGAACTTCGAAGTCCACCTATTAGTCTAGGACTATAAAATTAGCAGGCAGTATAAAGTCAGCCACCGTTACTAATACATTATGTAATATGCCCACTGGCCACTTTACAGACCTGTCCGCCATCACCAATCGTATGTTCGTCGGGGTAGGATCCCCTACACCCATCTTCTTGTACACAGCGAGTGGCATTAGGTTTATACTGTACCCTAGATCACATAGGGCCTTAGCAAAATTTAGAGACTCAATTGCATATAGAATAGTGGATGCTCTAGGGTCGGCCTTCTTCTACACTAAGGATTGCGTAGAAATGGCACTACAATGGTAGAGATTACTATCCACTTCTTTGTTACCAGATTCTTCATGAATTTGGCATATCCTGGGATTTTCTCCAGTTCCTCAACCAATGGCACATTCACTGTCAATTGTCTGAGCATTGCCATGAACTTACTAAATTTTGCATCATCAGTTTTTTTCTTCAATTGTTAAGGAAAGGGAGGTGGTGGTCTTGGGGGAGTTTTTAACACTACCATTTTCTCCTTCTTTTTCCCTTTTTCCGTATCATCATTAGAACCATCCATCTTCTCAGACACCACTGGACATTCTTCTTTGGGTTCATCCTCTGCCTCAGTCACATCTTCAACCAAACTTTTGCCCACAGAAGGGACAGGTAATATCTTACCACTTCTAGTGGTAATCACCATTCATGAGCCATCATTCTGCGTATTCTAGACCATATCACTTGGTAACGTTTCACTCTTCCTCTGGTTAAATGTTGTGGAGAGTTGGCTAATCTGCTGCTCCAACTATTTAATTGTGGTGGAGTGTGAGTTTACCAACTGACTAATAGATGATAGATCGGTCTTCATGGTGGTCACACCAGAGTTGGTAGCCTCCACTCCCTTCAGCAACTTAGCCATCATGTCCTCCATGGACATCTTTTCAGAACTTGTTGTAGCATCCTCATAATTTCCAAGGGGGACATATAGCCCGCTCCTATCATTATTGTTCCTTTAATTTCCCTTCTCCCTATCTTTATAAATAGGCTTATCATAATAATTCCGACCTTAATTCCCTTGGCTATTGCCTCGGAAACCTCTCTGATTATTAACATAATTCGTCTCTTCTTCTGAATCAGCATCAATCTATCTTGTGATCCCACAGCTTTCACCTTCTCAGTCTTGCCTGATATCAAGTTCTTGGTTAGCACGTCCATCTACAATTTTAGGTGAGCTATGTCTTGGTCACGCTCCTCGTCTCTTCTGTGTTGTTCTGCAGTCATACCCACAGAAACAGTTGGGCTGGCTACCATAGTCTCTGGTATGCCATGACCGACTCTATTTGGTCATTCTCTCTAGCATTTATGAAGCCTCTGGGAATGTAAGATCAACAAATGAACCACCACCAGCATTATCTACAATTGGTTTTATCACAGAGTTAAGAGCCCTGTACAAAGTCTCCATCAAGTGTATGTCCGTCATATGGTGGTTCGGATACTGCGTTAGCTTCTTTTTTAATCTCTCCCAGGTTTTATACAAGGCTTCAGTTGGGAGCTGCCAAAAGTTGTTGATCTCATCCCTCAACTGGACCGTCCTGGAAGGAGGAAAGAACCTTTCTAGGAAAGCTCCTTTCAACTGCCTCTAGTTGGTTATAGAATCGGGTGTCAGCTCATTAAGCCACAATGTTGCCTCCCCAGACAGAGACAACGGAAACAATCTCAATCGGATAGCATTCTGACCCACTCCTGGGTTATCAAAAGATTTATAGATGGTGACAAATTTCACCAGATACAAGTTGGGGTCATCCCCAGGAAGGCCACCAAACAACCCCTTCAAATTGAGGAGTTGAATCATAGTACTCCTAATGTTTAATTTTTCCCCAGGTGCCAATGGTGGAGGAATAATTTCAACTGTTGCACCTGCTCCATCCATTCCATCATCATCATCATTGAGGTCATACTGGACCGGCTGGTAATCTTTCCTTCCTCAAAACGGACGGTTCCTATTAGCATAGCGTTGTACTGGTGCAGCTACTTGCTCTGCACGCCTTGGGTTACCAGGGTTTAACAAGTCCTCATCTCCCAAATCTTTATCCTCAGGATTTGGATGTCGTACTTGTTACCTGATATTTTGCACATTCACATGAGCTCTAGCTAAGGCCGCTAACCTGTCAGCCTCATGTTGGTCTGCCAGTCTTCCAATTCATTGCGGTTTTAGATTAAATAGTAATAATAGTTCTCCGAAACTTCTGGTTCTTGGCATACACTACAAAGATCCTGCAATAAACAAAAACAACAAATAAATGTAAAACTGGGAAACTTGACTAACAGTCAATTAGCGCACGCAAACTTCAATTTACAACCGTATTCCCCGGCAACGGCGCCACTTTTTATAATGCTCAAACTACACCTCTCTATTGAGAATGTAAGCAATCATTGTCAATATATAACCCAACTAGGTTGGGGTCAAATCCCATAGGGAATATAGTGTGAACATAAGTTGTTTGTGATTTAATCAACTGATAGTTGGATGTTTCCTTAAATGCGGGCTTTGGAGATTAGAAAATAATTGTTGGTCACTTTAGTTTCAGTGTTTGTAATCAAGAGTTTATGGAAAATCAGAATTATGTTCACTATGGGTTTTAGTACTTGTCAGATGCTAAAAGTGATTCAAGATTCTCACAGTAGGTAGGACAACAGATTATCTTTATCAAAGTTATGCCTAAATGTCTCTCGACCTACTTAAGCATTTAATTACCTAATCCTCTCAGACTTAGGTAATTTATATTTACTAACTAGACTTCACCTCAGGTTAATCAACCTTGTTACAGTGTCAATTATTAAATGGAAGTTTAGTGTTTCCAAGTACCTGTCAATAATTTACTTCCTACTATATTTGATTTCTTATCTCAAGCAAATCAAAGCAGGTGCTATCTATTGTTTGTAACCAATAGACAATAATTTAAATCTCGGAATTATCAAGGAGTCCTATTACTTTTAGAATCTTAAACACATAGAATCTTACCAAGACATAACCCATAGATCCCATAATTTGGGTTAAAGAGATTTAGCCACTCATAATGTAATAAGCGAAACAACTAGATGTATTCATAATTTGAAATATGAACTTACCATAAGATGAATTGTAACTAGTGATTCTCATATTAGATCACAATAGAAATCCCAAAATATTGATGAAAATCTCTTCAAAGTTAATTATTTTGCAAGCCAAGAAACTAGAGAGAAAAGTAACAATATACGTATGTCCCAAAACAGGTTCGGAATCCCTTAAAAAACCCTAAACTATGCTTTAAATAGTTCACCCTAATTATGGAAACAAAATCACAGAGTTCAGCAATTTCTCGGATTAGATGACGACATTCATGACACCTTATCAGGAGTCTAACGACTTATCACAAATGTCGTCAGCTTCTTCTTCAGTTTTAGCACTTTATGCTTAAGGCTGACGATGAAACCTGAAAACTTATCATCTCGTTGATGACTTATCACAGATGTCATCAATTATTCACTTTAGCTCTCATGTTCTGCCTTAGGATAACGACTAACCTGACGGATTATCACACTTATGATGGCTTATTACCAAATGTCGTCGCAACTTTCAGCTGAGGTCCATTCTCTGTTTAAGGCTGACGGCGACTCTAATAGCTTATCACAAGGCTGACAAATTATCAGGAATGTCTCCAGCCACACTTTTATTCTATTTGCTTTAGATTTCAACTCTGTTGCTTCCGTCCTTGTTAGTTCTCTTACATCTTGGCTTCTACTACAAAATCAAAGATAAAACAATCAAAAAAAACAAAAATTGCTTAAGACTTTGCGAATATTCTCAGTTAAAAGCCTCAAATGTGTTAGCATCTTCTCACACATCAGAGCCGTAGCCAGGTGGAAGAGAACTAGCCTCGGGTAGCACAACATATCGAAGGAGGTTATTTCAAGGCTAGTGATGTGAACGGTGTGTCGCGAAGAACTATGCCATGCATTCCCTCCCTGCTACAAAGCTTGTCTGCTAGTGTAATTTCATTAAATTATTAGCCAACTCCTAATGTACTTAGGCTTAAAAGGATCCACCTCTATAAAAAACTAAAGCACAACCTGCAGTCATTTACTTATGACTTTTTTAGAGAAAAATAGAGATCATAAGGGGTTTATGAGGGTTCTTCATTTTTAAACTCTACTACTCATTACTTTGGTATGATTACATTAATTCTTCAATTTCTTTTTTATTATTAGTTGCTAAATACTCTTATTCTGGGGTTACGGCTAGAACATGACTATGTAGTACTTTATTTAAATCATTGAATTTTGTTTCTCATTTGATTGATTTCATGTTCTTATTCTTATTATTTTAGTGTCTGGAAAACATTAGAATAATTGGATAATTCTTGTGTAAACTTATCATGAGAATGTAAGAATAGAATGAAGAAAATTGGGGATAAGGTCCTTTCTAGCTTAAAGCTAGGGTTATTTTACATATTAGATAGCAATATACTTAGTTTGCCTTATCTGGTTATGAACGGGATGAAAACATTAATGTATTTTAAAATTTACATCCCCACTAAACGATGTAGTGAGGCTAGTTGAAATAGGTGATTTAGAGGATGACCATTCCCAAATTGTATAATTAACGCCAAAATCAACAGTTAGAGAAATAAAGATCATTGTGATGAATTAATATTATACATGATTGTTTTAAATGTCGCAACCCTAGAATTTCTCCTGGTATTCCTTACAACCTTTACTCAAATATTCAATGTTTTATTTTATTACTTTTGCAACACTCAAAACAATACAATTTCACTAACTTCCTTGATAAATCTCAGTACTTGCCCAAAATATTACTAGACATTAAATTAAATAAATTTCTATGTTGATAGCCCTTGTGGGTTTAATATCCAGATTGAAAAAGATTCTCTATAACTTGCTACAATCACATGAACTTGCATGTGGATTTGGACACAACAGATCAACATGGTTATTGTAATACCATTTATGAAATCTGGTGAGCCATGGAACCATGAAATCAAGTGTTTCTTGAAAACAAAGGAATATTCGGTGCATGCTAATTGAGATTAAAACAGAACTATTTGGCACCTGGCCAATGATTTCTTATTGAGCGGGGAGAATTTATATAAAAGAACCGCATATCTGAACCTATTGAGATGTGTAATCACTTAAGAAGCTGAAAAGATTAATAAAGAAGTACATTTTGGTGTATGTGGACCGCACATGAATTATGTTCTAGCAAAAAACATTCAAGAAGGATACTATTGGTTGACTTTGGAACAATATTGTTTCCTCTTTGTCTACCATTCTCATCAATGCCAAATTCACAGTGACTTAATTTACTTGTCTTTGTCAAAGTTGCATCCTATGTCGACTTCTTGGACTTTCAATGCGTGTGCATGAACTTTATTATGCCAATTGATCCAAAAGCTTCTAAAACACTCTTTTTTTAGTTAGTTTCCATTGATTACTTCACCAAAAGGGCGGAAGTAGCCACTATCAAATTAGTACCCAAAAAGCAGTGGTGGACTTTGTTTATATCAACATCATATGTTTCTTTTGTATACCGAAGACCATTATTACAGAAAATACATCCCATCTTAAAAGTCAACTAATTAAGGAGGTTTGCAAGCAATTTTAAATTACATATCTCCACTCTACCCCTTATGACCTAAAGCATACGGAGCAATTGAAGCAGCAGACAAAAAAATCAAAAAGATTATCAAAAGGATGGTCCAAGGACTAAGACAATGGAACAATAAACTACGTTTTGGTCTCTTGGGATATCACACAACTGTCAGTACATTAGTTAGTGCAACTCCCTACTTATTGGTTTATGGGACCAAAGTTGTCATATCCGTTGAAGTTGAAACCCCCTTACTTTAAACTCTTTTAGAAATGGAGATTGATGACATAGAGTGGGTTAATTCAAGGGTCAAAAAATTATCATTGATAGATGAAAATAGTTAACGGCAGTTTGCATTAGCCAGTTATACCAACAAAGGATGGATCAGGCTTATAACAAGAGGATGCATCCAAGGAACTTTGAGATAGGCCAACTTGTTTGGAAACACATACTCCCCCACTAAGAGGAAGCTAAGGGAAAATCTTCCGAGACTTATCAAGGACCTTATATTGTTAAGCAAGTGTTGCCAAAGGGAGATTTTCTACCTCCCAATATAGAGGGAGAGGCAACATACATACTCCCTCCGTTCAGATTTATTTTTCACTATTTTCGTAATTTAAATTCCATTTTCACTTGTCATTTTTGATAAATCAAGAAAATACAAAAAAAATTCTCCATGGTTTACCCTTAGCATTAGTTACTTATTCTCCAAATCATTTTCCAATACCTTTTACGAAAAATCAATTAGTTGGGGCAATTTGGTAAAGTCACTATATCAATAATTATTTTCTTAATAGGTGTGCCAAGTCATACTGTGACAAATAAATATGAATAGAGGAAGTAGTCATTAATGCTTACTCAGTGAAAAGGTACTATAGCTGACATTTCTACTTTGACACCTTTTGCTCTCAACATTCTCTGATTCGGATGATGAAAGATCTCATTCTATTTAGCCAATAACAAAAAACCTCCAATAGCCCTTTTGAGATTTTATTTACGACCCTTTGCTTTCCCTTTTTGGAACTCAACACCAAAAAACAAAAATAAACAAAACAAAACAAAAAATACATATTTCTATTGAAGTACGTTTGATCTGATCTTAAAAGGATTCGTAAGACATCCTATTTTGGGGCTCGGTCCAATCAACTGAAATATCATCAATCACAATTCCAGTACTCAAAGAATTGGGGCATTTTCTTATTTTATTCAACAGTTTCAATGTTGTAATTTATCTGAAGTTTTTTTCTTTGTCTTACCAAGACCTTATGATTAATTTTTGAGAATTTCTAGTGTAATGCACTATAAAATATGTGATTTGTAGGCAAATTAAAGAAAAATGAGAGAGTCTTATAGGTGAAAACCCTCACAAGCACCATAAGGAAACAAAATGCTAAGCTAAAGAAATAAAAAATTAGAGTCTTATAGGTGAAAACCCTCAGGGGCACCATAAGGAGATGGTATATTAACAAAAAAGAAACAAATAATGAGAGAATATTTTAGGTGAAAACCCTCACAGGGACCATAAAGCAATGATGAGTTCAAAAATTGATGAGAATGTCGTACGGTGAAAATCCCCATGTGTATTGTAAGGTGATGACAAGTTAGAATGAAATAAATGAGAGAGGTCGGATAGTAAGAATCTGCAAAGGTCATAATTGATTTAATAAGAGTTTACTATCCCGGCATACAAATGTCCAAGATAAACGATTCAAGTTTAGATTGAGTTGTGACCTTCTTAGAGATTTAGTCGGCTTTGGTAGATCAGAATTCCAGTCCAAAAAGCATGTCATGTTTCATTAAAGTCGATACATATCTCTAGATATGCTTCTTCCCTTTTTCCGTGAAAGAGACATGTTTTGTTTAACCATAACTCATTTAATTTTCTTTTTGTAATTTTTTGTTTTATACCTGATAAATCTTTGAGACCATTTTGATTATATCAAATGCTAAAGCTAATCAAAATCCATACAACTATAATTTCCCAGCGGTACAGGGCATAGAATGTTTTTCATGCATAGCATCGACAATGGTGTAAAATTATTCGTGATGAACCCTGATAGACACAATATACAAAAAGCATACTATTACTTTGAGGCATCAAAAAGGTAAATCAACAATATATTTTAAAGAATAGATTGGTTACACCATAGGTGCAAAATAACTATGGATTAAAATAGCTAAGACTCGGGTTTAAAAAGAAAGGATCAAAGCCTCGAAACAAACTTTTTAGCCACCAATAGAGCCAATTATATAGATATCCACCAAACATAAAGGAATTTTTACATGTTATCAAGGACACAAACCAACCATCATTTCTATAACTCATAAATTATTCTTTCATCAAACAAGATAAAGCAATTTCAAGAAGTACATAGGAATGAGAGAGCACCACAAAGTGAAGTTTTCCAAATATTTACTCTTATTTGATAATCATATTATTCTAAGTTTGCATCATAGGTGTAATTACCCCAAATGATGTTATGTTTGAAAACACCCCAAAAATAAATTTTGTTAAATAATATCCTCAAATTGGACCTGAGTAGAATCAAATTGGGTTGATAAAATAAGGCCCAAAGTGGTTTGGCCAAGAGGCCAAAAGAAAGTGGTATGATCTGGTTACTACCACTTCAGTAGTTAAATAATTGTTGCACTGGTACGACAGTAGCCAACTGAAAGGAATTTTACCCCCCCCCCCCATTATATCTCAAGGTCGTCCCCTTCCTCCAAAAACTTTCTAAAAAAACCCTCCCCTTTCTCTAAAATCTTTTTAAAAGACCCTACTTCCCTAACCATGATATTTCAGTTATCGGGATTTATGAGAGCGATTTTAAGACACCCAGTAGGAACTCCACATTGTAAGACACTTAGCACTCGCAGGACAACTCACTCAACTTGATAGCATCATGGTTTGTCTATGAGGTAGGTTATGGTTTATTTATTATAGAAATTTTACTTGGTTTAGATTCATTTATCATGGATAGTAATGTCGGAAGTTCTCATGCATTGATCCTTCAGGAATGGTGTTTGGAAGGAAGAAATATATGAAATCTGGTAGGCTTAATAATGTGGTTAATTTTTGTTGTACTATAGCGATGTGATATTTTGGTGTGGAATGGGTTGAAACTTGTGAGAATCTTGACTAGTCGAGTGAATTTTGCATTTTGTAAGCAAGGTGTAAGTTAAGTACTAGAAAAACAAGGAGTGATATTAAGCTAGGGTGTGATAGGGGGTGCTCTTGGTGTACCAATAAGTGAGAATGAGTGCACAGAATCTATGCATGTCATCACTAGTATCCCAAAAATACAATCATTAGCATCTAAACGTCCATAGACTACGTCAACATCCAACCGATATCGTAATCACAACCTTGGACCCATTAAAACATAACCAACAAAACCATAACATCATAATATGGGAAACCATGATAATCAATCGAGTCTAGTAGTAAGCCTTATACTAAAGGGGCCTTATCCTCGACTATTTCTAACAAGTATCACATCTTAAGGGTTGATTCACCCTTCTATCCCCCAGACTCATAATTTAGGCTATGTCAAGGTGTACTACCCGTAATCACATCATAACCTTCTTACATAATATCTAATATATATATAATACTTTATCTCATGAAAAAGAGTAAATAGAAGCCTACCTCACTGCCAAATTGCAAGTCCTTGAATTATCCACAAATTGTCAGCCTTTGCTCAATAATCTCAAAATATCACCATGTTATCAAAATAGTAACCTACACGTCATAAAGAGTAAAACAAGAACTATGTTTCTATATAAAGGGTCAGTTCTAAATTCGGGTCAAGAACGGGCCCGTGAAGTCCGTAAATGGAAACCAAAATTAAATCTATCACGAGGTCTCTCGAAGGATAAGGTATGTGTTCTCAAAAGTTAAGAAAAAATGGCACATAAATCGTGGACCAAATCAGCCCCTAAGGTTTATGGATTAAAGAACTAATATCTTAGAATTTACCATGAAAATGATGGAAAATTAGTGGGAAATGACCAAGGAGTGTTAGGCTAACTTACTGTAGCTTCAATGGCTGATTCCCCTAGGTAATAGAAAATGATGAAAAATCGAGTTAGAAAGGGGATTTAATAAACCCCGGGTTCCGCTTAAGCGTCACCCTGTCTCTTTAGTGAAAGTCGTTTAAGCAACTCCTCGACCGCTCAAGCGGTCTGGCATAGGAAGCGGGTACCGCTAAAGCGACGCCTAGACCGCTAAGGTGGTGTTCACTGAAGAAGACATTTTTCTCATAAGCAGCCCTTGGCCAAATGGACAAGGCCGCTAATAACACCTAATGTCACTAAAGCAATGACCTCTTAAGTGGTGAAATGGCCACTTAAGCGGTTTCACCAGAAACCTGATGCATCAGATTTTACAAGACCAAAAATTGAATTTGATCGGGTGCTCGGGATTCGTTTTGAACCCCGTACGCAAAAATGAACTATGTTGCCATACCAAATTCGATATTCCAGACTCAATGAAACCATCAAAACTTTATTCAAGATTGTTTTGACTAAATATAGGGCCCACATCAATCATTCTATTTTTCATACAATCCATCTAATAGCCCAAGATGAGTTTGGATGCCTTGGGACCTTAACTAAGGGACCCCATAGCCTAAAATCATTGTTTCAGAGCTGATGTTGCTGTCAAAATTCTCATTCGAGGTTATTTACTATGAGTTTTGGTTCGAGACCAATTCTTTAATATAAAAATCTCTAAAATAGGAAAATGAACCTAAAAATCAAACAAACTGGTTGACAATCAAACTAATAGTTTCGGTAAGTCAAAAATAACCTGTAGTAGCTGTGGGAAGGATCGAAATGCCAACAACGCATGTGAATCGAGTAAATGACCTAGATGGTCAATCAATATCAACTACTAAAAGACTTTCATTTGCAAAATTCAATTGATAAAAAGATCACAAAAGCTCGAATGGAAAAGGTACTAGGCCACATGCTATGATAACAACTCTCTAGAGAACGTCTAAGAAGTTACAATGTTTCCAAGGGGTTTTTCCACAGGTATCTCTTTTTCAACCAACTTCCTTTCTTAACTTCTCAAACAACCAAAACTCAACCTCCATAACCAACCGACCTCCAACTAAACTGAGAAAGGTTGTCGCATGCAAATCATAACCATAACACACTAATACCAGAGCGATACCACCACAAATAAGTGAAGACTCATCCAAGCCAAAATTAAATGAAGGATGAGTCATTTGATCAACTCCAATGCCTAAAGATACCATTCGTTTTACTTTCTGAACCTGTTATCCACTCCAAACCCAGAAGAAAGTCACCTGAGTCTTGTCCATGCAATTCTATCACACTATCCTCGAAGAACTAAAGTTGATCCACCATATCTCCATAATGACAAGTAAGAGAATATATCTATAAGGTTTTACCTGGGTACACAAATGGCAATAACTAATGTCTGCAATCTATGTCAATGCAACAACTAGTCTAAATGACCCTCAAAACTAATAGTTAGGAGTCTGAAGCACAAACTCACGCCACTAACGATCCTCTCTAAGATGTCCCATCAATCAAAGATGAAGCCATATTGAATCAAACTTCAACATACTATTCCAGCTGAGTAGATCATTAGAAACTTGACAAAAACTAAAATCAAGGTCAAGGGTGAGAGAAACCATCCTCGAGTGTCAGGGGAACACCATCTTAACATTAATCAACCATAATTTGTTGGAACTGAAGAAGACCAAATAGATAGCTAATGAGTAGGCTTAGCTAGTCCATAAATACAACCCTAACTGGGAAGAATCTGAAAATGATTGAGACAAATCTATAAATGGAGGCTACATCCAAACTCTACAACTCCCAACAAAAATCTTAACAATAAGGCAGAACCACTCGATCTCAACTATCCAAACCAATCTTGTAGATGGGTACACATCAACACTCCAAATCCATTGTAACCTCTAAGGCGCCATTCCAAGGCATCAAACCCAAAACTAAAGCCAACATGTCAAAACCAAGGCTAGTTACCCAAATCGACCTTACAATAAAAAACTATGCATATCCCCACTAAATCATGCCAGAGCCAATGTTAAAATATAGTGGAAGAACAAAATCACAACAGAAGATACACCACAGGTTGAAAGCACAAGTAATCAACTTCATACCTGATGAAGGGCACTAATCATCAAAGCATACCCAAGAACTTACTATAGCCAGAAATTATACTAGCGATAACCAAAACTCTATAAACTCAGAGAAATGCAACCTTAGCCTAAAACTGCTCAATCCAATGCCCCATCTTAGCAGGGAATACTCAATTGGCAAACTTAAGAAGCGGTCAAAAAAAGATCACCTATATCTTTCTTCCCTAACTTTACTAGAATAAGGACCACATCATGATAAGAACAAAGTATCCAACTCCAATACCAATACATGATCAAACAATCACCAGGAGACAAACCCCAAAAAAATATAAAGGCAAGTCCAATACCTCTCGACATTAACACCAAGAACACTACCAAGCGATGATCTATCCAAATCAAAATAATGGATACTAAACTAGTAAACCTTAGAAGTGGACTATAGAAAAGGAAAGCCAATACTAAAATCTCAGCTAGCCAGGATACAAGTCCTAGAAAATCAAACTCAAAATGGGCAATATAATTAAATTGCCAACTTTAGAACCATTGAAGACCACCCTACCTTCACTTAAATAACCCACTCAACAATTGATCTACCATTACTAGTATAAAAGCAAAACAACCAACCTTACTTTGCTATAAGAGAGAAATTATCCAATCGAGCTATTTGTCTAGACCGACGAACAAGAATCACAAGGAAGAAAATTCTAACTAGATAATATTAGTTGAGTTGTCGATCAAGCAAGGATCGATCAACTTCAAAAAATGGCAATAATAACAATGGCAATAAATATACCAGTATAAAAAGTAGGGGGAACCAAAAACAAAAATCAGTAGCAAGCACCAGTCTAGGGACATAAGAAGACCAATATGCCATAGTAAATAAGACTCGAACCTAAATGCTACACCCTAGGGAAATATCAACACAGATCTAATCTATCCACTACTAAAAGAAATCCTTTACGTGGGTAGTCATATAATCATGAACTTGTACACTAAGGCACACAAAAATCAATATAAACCCACCAAGGCACGTAATCACTGATGGATACAAAAATATTAACACTCAAATATAAAGGTAAAGGAAGAAACTAAAATATGCATCAATCACGGTGGGATCCAAAGTCACATGTCCAACATACTCGAGGTCAAAAAATCTAAGTAAATGCAAATCGAACAAAGTGTCTGAATTAGCAACTATGGTACTAAATGCATTGCCTCTCACTCAAGGTTTCACCACCCCATAAGACTAATATGGATGAGCTGAATGACTAATAATCCTATATATGGGACACTCGCTAGACTAGTGATCGATCTTTCTACAGTCGTTGCAAACCCCTAATAACCTAACCTGGTGAGAAACATAATTTGACCTTAATTGGTTGACCAGTCGATGATAGGGATACTTTCAACTAAAATAACCATCCTCTCCATAATCATAGCACACCTAAAGAACTTTACGCTGGCAGGGAACACATGTTAACCCCGACTGAACAACCAACTCACATTTGGGGTACTCTCTTGAACAACGACCAATCTTGTTGCAGCCACAGCAAGCTCTTGAAATACTCTATGGTACTTTCCCTATTGATCCAAAATGGTCGACATGGCCTAAAGATCCATGTTAAATAATCTACCAAGTATGATAGGAACTCTGTCTGTTGTGACCTCCAAGATTCATCTAAGATCCACCTATAGTCTGAGACGCTACCTGTGTGGAACTAACAGGCTACAAGCAATGATAATCTCTATCGAGAGGATCCTCACTCCTAAATGAAGTACTAATAGCACTGTACTGATAATGTGGCCTCTTACTGCTACCTCCATAAGTATTAGCATATTCTCTCTTTATGGCCCTCGCATGATCAATAATTTGAAAGAAGAAAGACCAACTCATATCAAATGCTCTGATGCCAAATAGAGTGGCAAAGTTAATCTTCTAATAAATCGATCCACCATCTCTTGCTCCAAAATACATAGCATAGAAATTGTAGGGACTACTTAATAAACCAATCTCATACTTTTATATCCCTGTTGCATGCTAACAAACCCAACTCTAACATGAGAACTACTCGATGAACCAGACCCCATCTCTGGCTATGAGGTATCCATAAAAAGGACCAGAATTCTCAATGATGAATCTTACAAGGCTAAAGTAGTCACAAACTCTATTGGAGTTTGGGCCGGTCCCAAATCCTTTAGATGATCTGAAGATCTTTGATGTCAACCTCAGACTTCCTAGTCTAACGTTGTACTAAAGCTCTAGAAATACATGTCGAAGTTCTATCTGCATCTATCAATAATCTCATATCATCCATTAAGGACAAAATAGAATCAAAGAATATGTTTGAGGCATATAGAAATGCAAACACACGACAAATAGTCAAGAATAGAATTTCCTAATAATGACCTTTATCCTCTTGAAAATAGGACACAGTCATCTACGCACGAATCCACAGGACTCTACTTGATACCAAACTCGTGTATCAACACATTAGTAAATCTAGTCTTTGTTACAAATTTATCACAACCTAATTTCTCATGTCATAATAGCACCTACCATAACCCACCAGTAGGTAAATCAACCCATAGTCTAAAACTGCTAGTAATGAACTACCAAGAGA
The DNA here is from genome assembly GCA_030864215.1 of Capsicum pubescens. NCBI lineage: Eukaryota > Viridiplantae > Streptophyta > Magnoliopsida > Solanales > Solanaceae > Capsicum > Capsicum pubescens. The sequence goes on from CM061549.1 coordinate 131,865,879, forward strand.
AATAAATAAAGATAGAAAAATAAATATAATAAAAGACTAAAACATATAAGAAAGTCCCAAAACCTGGTGGAATTAGTAAAAGAGCTCCTAATATAATATGAATACAAAATAAAGTACTAAATAAATATACAGGTACAACCCATCTCTAAATATAACAAAGAGACCAGTCTAAATTATAAGAGAGAGAATAGTAATACTCTGAATGCTAGGAGATCACCCTAAATCTTTGATCCATAGATGATCTACACGATGCACACAATAATCGCGAGAACTCTTACTATGATCTGAAGGTTGTAGAATTGTAGTATGAGTAAAAAACACATGGTACTTAGTAGGTAACTATTGACTTACCACCAAAGATAATGAAAATATAGATAACATGGAAGCAGGAATGTCCTCTACAACCAAATATCTAAGAAGATAACATAATAAAAGTAGGGAGGAAATAAGGGTGAATTGTTCTATTCTAGCCGTACCCAGGCACCAAAGTACTACACCATATATTACTGGTCAATATAAAAATAAAGGATGAAAAAGGATATATAGTAGTATATCAGGCCATGAAATTGATATATAATGTAAACAAAAGAAGAAAGCAAGGGATATATTATAATACTACAACTATACATATATATATGTATATATTAAAGTCTAACTCAAAGATACCCCCTACGATAGTCGTACTAACATCTTAAGACCTCCTAATCATAATAGGAACTAGTTTTGGCCTAATAGGTCCTTGATCTAAATGTCTAAACATGAGATAATTATTCATAATAATATCATCGTAAGAGAAAGGAATCAGAATATTACCTCTAATCTTAATACCGGTCCATAATCAACCTATCAAGAACTAACCAAAATAATAAAAATAAAGTAACTGACTAGTCCGAACAAATAATACCTTTATTAGGACGTATAAATAGGAAGGTTCAATCAGCACACAACAAATAACACATATAACATATACCTATGCAACCCCTATAAGGCTTAAAAAGATAGGGACCAAACAACATACTGGTGATAGGTAATGCACGTGCATGAATGAATGAAAGTAAATCTATAATACCATAATTGATCTAAGTGTTGTAAAGTAACCCAGTATATATATACCTCCTCCATCTTGAAGATTGGCAAAGGAAGGACCTACGATGACCTCTCTTCTCTGCCACGGTGGTTCATAGATGAACGGAACTCTAAGGGGTTTAGGAGTACCCGTATACACCGACCTGGTCCTAATCCAGGATTTCCAATCATCACCATAATCATTATCAATCTATTCCATCCAGTACCCGAGGGATGTATATATATATAATAAATACATTAACTCAAAATATGTCTAAATAAAGTGTAAATCTTTAAATTCACTCCAAGACTAAATCATCATAAATGTGTAGATTGGGTTGAAATCTCTCTTGACCAGAGTAAATAGTAGTGGTCAAATCATGGACCAAAATCTATCTTGGTCAAATCTCTAAAATATGATTTTTAGTTTAAAAGTCTCATAAATCATCCTATAAGGTGGTACTATTCTCGTTATGAAAGAATTTGTTTTAAAAGTGAAAAGTGAAAATAAATCCCTTTTTGAGAAATAGCAGTAAAACCATGTTTTAAGTTGGAAGTGTACCAATAAGTGATCATGAGTGTACCAACTATATGCACTACATCTCTAGTATCCAAACAATACAAGTATAAGCATCTAAAAATCCATAGACTATGGCTATGTCTTTTACAAGGATAAATCACTCACTCGGAGTCCAACTAATATCATAATCATAGTCTTGAACTCAATAACATATAATTAGTATAACCTAAACACCACAATTCAGGAAACCATAATAATCCACTAAGTCAAGTGTTAAACCTTATACTAAAGGTGCCTAAGCCTCAACTATTTCTAACATACTCATAACTTAGAGTAATAGGATCTTATTAGTGTAATAGGTATTACATATTAAGGGTCGATTCACTCTTCTATCACCCAAACTCATAATTTAGGCTAAGTTATGATGTTTTGCTTATAATCATATCCTAATAATCTTATCTAACATCCAATATAGATAATACATAACCTCATGAATAAGAGTAGGCAGAAGTTTACCTTGATGTAAAACTTCATGTCCTTGAACCATTCAAAAAATATTTGCCTTTTCTCCACGATCTCAAAATGCCTCCACACTATCAAAATAGTAACCTATACATGATAAGGAGTAAAATGAGACCCATATTTCTTTAAAAAGGGTTGAATTAGAACTCGGGTCAAGAACGGGCCTGTGAGGCGGCCAAATGGAACCCAAAATTTATCTATCATGAGGTCCCTCAAAGAATAAGTTATGTGTGCTAAAACGTTGATCACAAATAGCGCATAAATTAGGTCCCAAATTAGCCCCTAAGGTTTAACGATTAAAGGCCTAATTTCTAAGAATTTACCATAAAATAGGATGAAAATTAATAAAAAAATTACTAGAATATGACCAAGGAGTGTTAGGCTAACTTAACTTAGCTTCAATGATTGATTCCCCACTCTTTCCTCTCTTTAAGCTCCCAAAGAAGTGTACAGTTAGTAAAGGAAATGATAGAAATCAAGTGAGGAAGGGCATTTAATAATCCTCAGGTGACGTTAAGTGGTCACATAGTAGTTTAAGATACAGCCATTTAAGTGGCTCCTCAACCGCTAAAGTAGTCTAACATAGGGCATAGGTACCACTAAAGCAACGCCTAGGCTGCTAAAGCAATGCATAGGTTGCTAAACTGGTGTCTGCTAAACCAGACATTATTCACTTAAGTGGCCCTTCACCAAATAGGCAAGGCCGCTAAAGTGACCCAATGATTCTAAAAAAATAATCGCTTAAATGGTCAAATGGTTGCGTAAGTGGTTTCACTATAAACTCGATGCATCAGATTTTCCTAGACTAAAAATAGACTTTGATCAGGTGCTTGAGATTCATTTGGAACCATGTGTATACAAAAGAACTATACTGCCATGTCAAATTCAATACTTTAGACTCAATAGAACCATTAAAACTTTCATCCGAAATTGTTTCGACTAAATATGAGGCCCATAGCAAAGGTTTAATTTTTCATATAATCTACCCAATAACCTAAAATGAGTCTAGATGTCTCAGTACCTGAACCAAAGGTTCTCGTAGCCTAAAATTAATATTTTGGAGTGGATGGCACTATCACAATTATCATCTAAGGTTATTTACTAAGTTTTTTGGTACGGGACCAATTTCTTAATAGTGAAAGCTACAAAATATGAAATGATCCTAAAACCCAAATGAATTGTTTGATAAATAAATAGATAGTTCCATAAAGTGGTAAATAACCTATAACATCTATAAAAAGGCTTAAAATTTCATAAATACATAAAAAATTAAGGAAATGACCTAGAGGGTCATTATATGTTGCTTCACCACCTACTTTGGATTCTATTTGGGTTGTTTTCTAGTTCATGGATGTGTTTCCTATCGACTTGACTAGCATGCCTCCAAATTTTGATATTGACTTTTCTATTCATGTTGAATCGAGTACCAAGCCCATTTTTATTTGTCATTATTGGATGGCCAATGCGAAGTCGAAAGAATTGAAGAAGCAATTATAGGATATATGTAGTAAGGTTTTCATAGACATAGTGTATCTTCTTTGGGTGCTTTTGTCTTTTTTTAGGAAAAAGAATAGATTTATGCACGTGTATATTATCTATCAGCAATGAAATAAGGTGATGGTCAAAATATTATCATTTTCCTCACATTGATGATCTATTTTACCATATTTGGGGTTATTTATTCATTTCCAAGATTGAATTGAGATCTATATATCATTAGTTGAAGATTGGAGCTTTGTACTTTCTGAAGACACCTTTTCAAATATGGTACAATCACTATAAGTTTTTGGTCATTTCATTTGGACTGACTAATAACCCACCGATATTCATAGAGTTGATGAACCGAGTATTTTCATTATATATTAACTCTTTTGTGATTGTATTTATAGATAATACCTTTGTTTATTCTAAGAATGAGATAGACTATGTGAGACACTCAAGGGAAATCCTTTAGAGATTGCGAGATGAGAAGTTATATGTCAAATTCGCTAAGTGTGGGTTTTTGTTTAACTTTATTTCTTTCTTGGGTCATATCGTGCCCAAGGTTGGCATTACGATTGATCCAGCCAAGTTAGCAGTTATTTGTGATTGGGCTAGGCCTACTAGTCCCTTCGAGATTTGGAATTTCATTAGGCTAGTGGGATATTATTGATACTTTATTCAGGGTTTCTCTTCTATTGTGGCTTCCTTAACCAAGTTCACTTAGAAGAAGATTGTATTTAAATGTTCAAAGCTTGTAAGGGGAGTTTTCAAAATCTCAAGAAGTTATTGACTTTGACCCTTATTTTGATATTGTCTAAGGAGGGTGTAGGTTTTACTATATTTTATGATAATTTTGGTGTTGAGTTGGGTATGGTGTTGATGTAGGAAGGTAAGGTGATTTATTAAGCATCTCATCAACATAAAGACACATGAGAAGAATTACCTACCCATAGCTTACAGTTGGTCGCAGTTGCCTTTATGTTGAAGTTAAGGCGGTATTACTTGTATGTGGTCTGCATGAGATTTTCTTGGATAATCATAGCGTTCAGTACTTTTTCACTCAGTGATATTTTAATAGAAGACAGCGATGTTGGGTTTAGTTTCTTAAGAATTATGATCTCACTATTCTTTATCATCTAAAAAATAAAAATATGGTTGCAGATGCCTTGAGTCAAGGAGACAACTAGTATCAAGAGTATAAACGTCTCTTTATTCGAAGGAGACCTTTTTCGTTAGAGGTTCGACACTTTGATAACCAGTTGGTTTGGCTTGATATGTTTATACCCATGCATGTGTTAGCCTTTAATAAATGAACCAAAAAATTACAGGATAGCCTTCATATTGGGTAACTTTGGATTTTTGTTTTCATAAGAAAAGTCTTTAAAACTAATCTTCCTTCCTTTTTATGTATAGAACAAAACATTTTTACCCTAGACCTCAAATGTTTTTAAACTTTACATTCTTATTTGTCTCTCAATTTCTATTTTTATTTTTCTTAATTTTTATTTTTTTTCTTATTTTTATTCATTTGTCTCAATATTTATTTTTCTTTTATTTTGTTTCTCTTTTTTCTCAAATATTACCTATTTCTTTCTTTAAAAAAAAAAAATATTTGTCTCAATCTTTAATTTTTTAAATTTTTTTAATCATTTCTCATTTTTTTCTTTCTTTCTATTTTCTCAAAGATTATTTTTATTTTTTTATTCTCATTTTTTCTCAATCTTTATTTTTTCTTTTTTGTTTTTTATTCTTCTATTTTTTTTCTTAACCTTTAATTTTTTTTCTTGTTTTTTTCTCTATCTTTTATTTCTTTTCTCTATTTTGTTTCTTTTTTTTTGCAACTTCTATATCATTTTGCTAATAAATACAAAGTTGGATAGTTTGCAATATCTTCTTTCTTTGATATCAAAATAAATTTAAGGACATGACTTGTTACTTAGAAGTCCTTTGAAATAAGTCTTGCATCTAAGACAAAAGTTATAAAACGTCTCATAAATTAAACATAATATGGCAGTTTCAAGACTTGCTCATGAGACATAACTTGTTTAAAAATTCTTAAGTTAAGTCTTGCCTCAAAGGCAAGAGTTATAGAACATCTCATAAATCAAAACACAATGTGGTAATGTCAGCACTTGCCCATTGAGTGTAAGTTATTTTTTTTTTGGAGGTTCTTGGGCTAAGTCTTGTCTTAGAGGCAAAACTAATAGAGCATCACATAAATTATGAAATAATATGGTAGTGTCAACTCTTGTCCATGGGATGTAACTTGTGGGCTAATTCTTGCCTCTAAGGCAAGAGTTATAGAACATCTCAAAAATCAAGACACGATGTGGTAGTATCAACTCTTGCCCATGAGGTGTAACTTGTTGTTTGAAAGTCCTTGAACTAAGTGTGTCTCTAAGAAAGAGTTATAGAACATGTCATAAATCAAGACATAATGTGGTAGTGTGAACTCTTACCCATGGAACACAACTTATTATTTAAAAGTCTTTGATTTATAAAATACCTTAGAATTCATGACACAATGTGACAATGTCAACTCTTGCCCATGAGGCGTATTGATTGTAAGACTTTGGGCTAAGTCTTGCCTCTAAGGCAATAGTTATAGAGCATCTCATAAATCAAAATATAACTGTGGTAGTGTCAACTCTTACCCATTGGGTGTAATTTATTGTTTGAAAGTCCTCGAGTTAATTCTTGCCTCTAAGGTAAGTGAAACACCCTAGTTTTGACCCTTAAAAAATTTCCTGAGTGAAACACCACTAACCATTTTCAGACACTGTATCCCCACGCGATGCAGGTATTGGTCATACTATCACATCTTCTACAGAGTGACTTGGATTCGGGGACAACTCATGTTCACTTAAAGTGGTGAGATTTCATACTTCAAAAGACTCAATTTCTTGCTTTTAGCTTCTTATGTCTTTATTGGTTTAGACTTGGATATTGGTTTTTGGCTATGGTCGAGGGCATATCCTGATCGGATATTCTAGGATTGTTCTAGAGGCTTTATATGGACAAACTGTGGACTTGGGTATATTATGATATGGATATGGACTTGGTTATTAATTTGGTTATGTTATGGTTGATTGGTTGGGCATTGGATGGTGAAACTTGCTTGGGTTGGTCATGGTCATAGACCTATCCCAAAGTCTGTGTTGTTAATCACTCTATCTTGTTTTATGTTTGAAGTTAATCCGACTCAAGGCATATGCTGGTTGGTTGGATTGGATAGCGGGTGATCTTCGGTCCTTATTGGGCTTGAGATGCTCATTACAACAAGGCCCTAGGTTCGGGTCATGTCAAGTTGGTATCAAAGCTTAGGTTTCAGTGTCATGGGATGTCCACAAAGTTGTGTCAAGTAAAATCTTTCTTATGAGTGTGTTGTGCACCACACTTATAATCAGGAGACTACGAGACATTTCAGAATTGTTTTCTTTCTTGTTGTTCTACTTCGATCTATTGACTCTAAGGTCTTGGATTCTTTTGATTTTTGTTTGCTCATCTTTCAGATCATACCTTCAAGGAAATCTGAGACTCATGGGAATTCTTTTATCCCACTTGAGGATTATATGGATGGAGCTCATCCTACCCATGGGGTACAAACTCGGTCTAGGGTCGTTGCTTCTGATTGCCCTCATGGAGTCCCATTGGTCTCTGCTGATCTTTCTTCATGTGGTGACACTCCTGCCCAGTCACCTCAGGAGGACATTTCTAATGCAAAGTTTCATCGTTCTATTCATCTATTGACTCAGATAATAGTCTCTCTATTGCACCAGTCCGATCTTGCGGGTGGTGGTAGAAGGAGGAGTCAAACGGTGATGGGGGAAGACAGAACAAGAAGTTTAGATATTCAGAGCAGGGCGGAGGTCACCACAATAATGGTAGTTATGAGAGACAATGGACTAAGGAAGAGAGTTAGAGAAAATCCGGTTCTTACCCGTCGACTAGAGCCCTTTACCGTAGGCAATTCGGTGAACGTCAATTTCAAAATAATAGTGGTCCTAGGGAACGAGGTTCCCAATACTAGTCTAATGGGGCCCAGTTGGTTTCACCTTATCCTCCTTGCCAATTTTGTGGCCAGTTAGATAGCGGGTTCTGTCATGAGGGAAAGAATCGATGCTTCACCTAAGGTCAGATTGGTCATATGCAGAAAAATTGTTCCTCTAGAGTTGCTTTGAGTTCCAATAGGATTCCCGTTGCCTCTTCATCAGCTCCTGTGCCAAAGAGTGCCACTCCTGGCTCCGACATTGGTCGGAACCACCCTGATGCTCTCACTACTCACCAAGAGTTTGAAACATCTCCTAATATTGTCCTTGGTATGTCAAAACTCTTCTCTTGTAATGTGTATTGTTTACTTGTTCCAGGGTCTACCCTCTCTTAAGTGACCACATTTGTGGCTATGCATTTTGGCTTTGGTACTGAGTTTATTTCTGATCCTTTTCTGTATCTACCCCGGTTGGTGACCCTATAAATTTCTAAAAGATTCTATAGGGGGTTTATGGTATCTGTTAGTGGTAGAGAAACTCTTGAGGATTTGATAGAGTTAGACATGGTTGACTTTGATGTCATATCGGGGATGGATTGGTTGCATTTGTGTGATGCTTCCTTAGGTTGTCAGACCTATAAGGTTATGTTTAAATTCCCTAATGAGCCGATCATTGTATGGGAAGGGGGTTCTTTAGTGCCTAAGGAAAGATTTATCTCATATCTTAGAGTCCAAAAGTTGATCTCCAAAGGGTGCTTGTATCATTTGGTCCGGGTTAAAGATTCTAACTCGAAAGGTCCTTCTCAAAAATTCATCTTTGTGGTTAATGAGTTTCCTAAGGTTTTCCCTGATAATTTTTCTGGTGCTCCTCTGATAGGGAGATTGATGTTGGTATGGATTTTGTTTTGAACACTCGTTCTATTTCTGCCCTCCTCAATAGAATGGATTCTTGTAAGGGTTTCATCCATCCTAGTATGCCCCTGTGGGGTGCACCGATGTTAAACGTGCATAAGGAAAATGGGCTTCTTTGAATGTGTATAGGTTGTTGGTAATAGGATAAGTAATTTAGAGTAACCTCCTTGTGGGGTAGGCTAGTGTATTTTGCGGATGTTTCGTAGGTAATACATGATCATTGTTAGACGTTAACTTTAAGTTTTGATGCCAAGGATGGTGATAAGAATGTTAACTCGATGATAATGATGCAAGGTTTGTGGGCGTAAATTAGTACGATGATGTAATATGTGGGAGAGCTTGGGTGATCCTTATGAAATAGTGGGATATATAATTGTGAAGTAGGTAGGAGGTCTAAGTGTTGAAGTAGAAGTGGCGGCCAAATCATTAGGTAGATAAGAGTCTTGGGTTGCAAGGGTAATATATACTCAGTACTGAGCTAAGGGTGTCGTCTTCCTAGCTTATGTCCTTAAGATTTCTTAGCATGAGAAGTCTAGGGAATTGTTACCTGGCGTTAGGTAGAGCCGAAGTGAGGGAGAAGTAGATAGCCTATATGAACTCTTGATATATATTTAATAACTTGTCGAGGTATAAGGATATGGTATTAAAGAAGTAATGTAAGTATTCTAAGAAATTGAAAATAAAGTATTGAGTGTTTAGAAGTATAGATGTCTATGCCCCTAATTATTGAGTTGCAAGGCGGTGATTTTGGAGGTTACTGGATCTTTGGTGGGGTAGACTGTACAGTGGGTATAGTAAAGATATGCTTGAGTGTTATGATTCATAGATATACCAATCGTGGTGTTAGGTAGTTAGAAATCTTAATGGAATGTGATGTTTGACTGCAGTGATGGGGCGACAGAGTGGTATTTTTGGATGGATGTAAGGAATAGAGCCTTGTGGCCTAAGTTAACCTCATTTATCTTTGGATAGGCTTAAGTATGAGAGCAATGTATAGATAGACTCAGGTTCTCGTAGAGGTGTGTCTGTGAGAAATTATAAGGTTGAATTGGTGAGACGTGGTATTCTTAGATGATTTTGTAGGTTGGGGACTGAAGATGAAGGTGATTCGGAGTAGGCTTAAGACCGCCCAAGGTCGCCAAAAGTTCTATGCAGATGTGAGGCGAAGGGACTTGGAGTTTGAGGTTAGAGATTGGGTGTTCTTTAGGGTGTCTCCCACGAAGAAAGTAATGAGATTTGGTAATAAGGGGAAGATAAGTTAAGTCCTCGCTATATTAGACTATACTTGGTATTGGAGGGGGATGGTAGTGTTGCTATGAGTTGGAGTTTCCTTTTAGTTTGAGCTTCATTAATTCGATTTTCTATGTATCTATGTTGAGAAAGTATGTAGGTGATCCTTTATCGGCGGTTTCTTTTAAAAGGTTGGTATTTTGGATTCCTTATCTTATGAGGTAGTCCCAGTTGAGATTTTAGATCGGCAAGTTCACCGGTTGTGAACGAAATATGTGGCTTCAGTAAAGGTTTTGTGGCAGATCCAAAAGTTCGAGAAAGTTACTTGGGAAGCAGAAGAGGACATGAAGTCCAAGTATCCACATTTGTTCTCCGTTCGGGATATTCGTGCTTAGGGTATGTGTTGATCTTAACATCTTTTTTTTGTTGATGTTGTTAAAGGAATGGTGATTTCTTAGTGTCTTTGTTTTCCAACTTGGTTAAAGGGAAATTTGGTGAATGATAACGTGTTAAACTCATGCCTGTGCTTGCCTTGACCCGTCATTCGAGGACGAGTGATCCAAATGGGGAAGATTGAAACACCCTAGTTTTGACCCTTAGAAAATTTCCTAAGTTGAGCATTCTGGACATCATACGACTTGAGCATACTAGTCGTATGATGTGGTACGATTTAGGGTCCCTTCCCTTGTATAAAAATTAGTATGGTTGGGTTGCATTCTGTTTAAGGTACGATTAGGCATCTTACTAGTCGTATGTTAGGGTATGAGGTGTATGTTGTTAAATCGTATGATGCCCTAAGTTTGTTCTAGATGATTCTGACCAAGGTATGGTTATAAGGGTACTTTTCATATGATAAGATACGACTTAGTCCTTTATGGTCGTATGTTGGTCAGTATGAAGGTCCAAGATGAGGCCTAGGGTACGAGATAAGGGTACCACTCGTACCCTAGGGTACGATTTAAGAGGTATGTACCTTCATGCGGCTAAGTTTTCATCTTTTAAACTGAGGGTATTTTGGATATTTCCCACCCAAAACCCTTCAGTCCCCACGTTTTATAATATGTTGTGGCCTCTCATAACACACATTAAAGGATCAAAACATTCCAAAAACACTCTCTCTCCCTTGAAGATTGGGGCTAGGATTTCTACAGGTGCTCATCTAGAGGCTCAAGAGTCAAGTTTATCTCTGTGAATCTTCGTGAATAAGGCATGCAAATCTTCTCTCATTGTTAGTTCATAAATATCATGTGTTTTAAAGTATGATTATGACTCTTAAATAGTGGTTTTGAAAACCAAAGTTAAGGATTTTGTTGCATATGGTTGAGTATTGTTTACTCTTGGTTTAACTTGTGTTTATACATGTTTTTAGTAATGGTTTGCATATGTGGGTGCTTGGTAATTGTGGTTTAGCAAATAGGTCATGGGTAACCCTAAACTTGATGGATTTTACTTTGATTTTGGTTATGGTAATAATATGCCCTCAAAGTGTTTGTGAAAATGCCTAAGAAAATAAACTAATCACATGTTAAATAGTGATTTAAACTAAGGCATTGGCCTAATGAATATGAGTGGTAGGTAAATGGTTTTGTGAAAGCCTTGTTGTCCATGAAATGATTTAAATGGTAACCTTGGTGGTTTAATTGGATAAATGAGTTTGAGTCCCTAAATACTAACTTGATTTATTTCTTTTTTAGACAATGGGTTCGAGTCCCTTAACTTTGAATTGAATAAGTGTCGTTGTAGACAATGGGTTTGAGTCCCAAAGTCAAAAGAATGATTGGTTGATTGATAATGGTAATGACATGTGGTATACTTGCAAGTAGTGTTGGTATGACAATACCAATGAAGTGCCTTTGGTAAGTAATTAGTTAAATGGTTGTGTATGTGTAATGGATGTTTTAATTATACTTTAAAGATGGTTGTGTAGCTGAGTTGTGAAGGTATAGATCCCAAGGGATCAATACTGGAAACTGCATTTGCCGACACGGGGGTCAAAACGGCTTGAGGTTTGAGTCCTCTTGCTTAATATGATCGGAAGGTCCAAATGGTCAAATTGGCTTGAGGTTCGAGTCCTTTTGCTTACTATGACCAGGAGGTTCAAGTCTCCCATAATATACAAAGTGGGAGGTTTGAATCCCCATATCATACTACATGATCGGGTGACCAAGTCACTTTAGTATATGAGTGGGAGGTTTGAGTCCTCCATGCGTATACATATGACTATTCTCCAATTTGTACAACTACACGAACTGCGGCCCGACCAGAGGGTGAGAACTGGAGCCCATATAGCCCGTGGGTGTTATTAATATGACAGCTAAGCTATTCGACCCAGGCTAAGATTTCAAAGGTCCATGTTAAACCTTGCTCCCTACCCCCACATGGTATATATGTTTCTCTCTGTGTGTGTATATATATATATGTATTGCATTGGTTATATGCATTGATTGATTGGTTTTGAACTATTGGCATTATATTATCCTTATCCTTGAGTTACATGCTAGCGCTCCAACTGCTAACTGTCTTCAGACACTGTATCCCCACGCAATGTAGATGACAGTCATAGTATCACATCTCCTGCTGAGTGACTTGGATTCAGGGACAACCCTTGTTGACTTGATGTGGTGAGCTTCCATACTTTGGAAGACTCCATTTCTTGCTTTTAGCTTCTTATGTCTTTATTGGTTTAGACTTGGATATTGGTTTTAGGCTATGATCGGGGCAATGTTCCGATTGAATATTCTCGGATTATTTTAGAGGCTTTGTATGGACCAACTGTGGACTTGGGTATGTTATGGTATGGATATGGACTTGGTTATTAATTTGGTTATGTTAATGGTTGATTGGTTGGGCATTGGATGGGGAGACTTGCTTGGGTTGGTTATGATCATGGACCTATCCCAAAGTTCGCTTGGGTTGGTTATGATCATGGACCTATCCCAAAGTTCGTGTGTTGTTAATCACTCTATCTTGTTATATGTTCAAAATTTATCGACTCAGGGTATATGTTGGTTGGTTGGATTGGGTAGCGAGGTGATCTCCGATCCTTCTTGGGCTTGAGATGCCTATTACGACAAGGCCTTGGTTCGGGTCGTGTCAGTAAGAGTTATAGAGCATCTCATAAATCAAAACATAATGTGGTAGTGTCAACTTTTACCCATGGGGCGTAACTTGTTGTTTGAAAGTCACTGAGTTAAGTCTTGCCTCTAAGGCAAGAGTCATAAAACATCTCATAAACTAAAACACTATATGGTAGTGTCAACTCTTACCCATGAAGCAATAACTTATTGCTTGAAAGTCTTCGTTTAAGTCTTGCTTATTAGCATAGAGTTATAGAGCATTTCATAAGTAAAAAATACAATGATGTAGTGTTTCCTATTGCACAATGTATGTAACTTGTTTGAAAATCCTTAGAATAAGTCATGACTCTAAGTTTTAAATCAAGACATAATGTAGTAGTGTCAACTCTTGTCCATCGGGGATAACTTGTTGTTTGAAAATCCTTGAGCTAAGTCTTGTCTATAAGGTAAGAGTTATAGAACATCTCATAACTCAAAACACAGTGTGGTAACGTTAACTCTTGACCATAGAACACAACTTATTATTTAAAAATCCTAAATCTTGTCTCTAAGACTAGATTTATAGCACATATAATAAATTAAGATACAATGTGGTAGTTTCAACTTTAGCTTATAACTCGTAACTTGTTGTTTGAAAGGATTCGAAGAGAAGAAAAATAATAAAAATTGCGAAAAAAGAAAAAAATGAAGAAAGATATTTAAAAAGAAAAAATAAAAATTATAGAAAATAAAAAAAAAGGAAATATAGAAGTTGAGAGGATAAACGAAAAAAATAAAGGTTGAGATTTTTTTTAAAAAAAAAAAAAGACAAAATAAAAATTAAGGCATTAAAAAATTAAAAAATTAAAAAAATTAAAAACCAAAGAAAACAAGATATTTTTTTAAAAAAAAAAAAGAGAAGTTGAGAGAAGAAAAGGAAAAAAAAATAAGGGTTGAGAAAAACTAAAACAAAAAAGAGATAAGAAAAAATAAGAATCAAAGTAAAATAAAAAAGAGAAAAAATAAAAAAATAGTAGTTGAGAAGAGAAAAAAAAAGTAAGGGTTGAATTTTTATTTTTTTTTAAAAAGAAAAAAGGGAAAATAAAAAAATAAAAATTAAATTAAAATAAAAAAGATAAAAGAAGAAGAAGTTAAAAGATAAATAAGTATGAAGTTGTTTAAAAATATTTAAGATATAGAGGGACAAATAGGTAATTGTCCTATATATAAAAAAAAAAGGGAGACTAGTTTTGTAGGTCTTTTCTTATTGAGGACAAAAAAATAAAGGCACCCACTAAAGAGGCTATTTATGTAGTTTATTCCATAAATAAATCGGTTATTGACCCATTCAAAAGTTATTTGAGCTAAAATAGGCTAAAATATGAATTCAATCCTCTTAATTTTTACTAAGTTTTCATTGCTTGTTTATTCTTTTATAATTTCTTATTATCTTTTAAACTTTTTTTCATTATAACTATATATACCATATCAAATAAGAAAGAATTTTTTTGAAAATATTTTGAAAAAAATTTCATGTGTCAATTTGGATTACAAAATTAGCCCTTTTTTATGGACCGACTGAGTTGAGCTGAAAGGGACTAAGCTAACAAATGGTCGAGGTAATGGACAAATTGAGCAAATTATATCTTGGGTAAATAACATAAATACCACTAGTTTATTTCTTAACTACCCTCTCTTCCGATTTTCTTATTTAATTTTTTTCTTTCTCGAATTTAATTTTTTCATATACATAACTGGACGTCGATATACATTACTACTTGTGTATTTGAACTAACTGATTTAACTATAATTAAGAAAATAAAATGTTTGTCTTAAATACATAACACAGTTAACGTTGTATTTACGAAATTGTGATTAATGAATCCCTTAAATTCAGTAACAACTTTTCAGTTTCAAAATTTTAAAACGCCAAATCAAATTTCAAACAATCAGAATTAGAGATTGAGGAGTCTTGGCTTGATTTCGACAATTGCATCCTAATTGCATCCCCTGTAATAATATACATTGAAAACCAATAATAGTTTAATATGCAACAAAACTTAAATAAATTTTTTAATACTGATAATACAGATGAGCAATAGCTAACATTCTTCCGTATACATAAGCGTGCTATGTATATAAGTTGAAATAACACAACTCAACAGGTCTAACGGAGTCCTATACATAACTATGCTATGTATATGTTCTATCAATACAAATGCGTAATTACTTATGTATTCCACTTACATAACATAGTTATGTATATGAGTTAAAGATAAAACAACTCACCAGTTTGTATTGCATGACATACATTTTGTAGATCAAACATATACATAACACAATTATGTATATGGTGTGGCATAAAAACTCTCAGCAATGTCAAATTTCATACATATACATACCCTTGCAATTTCAAATTCCATTTATATACATACCTTTGCTTTATATCTGATAGCCCAGATTGTGGTTTGCCGACAAAGGAAACATAGAAGAACCCCATCAATTAGCTTGAACAACAACAGTTGAGAAGTCACCAGAAGCATGTGGCTTTAAATCCATATGCCATAACAACCCATCTTCATTAATTCTACTATAGCACCTCTCTAATGGTCTACAATATGATTGCATCATAATAATCTTCTTGATTAAAAATTTCAACCATAATCTTGCAAAAAAAAAAGAAAAATAAAAAGAAAGAAAGAGAGAGCGCATCAACAATTTGTATAAAGTTGAGAGAAAAAGTAGAAGAGTTGTGTATATGTAGAGAGAGATTTGGATTTATAGATAGTGGCTAGAGAGAAAAGAAAGGAGGTTTGGTAAAGCTGTTTAATTGAGGTTCCTAGATTTTAGTCACTTTTTGAGAAGCATTAAATATAATAAAAGGATAGGTGAGATATGTATACAAAGTTTGGAGAGAGAAAGTGTTAATTTTTTTTTGTAATTACTTTTGGTTGTTAGAACTTTATGTAATAATGATAGAAACTTAAGTTGTAAATTTTAACAATATTTTCTTATATCTTTCATATAAGCTGCATTAGATGACTCTAGTAAATGCCATGCATCGACCTTGTGAAGATCAGTTTCATTTAACTTTTATATGCTCCAACAACAACATGCTAGTATGTTGGGTACTATGTAGTTTTGATGATTGACAAACTGACACATGAATGAAACATGTTACTTGAGCTGGTCCACGCATAGGAAAGCAGATTTCCAGTTTCACTGATAGATGCCGACAAGATTGCTTAAAGACAGGAATGAATAAGCAAGCCTAATTCTGATATACTCAAGTTACTGATCATGTGGGGAATATAACAAGTTGAATTTGATTCAAACACTTAATAATAAGGGAAAACAAGTTGAGTTGAAAAAGGAGTCCTACGTGAAGAAGGAGTTTCACTTCTGAGTATATCCTAAAGAGTCCTATGTGTGGGATGAGAAAGATTTTAATAAATAAACATGTGTTGATTTAAAGAGTTGGAGTTTTACTACAACACTAAGGAGACAAGAGTTGGAATTGAAGAAGGAGTCTCACTTGAAGTAGAACTCTATGCAATGAGAGTTTTGATTAAATGAGGAGTTTGAAATAAAGAATGACTCTTTGAATAGCTGTGCTTAAATAGAAGATGCATCAGTCATAATAACTTACGCACTTATAAAGTCAAAAAGTACAATTGACAGATTGACTTCACGAAGTACTACTCAATCACTGAATAAACACATTGAAGAATCTGGTCCTAAGTATAGAATCCAGCTAAGAGTTTTGCTGTTGATTTTTAGAGTTTTTCATTGTGTTTGAACTATTGATGTAATATTTTAGTTTCAGTGTGTTATAAACTGAACTAGGAGCTAGTCTTCGAGTTGGGAAAAACTAAGAGACTTTGGGAATACATACCTTGGGAGGTGTGTATGTAGTTAGGAATTAGAGTTTATAATTCCTAGTCGTTGTGTTAAAGGAATTAGAGTTTATAATTCCTATTTGTTAGTTACAAGAGTTTTGTAATCAGTCATTGTTGAGGCTCAGAGTTATTTAGTGAAGTTGGGGTTAAATCCTGTAGATGTGCAGGTCGTGATTTTTTACACCTTTTGAGCCGGGTGTTTTCCACGTAAAAATCGTTTTGTTCTTTACTTTTTGTTTTACTGCTTTTTTGAAACACGTCAGGCAACCCGTTCCATCGATAGGCAACAGTTAGGCAAAAATAAGATAATCAGTAGGGCACGAATTCTTAACAAGTGGTATCAGAGCGGGTTATCTTGTGAAGGCTAACACCTTAAGATAAGATCAAAGATGAATTCTGCACCACCAACTGGTTACTGTGAAGGACAAGACATCAATAGCCCTCTTTCGTTCAATGGACAATACTACTCAGGATGGAAAGAAAGGATGAAAGATTTTGTTCAGGTTGTTGACTACGAACTCTGGAATAGAATTATTGATGGACCTCAATATCCCATGAAGAAGGATGCTGAAAACAAAGATGTATTAAAAGACAAGAGTGAGTATGATAAGGCCGACTTTAAAATGCTTGGAAAGAATGCCAAAGCTAAGTATATTCTTATTTGCGGACTTGGACCAAATGAATATAACAGGATCTCAGGTTGCACCACTGCAAAACAAATTTGGGAGACTTTTGTGAACGCATATGAGAAAAACATGGATACCTTAGAGAAAAATAAAGGAACTAAGGATAAGTCAATAGCACTAAAAGAGCCTGACAGTGTAGAATCAGATCTGGATAATAGAAAGCTTACCAAGAATTTCAAAAGGTATTTTAAGAAAGAAAAGCTCCAGAACAAGGGAGGAACGAGTAGTAGGTGTTATTCCAACTATAAGTCTCAAGCTGGTTGTTTCAAGTATGAAGATATAGATCATATGATCAGGGATTGTCCATTGTGGGAAATTGAGTGAAAAAATGTAAAAGCTGAAAAAGAGTTGAAGCTAAAACAGAAATCTTACTCCAAAAGGAAGGAATCATTTGCTACGATGAGTGCATGAGGATCAAGCTCAGAAGAATCTGATGATGATGGAGTTGGTGAAAGTGCACTTATGGAAATAGGTGACTCAAACATGGAAGAAAAGGAAATAAAATCTGAGGTAAGTCTAATTGATCTTAAAGATAAATTGCATCTTTGTTCTAAGAAAAGACTAATTCCTTTGATGAACACATTGATTAATGATTTTTATGAGCTCACATCTGAAAGGGATCAGTTATTCAATGCTTTTGCAAGTCTAAAGTTTGATTACATTAATCTTGAGACTTGCAAGAATGTCACTGATACAAAAAACTACACCCTAAGGGAACAGGTCAGTCAACTTGGTTCATCAAACCTAGATCTAAAATTAGAAATCTTAAAGTTGTCAATTACTGAAAAAAAAAAGGAGCCATGATTGAAAATCATTAAATAATTGAGTCTGAACTTAAACAAAGAAAAGATGAATTTTTTTATCAAAGAGAAAAGGTTGGAAAGCTAACTCAAGAAAACTCTAGGATAAAACTTGATCTTGAAAGAGCTAACCGATGAACCAAGTCATCTAGAATTGTTAATCATCTGAGTCGTAAGACTCAAAATGAGAGGGTTGGCATACGTTTTCACAAAGAAACTATTTCCTATAAGGATTTATGTTATATTTGTGGAAAACTAGGACAACCAACCATTGAATATCCTGTTGCTGCCAAAAGCAGATCTAGCAGTCTAAATTTGGCAAATAAACTATCTCAAACCAAGAAAAGAATAACTAAACCTGGTCAGAGAACTAGGTCACGTAACCTGTTGCCTGCATGGGCTAGAAGAAATCTGATTCATCCATTTACTCATAAGAAAGGACCCAAGCTTTTCTGGGTGCCTAAAGTTAACCCCTAGTTTGTTTTGCAGGTGAGAGTGAAAGGAGGTAAGAAGAATTTGTACATGAATAAAGCTTGCTCAAGGGATAAGACTAGAAAAAAATAAAGTTTCTTTCACTCACCACATTTAAAGGGGGAATGGATCATTTGAAAGATGGCCAGATTTGTAGTGCTCGTGTAAGGGGGAAGCAAGGGAGATTTTTTTTTTAAAAAGGATGACAGTGAAACTGATGAGCATGCACAGAAACATGTTATACCACCTGGTTTAATTGTTGTACATGACTGAGGGTATATCGACAGGGGGAACAACAAATCAATGACTTGGGACTATGGTATCCAAAGGAAAATAATTTCACTCTTGAGAGCTATAAAAATGTTGACTATGTGGGTTACTTAATTGACTGGAGAAGCACCAAAGGCACTAAGTAGAGAGCATTTTAAAAGGAATAGGTTAGACTTGGGGATGATTAAAATTGCATGAACTCCCCTCAATGATTGACTAGACTAACTATTTTTCTTCTTAATCTTATTAGCTAAAATGTTATTCGATTCAGTCTTGCACATTTAGTTGTGTGTCCCAATTCCAGATTTTTTACTCTTCTAACCTAATTTTGTATTAGATTATGAAGAAAAATAGGTACAAACAAGCAATTGTGACCATAAAGTTTTTCTTATCAAGTATGTTTTACACTGACATAAGCATAGGCTGTCTAAGTTGAAACAATTGAGCACACCTGTTCAATTTCTCACACTTCATCCTCTTCTTATCTTATAAAGCTGACGAATCGGTTGACCAACTTTCTGTGATTCTCTCCAAATGATTGTGCACTAATATGGTTAATCCTACACCAGAAGTATCTTATTCTCTCTCAACCAAAATATCAGTTTGTACCATGAATTTGCCAAGCTTGATCATTAATCACATGCAACATATGTTATGAAGAATGAAAAGGGACATGCTCTCCCTTTTAGTTCCTAATTGGCTCAGATCTTTTAGGATTTCTCAATCCTAATTTAGGTTTGACTTTTCAAATAATAATGGATGTTTTTGAACAGATGAATCATGTTGCTCTACCCAGTTCAATAAGGAGGGCTAACACTCATTGCAAAAAAAAATGATAAGAAAAAAAATGATTTAGCTGAGATAAATTCTGAACTTGAAGTTGCACAAGACAGTCATGAAGTGGAATAAGTAGTCCTTTAGGATTGGATCATGACTTTGAAGCTTGACCTTGATTGAGAGAGGGATGAAAATATTAAAGTCATTCGTCAATTGACACAGTCGATATCACTTGTTCCTCCTTTCTCATCACTATTCGTACCCTTAGTCATGTCCCACTTTTATACCATATTTTTTAAATGCTCAGTTATTTTGCTTTGTTCAGTACTAGCTTAGGTTTAATGTGGAACATGCTCTGAAAGTTAAATGGAATGGTTATCTCTGCTAAATTGACTCATGTTTTGGTTCTCTTTAATACATTACTATGTTGGCTCAAGTCTTTGTCTGATTATTTTTGTGATATCTCCAGTGACCATGAATAGCATAACTAATCACTTTGGCTAGTATATGATTACGTTGAAATAGTTTTTTGATGATGCCAAAAGGGGAAAGATAAGAGGATTATACAATGTTTATAACCCATTGACTAACTGATTTCATTCTAGTGTTTTATACTTTAGTGCCTATAGGTGAAGATGGTTGAATGCACAAAGACAAGAGGTTTGTCATCATAAAAAATGGGGAATTTGTTGGGTACTATGTAGTTTTGATGATTGACAAATTGACACATGAATGAAACATGTTACTTGAGCTGTCCACGCATAGGAAAGCAGATTTCCAGTTTCACTGATAGATGCAGACAAGATTGCTTAAAGACAGGAATGAATAAGCAAGCCTAATTCTGATATACTCAAGTTACTGATCATGTGGGGAATATAACAAGTTGAATTTAATTCAAACACTTAATAATAAGGGAAAACAAGTTGAGTTGAAAAGGGAGTCCTACGTGAAGAAGGAGTTTCACTTCTGAGTATATCCTGAAGAGTCCTATGTGTGGGATGAGAAAGATTTTGATAAATAAACATGTGTTGATTTAAAGAGTTGGAGTTTTAATACAACACTAAGGAGACAAGAGTTGGAATTGAAGAAGGAGTCTCACTTGAAGTAGAACTCTATGCAATGAGAGTTCTGATTAAAGGAGGAATTTGAAATCAAGAATGAGTCTTTGAAGAGTTGTGCTTAAATAGAAGATGCATCGGTCAAAATAACTTACGCACTTACAAAGCAGAAAAGCACAATCGACAGATTGACTTCACGAAGTGCTACTCAATTACTGAAGAAACACATTGAAGAACCTGGACAACTATCACATTACTTGATTATCCCTACAATTGTTGTATGATAAATTCCAAAACAAAAATAAAAGATGAAAATTATTATAAAAGTTATGATTTTATAGTTACCTTAAGCATTTTTTTTCTAATACATGTTTACCGTGCTTGTTACATGATACCATAAATCCACAAAAATTATAGCTAAAGGATTAACAAAAATTGAACAAACAAACAAACTACATAACCTAAAAAATTATCAAATTAAAACATATCATCGATGAGAAAAGAATTTCTTATTTTTTGTGTATTGCATAATCAACCTTATAGATTGGGTAATAAACTAATAATGTAAAGTGAATTTGATTAGAGTTTTAAAATGGTCTGTTGTTCAACTTTTTTCCTTTTTCAATATGTTGTTGATCATCTCTTTTGAATCTCAAGAAAACTTAAATTTTGTAATTGAAAAAAATGTTCCTTAATAAGCTAAAGGAAGTTGAAAGTGCTCGAAACTTTGACCTAAAATATTTGGGACTTCAAGTTTAACTCATTCAATCGAGATCATTTTCCTTCTCAATGTCTTTTTTTTGGCTTACTAAAATAATGAAATTATTAAGAATTTACAATTAGATGTCAAAAGTAAAGTGTTAAAGTGTGCAAATCCTACATTACTATCAAGGGGTGTAGTAGGATGGATGGAATATCTCTATCCTTAATTAGAGGTCTCAAATTCAAATCTTAAGAATTGACAAAAATTCAATAATGAGTATTTTTGTATGAAAAATCATACACTACGATAATTACCAAGCTAGTAAACTCAAATATTGAATGATTATAAAAAAAAATCTTAAACTTAATAGTACATTTCAAAATAGAAACAACTTCCCTTAGGTTTCATCTCATCCTAAGATGGGAAACAAAACATACAAGAATATGTTTTGTCATACATATATTTGTGGCAATAATTACTCTAAAAATAAAACAGTTCTCAAGAAATTAAAGTAATACAATATACTCATCATATTTTGAAGCAGGAACGGTAACTCAATTGAGGTAAGAATATATCCTAATACTTATGAACTAAGACAAGATCCTCACATAAACCTGTCAAATGGGCCGATTTGACTCGGCCCGACCCGGCCCACATAGCAGCCTGGCCCGGTATGACCTGGCTCGGTCAGCCCACGGGATGTATGGTTCTGGGTCCCGGGCTGGGTTATTTTTTTTTGGGCTGGTTAACTCGGCCTGGACCAAATTCGGTCCAGACCCGCCGGTTAACCGGCCCGAAACCGACTCGTTTAGTTTTTTTTAAAAAAAAAAAATTGACTGTTTCGGCCATTTGACCGTTGGGCCCAACGACTATATGACCGTTTGGGGCCCAAAAATGGCTAAATGGTCATTTTTAATAAAAAAAAAAATTAATTAAAATATTTTTTTAAACCCAAATTTTTTTTATAAATACCCTACACTTTCAAATCATTTTTCACACAATTTTCATTCTCTCAAATCTCATTCTCTCTCAAATCTCAATTCTCAAAATTCAAATATTCTATATATTTCCTAAAGTGCTCAATTTCATTTTTTTAATTTTGCGATTACAAAGTACGAGTGGAAGTTTCTAAAGTCGCAACCTTCGGATACTTCCAAAATTTGATATTGTCGTTCCATCTCTTACTTTTAATTTCTAATTAGTGTATTAATTGTTGAATATTTAATTTTATTATATTTGTGTATTTTAAATTTTTTTAGTTTGATTTATATTATGGATAAATTAAGAAACCTCGCCACTAACTTCTGATCTTGGTCGTGCTGTTAATAAAAATGATTATTTAACCATTACTTGTCACTGGATAGATAGTAATTTTATTATGCAAAAACGTATTCTAGCTTTTTTGTATGATGAAGATCGTAAACATACTGGAGATTTTATTGTTGACTCGATTGCTAAAGTTGCAGAATTTTATGGTATTGAAAATAAAATTTTACGTATTGCTTTTGATAATGCTTCTAACAACAAGACTGCTATTACAAAGTTAAAATTTAAGCTATCTCCGCTGTTACCTGAAATATTTCATGTTAAGTGTGCTTGTCATATATATAATTTAATTGTAAGAGATGGTCTTGAGTTTTTTGAGCTTTATATTGAAAAAATTTGGCTTGCTGTTGGTTTTATTCAAGGATATAATCAAAGAAAAAGAATTAGAGAATTTAAAGTTAAATGTGAACAAAATGGACTTGCACCGATATTGACGCCTGAATAATGTGATACTCGATGGAATGCTACGTATGATTTTTTAAAAACTTGTCATAAATATAAAGTTCCTATTACAGTAACTTATAACCAACATTGTGGTTCATTTGCTGATTTGGATGAATGTATGCTACATGATTCTGATTGGGCTGTAATTGATGATCTTGTTAAGTTTTTGGGAAAATTTTATATAGCTACGGTTGAATTTTCCAGTGCTTATTATCCTACTGTTTGTAATATTTTATCATATATAGCCGACATTTCTGGTTTGCTCAAAGAATATAAGAATAAAGAAGGTTACAAAGAAGCTATTGGGGCTATGTTTGCTAAATTTTAAAAATATTTTTTCTCAATTCCCCCTATTTACTTGGTTGGTGCTATGCTACATTCGTGTATGAAATATACTACTATGTGCCACTTTAGTACTCTTATTTATTCTAACTTAGAGATAAATACTAACAATGATTCTGATGCTGGAGAACAAGAACAACCAGATTTGTGGACGGCTATGGGTGATGCGAACGCTTACATAGATAAATTATATAATCATTATGCTGATTTACTTGATTTAGCTGTACCGACAAATATCACTCCAACTGTCACTACTCATCCCCTCGAGAAGCCATCATCTTCTAAAAGGCCGGCACATAGTGGTTTTCCTGATTACTTTTATGATTTAAATTGTTGAAACAGTGTTGAGGTGGGAACTTACACAATAACTTATCGGGAAGAGCTTAAGTATTATCTTTGAACGCCGCTAGAGGATCGCAGATGATGGATCAATGCGTTGGATTGGTGGAAGAATAATGAAACACAATATCCTGTACTTTCAAGATTAGCTAGAGATATATTGAATGTTCCAATTTCAACCGTTCCATTGGAGAACGCTTTTAGTCAAGGACGACAGCAGCTTAGAGACAACCGACACTCATTGGGAAGCAATGCTATGAATGTTCTAGTTTTTCTTAGAGATTGGATTAGAGCGGAACAAAGAAATCAAGGAATGGAGGTGGGGCCAAACGATGAAGAAAAACTTGAAAAAATTATGACTTCAAGGGAGAACTCAGCAGAATCAAGTTCAATGCATGGTTTCCCCCCATTGATTTTGACTATCCTATGCAAGTTTCCGTTAATATTAACATGGATGAGTTGAAAAAAATGATGAAAACTTTGTAGATTATTCATTCATGTACATTATAAATTTTGAATCATTTTGCAATCAATAAAATAGAACATTCATTCACTCCTTAGTCCTTACTTTGTAATTTTTTCCATTTAATGATTTAAATTGAATTTCTAGTTTAAATTAAATACTTAGTTTTAATGTATTACTAATTTACTATCAAGTATTATTAATTTATTATATTAAGTAACATATTTTTAAAAGTAGTACATATATTGAATGGAACGTATATATGTGTATGTATAGAACATAGACTCTAAAGTAGCATATATTTAACGTATACATGTGTATATGTTTTATAAATTAGTATATATATATCATTATATTGTAGTATATATCTTGTAGCATATTTTTTAAAGTAGTACATATATTGTGAATGGTACGTATATATGTGTATATATAGAATATAGACTCTAAAGTAGTGTATATTTAACGTATACATGTGTATATATTTTATAAATTAATATATAACATATATATAGTGTGTGTATATATTGTAGTATACATATTGTAGTATATGTTTTATTTAAAGTAGTACATATATATTGAATGGTACGTATATATATGTAGATATCTTCTATAGACTCTAAAGTAGTATATATTTAACGTATACATGTGTATATACTTTATAAATTAGTATATATATCATTATATTGTAGTATATATCTTGTAGCATATTTTTTAAAGTAGTATATAGATTGAGTGGTAATAGAATATAGACTCTAAAAGAGTATATATTTAACGTATACATTTGTATATGTTTTCTAAATTAGTCTATAACTATATATATAGTGTGTGTATATATTGTACTATATATATTGTAGTCTATGTTTTATTTAAAGTAGTACATATATATTGAATGGTACGTATATATGTGTATATATCTTCTATAGACTCTAAAGTAGTATATATTTAACGTATACATGTGTATATGCTTTATAAATTAGTATATATATCATTATATTGTAGTATATATCTTGTAGCATATTTTTTAAAGTAGTATATATATTGAATGGTACGTATATATGTGTATATATAGAATATAGACTCTAAAAGAGTATATATTTAACGTATATATGTGTATATGTTTTATAAATTAGTCTCTAACTATATATATATAGTGTGTATATATTGTAGTATATATATTGTAGTATATGTTTTATTTAAAGTAGTACATATATATTGAATGGTACGTATAGATGTGTATATATAGAATATAGACTCTAAAGTAGTATATATTTAACGTATACATGTGTATATGCTTTATAAATTAGTATACATATCATTATATTGTAGTATATATCTTGTAGTATATATTTTATTTAGAGTAGTATATATATTTAACTAACGTATAGTCGTATACATGATTACATGTGTAATTGTGTATACGTGTATATGTTTTTTAAATTCTAATGCAGTACATACTATATATATAGTGTATATATATTGTTTAACGTATTTAAAATGTATATAGGTGGGTATATATAGTGTATATTGGAGAAAAAACTTTTTTTTTTATTTTGACCGGTTTTGACCAAATTTTGGACCGGTTTTAGGCGGGTTGGACCGGGTTAGGTTTAGTGGGTTGGTCCTGGGTTGTTTTTTTAAAATTTACTGTTGGGCACGAAATCGGACCGGCCCGTTTAACCTGGCCCGGAACCGGACCGACCCACAAACTGGCTAAATTTGATGGGCCAATTTCGGGTTGACTCGGCCCGACCCAATTAACGGCTCTACCTTAGGTTATGGATTTTTTGAACCACAATAAGAAATGCGTAGTATTGATATTACCTTGAAACTGTATGTGACGGACATGTTAGGTTCGAAATTGAGAGAGCGTCATGCGAAAGCTTAAAGTTTGCAAACCTTGAGACAATAAATCAAACGACACAAAAATATACTAAAAACATATTATTAGATATGGTTTGACTAATTGGCCTACATATTAAAAAAAACTAAATCAAAAATATAAAAAAACTATGAGAGGAAATCTCTCCATAAACAAAACTCTTTAAGGACTACATTGTGGATGCAATTGTGTTATAATATGAGAAGAGGGGTCTTCTATGATACAAGAATGACAACGAAAATATGAAATCAGTCCAAAAACAGTCCACAAAATGGAAGAAATCTGTGAACCCTTTTGGAGATAAGTCTCGGTTTCCCAAGAACACCATAACAAGAAAATAACAAGGTATTTATTACACCAAATCAGCGGACAACAAACTAGATTAACAACATAAGATGATGAACAAGAAGACACAAGATTCAGATTTAACAATAACAACAAGAACACAAGATTACAACACAAACACTAAACAAGATTACAAGAAGGTAAAAAGATAAATAGCTAGACAAATTGAAGGTATAATCTTAAAAATCCAAAAGCCTATTCCACTCTTGGACCTTTAACATCATGCACAACAAATACCTAACTCTTACGTTGGCACAAGAGTGATCTCGATCTCCCAAGCATCCAACGTTTCCAAGCTTGAGTCCAACACGAGTGAATCCACACTCAATGTTGATTTCCCTAATTACAAGTTTCGGCCATGGGGGTCTTTCTCACAAGAGAGAGAGTTTCAAGTGTTACAACTTTAATAGTCAACAAAAATTAATGACTAAAACCCTACATTATTCTATTTATAGTAGGTTACAAAATAAAGTGTGAAATGTCCAAAATGACCCCTTAGTCAAATGCTTCAATAGGCGCCCTTGGAGTGCAATGTATGGACGGTTTTGGTGTCCATTTAGGTGCTCCTTTGCACTTCATTTGCACACACCAAGTCTCGAGTATAACATACGCCCTCATAAGTCCATCTACGCGATCGTACTCGTATCATCCTCCCCTTCTTGTAAAGGATTCGACCTCAAATCCGTACCTTGCAAAATCAAGAGAAGACAAACAAGCACACATCCTCATGACACGAAGGAGGGTTAGCAAAAATAAACACATTAATATGCCATGCCGAGGGGAAATAAATTTGAAGTATATCCACGGGTCCTTTGTATTAAACATGAAATTATTTGTATAAATATGAAAAAGGAAGTGGCTCGGATAAATACCAAAACAAAATAAAAATAGGCCGAGAGTTATCCTTTCCCACCCTAAAATGGTACCGGGATCAAATGGAAGAACATGATAGGGTCCTAAGCCGAAGCTAGCCCTTCCTTTCCCTAGAATGTCACTCCTACATTCACACACAAAAACATTTTCATACACATGATCTCTATGAGCAAAACTAATCGTAATGTTTTTACCACACAAGATGTTCAAAGAGTCATGCGCATTATCAAGATCAATTCTATAGACACCATCACTAACTTGTGAATTTTTAAGCACTTCATTCACATGCCCAAGTAGTGAACTACATTTAAGAGTAAATTGATCATCATGAACACCAAGAGTACTACCAAGAGTACTCATTTCCAAGACTACACATTTCTTGCCCATAAGAGTTCTATCATCTTTCAAGAAGAGATTTTCATCTTTAGGAGGAATGTTGTCACACCATAATGGGTTAGCATATCGGCTATAGCCTTCAAGGAAAGCTATGCCATCATTTTCACGACTAGGTTCATTAGGAGTGTTTATATCATCTTCAAACAAAATGTTAAACCTAAAGAGAGCATGATCTATCTCATGAATAGATTTGAAACTAACAAGTGCTTCACTCTTTATAAGTTCACTATCAAGTACCAAAGATATTTTAATCTCCTCTTTACCTTGGTGTGGGTTGGGGAAGCCCACCTCTTCCTTCGAAAAGCTCTCGGCACACGGTGTTTGGACAAGGGAAGTTGGATTTTGTGGGATAAGTTTAGGTAACAATTGGCGTAGCCTTTCCACGTCCCATTTCATTTCTTCAATATCATCATTGATGCGATCAAATGTGGCATCGAGATTAGTGGCAGCCATGGTACCGAAAGCAAAGGACAACAACAAACAACAAACAAACTTGTTAGATAAAAAATGTCTCACCACACTCTCACTCTCGATTTTTACCTCACACTTGGTTTCACAAGTGTTGAAAGTCGGCTTGTGCTTCGCGAGTGATTGAGGATCGAGTCTACTCTTGCCCAGAATAGATTTTTGTTTGAGTTGACTCAAAAGAAAAATTATTTATGGACTTGAACCAACAAGACACTACGAATTTAAAAAAGAAAAAAAAAGCACACAACAAATGCTAAACGTGAATGAACGAACACAAAGACTAACTAACAATCTAGTAGATGAGTACTAGTTTGCCAATTAGTATTGGAACCAACAAACGAAACTACGGAACAATGAAAAGAAACTAAGAAAAACTAAAATTTGAGCTAAAATTTGATGCATGAACAGTAACTTGATGACGTGGCAGCCACGTATTGATTGCGGTTTCTACAATTTTTATTTTCCAAAGTCCAAGTCTTGACCAATTTTAATTTAGATTGGTGAAATTTGTTTTAAGGAGGGAAGAATAAGTCTTGGAGCCTTTTTTTCAAGTTTCAAATTTTAAGACTTGACTTTTGCAGTACTTCTCCTTAAAACATGGACCATTGTTTCATGGGAAAGTGGTTGAGAAATGATGTAAAGTCTTTAGTGTTTAGAAAAAGTCTTTGAGTCACAAGTACTACACCTTAAAACTTGGATCTATGTCTTGCAAGACTAACACAATACATACTCTTTTTATTCAACTTCTAAGATCAACAATCACTTTTTTTCAACAATATATGGAGATGATGAAGAACACCAAGAACACCAAGAACACAAACTTTGAGTCTTCAAGTTCTAAGGTTCAAGTTGGACCTCCCAAACAACAACAACAACTTTCCAAGCTTAAATTCCACAACACAATCTCCACAATACACGTTCAAATCTTGAACCAACAACACATCACACGTTCAAGTCTCAAACCCGCAACAACAATACCAACAACAATCGACCACACTTTGTTCACATTAACAACATCAACATTCCAAGCTCAAATTTAAAATATAGACTCAACGTGTTAGTGAGGAACAAAACTAACACTTAGAGACAACAAAGACAAGTAAAAATATTGGCCAATACATAACAAGAACACAATTTTCGGCCAAGAACAAAAAATGGACAGATTACTATTTTTCTGGAATTTTCAGATTTCAACTTTTTTTAATAATTTTTTTTTTATTTTTCAACTAACAAACCCAAGATTGATCTTGTGGGAACAAAATCAAGCCATGCTTTGATACCAAATGATACGGGAATGACAATGGAAATACGAAATCAGTCCAAAAATAGTTCACAAAATAGAAGAAATCTGTGAACCCTTTTGGAGATAAGTCTCGGCTTCCCAAGAACACCATAATAAGAAGATAACAAGGTATTTATTACACTAAATCAGCGGACAACAAACTAGATTAACAACATAAGATGATGAACAAGAAGACACAAGATTCAGATTTAACAATAACAACAAGAACACAAGATTACAACACAAACACTAAACAAGATTACAAGAAGGTAAAAGGATAAATAACTAGACAAATTGAAGGTATAATCTTAAAAACCCAAAAACCTATTCCACTCTTGGACCTTTAACATCACACACAAAAAATACCTAACTCTTACGTTGGCACAAGAGTGATCTCGATCTCCCAAGCATCCAACGTTTCCAAGCTTGAGTCCAACATGAGTGAATCCACACTCAATGTTGATTTCTCTAGTTACAAGTTTCGACCATGTGGGCCTTTCTCACAAGAGAGAGAGTTTCAAGTGTTCAACTTCAATATTCAACAAAAACTAATGACTAAAACCCTACATTATTCTATTTATAGTAGGTTACAAAATAAAGTGTGAAATGTCCAAAATGGCCTCTTAGTCAAATGCTTCAATAGGCGTCGAGTGCTATATATGGACGATTTTGGTGTCCATTTAGGTGCTCCTTTGCACTTCATTTGCACACACCAAGTCTCGGGTCTAACATACGCCCTCATAAGTCCATCTACGCGATCGTACTCGTATCATTCTATTTATAGAGTTTCAAAACCTTTCCTCCAAGAAAGAGGTTTGCCAAACATAGAAAATTTTTATATTTTTCTTTCAAGAAAAGTAAAAGTATTATGGTTACTTTTATTTTATTTCCAAGAAAAAGTAAAACTTAATTTTGGTAAGAAAATCAGGGCAAAAAACCCTAACAAATCTCTCCTTTTTGGCTTGATTTTCTGCAAAATATTCTTGATCCTCCTTCTTCTTATGCCTAATCTTCGTTCTTCACATATTCTTCATATATCACTGTTGTTTCTCATGATTAAAAATTGATATGGGTTAAAATTGGAGCCCTATGTATTAAAAATAAAAGCATGGGTTGATATTATTGAAGCCCTGTGTTTTAAGTAAACAGGGTTGAAAGTGGAGCCTTGTGCATTGAAAGTGAGCACAGATTAATAGTGGAGCTCATGCGTTAAAAGTAAATGCATGAGTTGAAAGGAGCCCAAGCATTAAAGCAAGTATGAGTTGAAAATTGGAACCCATAAACATGGGTTGAAAATTGATTTTTATTTTAAAGATGAATTAGCAGTAGGATCGTTGAAAGTTTGTTTGAAACTTTTTCTCCACATGTAGCTTTTTTGGACATATATCTTCATTATCATCAAATTGGTTGCAAATTGATTTGAACTGCTTTAAACTTGTCTTTAACCTCGTTTTATCAAACCATTGGATCTTTGAACCGTAGGCTCTGATACCACTTGTTGGGTTCAAAATTGATATGGAGTCATGCGAAAGCTTAAAATTTGCAAATCTTGAGACAATAAATCAGACGACACAAAAATATACTAAAAACATATTATTAGATATGGTTTGGATAATTGGCCTACACATTAAAAAATTAAATCAAAAACATAAAAAAACTATGAGAGAAAATCATTCCATAAACAAAACTCTTTAAGGACTACATTGTGGATGCTATTGTGTTATGATATGAGAAGAGGGATCTTCTATTTATAGAGTTTCAAAACCTTTCCTCCAAGAAAGAGGTTTGCCAAATATGGAAAAGTTTTATATTTTCCTTTTAAGAAAAGTAAAAGTAACTATGGTTACTTTTATTTTCTTTTCAAGAAAAAGTATAACTTAATTTTGGTAAGAAAATCAGGCTAAAAACCCTAATAGAATAGGACAATCATATCCTCGACTAAAAGCAGTAGTTTGGTAGAAATTGATTACCCATAGTCCATCCTAATATCTAATGCTTGTAAGAACAATTGAGGGGGAAAAGGCAGTTATTAAACAAAACACAATATATAATAAACTCAAAATTATTACAATTCAATCAAACGTATAACACGATGTATTTATGTAAAATTTTAATAAATTAGCCTTTAATCACCCCCAAAGCACTAAGCCACTGCATGACTAATCTAGAATTCACATAATCCTAACAAATCTGACTTATTACTCAAAGTACGTCCATCATCGACTATAAAATGTTTACAAATTACAAATAATAAAGGGTAGGAATATCAACGATCCATTATTTAATTCTTGATTGAGATAGACAAAGTTAGCAATCTCCAATAGACAATTCATGTGATAAGAGAAAGTTAAATTACCTATTACCTGCAGAAAAATAAAGCGTGTATGGAATTTCGATTGGCATGAAAGTGACAGAATTTATATAAGTAGGAAAAAATAACAAAAAAGGTATTTTAATTGGGTAGAAAATTTTACAATTAATTTTAGTGTCTTTATATTAGGATACACACGTCCAACATAATTTGTAATTGTGGAATGTTTCAAAAAAGAAAAGGAAAAATTAACATGGAAGATATTAAGAAGGTAGAAAATTTTGCAACTAATTTGTGTCTTTATATTAGGATACGGATACCCAACATAGTATTTTAATTATGGAATGTTTCAATAAAAGATTTCTTTGGCTGACCTCAAAATACTAAATATTTAGAAAAAATATTAAATGATCAAGGAATTTTTATATATCTTACAAATAAGTACTAATAATTAATATATGAAAAAAATAGTAAAAAAATAATTTTGTTTATTGTGGAGTCTTTTAATAAAGGGCAAAAAGTTCAAGTCACACTTTTAATATATTGTACATTTTTAGTTTTTTCAAATCTTATTAAAATCAAGTTTAGTTGATTTAGAATTCTTAAACTAATGAAAAAAGTATTAGTTGTCATTAATTCTGGTGACTTATAATAAGGAAAGATTTTACCATAGATATATTTAATTAATTTTTAACTCTTAAATGTTAAAAAAGATAGTGAAAATACGATTTTGTCTAAAGCAAAGACTTTAATGAAGGGCAAAAAGTTCAACCAACATTTCTAAAACCCTTTACACTTTTAATATATTATAGATAGATTATAGATATAGATAATAAATTATAGATATAGATATAGATATAGATATTCAAATTTTTAAATGGAGACACAAATCCTCAAATTCTTCAAACTTCAAACATATGAAGTTTAGGAGTCGTTTGGTTGGGAACCAAGTTATGTTGGGATTAGGTATGAAATTAGTTGTTCTATGATTAGTTATTCTTATATTATTTTTAGTGGTTGTTTGATTTATGGTATTAAAAATAATATGCATTGCATTCTTTCTAAGAATAGATAGTTTGTTTACAAAAATATCTTTCACCTCATTTACCTTAATTATTTTTCTTCTTATTAAACCATACAAAAGAAATTAAAAAGTTACTAACACTTTATTTTTAACTTTAGTAATTTCTTTTCCTAAAAATACATGTTAAGAAATTTATGTTGATATTTCTTAAATGTGTTTGTAACTTTAATATTTCATGTTAAATTACTTATTTTATCCTAAATTCTATAAAATGTTGATAATCCCATTTTTTTTTTAAAAGTTCATCATCAAAAAATGTGAAAAGGAATTACTCTCATTTTTCATTAATTAGTATCATTACTATTTGGAGAGTTAGATTGATTTTTTTTTTTTAAAAAATAAATTTTTAAATATTTTTATCTATATATAAAAAATAATTTTTCATTTAGTAATTAAGCATGTACTAAGTTAGAAAGGAAATGTCAAAATATTTAATTACTTCAACAACAACAAACCCAGTGTATTCCCACAAAGTGGGGTCTGGGGAGGGTAAGATGTACGCAGACCATCTGGGGAGGGTAAGATATACGCAGACCATACCACTACCTCCGAAGAAGTAGAGAGGTTGTTTCCGATAGACCCCCGGCTCAAGAATTCAAGTTCTATTTTTCTAAAATATGAACAAAATATTTAATTACTTGCCCATAGTAAATTTGTTAGAAAAAATGAAAATTTGAAGTAAGATTAATAAACATTTCTAGAAAAGACAATAAACCCTTGGATCAATTTTAAATTTGATTGTATAAATAGTTTTATGGTGTCACTATCATTTTTTTCATGACTCATTACTTTTGTAGCGTTTAATAAGCTCATGTAATTGTTCAAATTTACCAAAATGGATGAAAATTTGTAGAGTAATTACAATTTAAATTAGAGATAAAATTGACAAAAAAATTTATTGTGAGGACTACCAAAATTTCACATACTCTCTTATATACTCTTATTGTGCTGAGCCCGGACCCAAACTTTAAATATAATAAATATAATTTTAGTTGATTGAATAAGTGTAATTTATGTTATTTTTGTTGCATAATTAATTCAATGTTGATCAATGACGCTATCTTCATTTTCAACATTATATGACACCATTCACTAATTTCTACTTTTAACATTTATAATGCATGTTTCAAAGGAGTGGATAAAATTATCTATAATTTTTTTATTGAATTCTTAAAATAATTAGAAAAAATAACTAATTACATGAAGATTGTATTTAGATCAACATGAGCAATTTATAACCTTATACAAATATATAATTACCAAAAATTTAGGATCGTATTATTCTCTTTTTCCTCTTCTCCATCTCTCAATATTATAACTGAATAGATTTCTTTAAAAAGATCAGAGATTGTCCTTTTTCTTTTCTTTTTTTTATTTTGAAAAAAAATGCAAATTTATTGTAAAATCAATGCACTAATCTTTTTATTAAAAAATGTAATATTTAATGCAAATTATGAGTAAGAGAAAAGAATTTGGCTTGCCCTATAAAGGAATTAAAGGTCAAACCATGATCAAAATTAAAATATAGATTTTTTCAACGTATCTTATCTATGACAAAAAATTTAATTAAGTGATTTTAAGTATTTTGTACCAATTTTTTTTTTCTTGAACCAGAGTATAGAGAGGAATATATGATATAAGACACTAAATGTAAAAAAAAAGATCTAATAAATACTTTAATTGAAGAAATTTATCTTTAAAATTTTCTAAACTTTACTCCCTTCTTCCTTTTAATTGTTATAGTTTTTCTTTTAAGAGTCAATCGATATAATTTTGACCAATATTTTAAAATAATGTAGTTTTTCATCATATTGATGGAGAAAAATTACAATTTATATTATTTTTCATATATTTTTTAAATATCTAAATTTTATTTTTAAAATGAAAAAGGTACAAATATACCCCTGAACTTTGATAAAAGATACATATATATCCTTCGTTATATTTTGGGTATAAATATATCTCAACCGTTAATGATTGGGTACATATATACCCCTCTCACTAACAGCATGCCACGTAGCATAATCTTAACCATTAATCAGTTTTTATATATTTTATCCCCAAATATCAACCCACCCTAATTTAACAGATTATCCGACCCATAGCTTGACCCGATTTCAAGGGAAGATTCAAAAGACGCGTCCTGTTATTCAACGCCGCAAACGGACGCGTTTCTCCCACTCTCTCGGTCTCTCACCAACACAAAAATCCTAACTGAATTTGTTTGATTCGTGCTTTTCTTCACAGCGTGATAGAGAATCGAGTAGAGATTTATGTGTGTTTCTTCTTCATCTACATCAATTATTTTCACTCTTTGAGTGTTTAAAGATTGATTATTTGTACATGTTTTGCTTCATTTGTGTTGAAAATTGAGTAATTTTCAAGAATACAGGGGAACCCATTTGTGTTTTTACTTCATTTGTGTTGAAAATTGAGCAACTTTCTTGTATTTGGTTCTGATCAGTTAAAATGGGAAGCATATCAAGAAAATATGCGTACAATGGAGAGATACTTCAGCTGGTACTATGCCTTGTACACGTTGTCTCTCGTGGTTGCTCTCACCTGTCTTGTTTATATCCAAGTCAACATGGCGTGGGCTTTAGGTTTTGGAGCTCCTGTTTTGCTAATGTTGTTTGCAACTCTTTCAATTGATTTGGGTACTCTATTCTACGTGAAGCTGAAGCCTTAATCGAGCTTAATTACTGGACTTTTTCAAGTGGTTGTAGCTGCTTATAGAAATAGATGTCATAGATTGTTGTTAGAGAGTGCAGATATACTATACCATCAAAAAAAAATCAAGTATAGTTCTTCCAAGTGATAAATTAAGGTAACTCCATTCTTACTAATCGTTTACTTCTCTGTTGGTCATTCTATCTTGTAATGGTAAATAGTTAATTGGTTATTTAGCCTGTATGCTTTTTCGTCCTGAATTGAACTATTATTTGATCCATCATTTTATAGCTGTTGCCCTTCTCTTACCTCTATAGGAAATTGTGAAGTTCATTTCTTTAACCTGCGCGAGCTGATAAATCAATGTGATACTGATTCAAGCTTTTGTTGTTTAAAGAGACCTCATGTCATGTTATTCAAAATTCATGATGCTTTTGGATGGTTTTCCCTGTCCTTATGAACTTGTTCATATTGCATTTTGACTTCAAATCACCTTTAGGTTTCTGAATAAAGCTTGCATTGTGCAAGATCCTCAGCTAGACTTGAGCCCAGATGGAGAAGCAACAGATCCTTGGCGTCTTTGCACTGTATATCAAGTAGAGGAGCTGAAAGCATTGCTCCATGTTGTTCCAATCTTGTTGACAGGGGTTGTATTGGCCATACATATAAGCCAAAGCTCTTTTCCAGTACTTCAAGCGAATACCATGGATCGACATATTAGTTCAAGCTTTGAAATCCCAGCTGCCTCATTTGGCATCTTTGCTGTCATCTCTGGTATACTTTGGATTGTCCTCTATGACTGTTTGATTCTTCTCGTTGCATCAAAATTGACTGGAAAACCTACTTATTTCAGCTCAAAAGAGAGAATAGAGTTTAGTTTAGTTCTTTTCTTCCTTTCAGTCTTAGTGGTGGCAGTCGTGAAAGGTGTCCGGAGAAGTATTGCAATCAAGAATGGTCACTCTGATGATCCAAAAGGTGTTATCCTTATGTCAACAGTGTGGCTACTTTCTCAGAATTGCCTTACTGGCTTTTGCATAGGCCTTGAATGCTATCGGCCAAAATGAATTTTATATATCAGAATTTCCTGGAAGCATGTCAAGTATTGCTGCTTCTCTAATAGGACTTGGTACGTGATACGGGACAAATGGCCTTCTTATCTTTTGATGACATTTTTGGAGGCCAACACATAGAGACTCAAGACTTGGTCACCTCGAGAAAACAAGAACATGCATGGAGGACCCGTTTTGAGCATAACTTAAAGCAATCTCGCGTGTGGAAGATTGCTTGGAGAATTTAAGGTTGAGGGCTCACGGTTTTGGGCCTTAATTAAGGGTATTTTGGACATTACACATGGTGTATTTACACGCCATGGCCGCCCCTCTCATTAAGGGCAAAGTGGTCTTTGTCTTCATTTGTAATATAGTATAAATAGGCCCCCTTAGTCTTATTTTCACTAGATTTGGAAGGATGAAGAATTGAAAAAACCTATTTTCTCTCTTTGAGAGTGTAACACCATTAGTTGTAGGACTTGGAAAAGTCACCCTTAGCATAGGGCTTGGAAAAGCCAATATTGATCTTTGTTTGGAAACGGTAGATCTTGAGGCGAGTTCATTCCCTTGGTGGTCACCGTAAGAGTGTGGTGTTGCTATCGTAAGTTCTAGGGGTCCTTAGATTTAATATATCTTTGGGTTCTTGGGTCTTATTGTAGTTTATGTCTCACTATCTATCTTTACATTTTCTTGTAGCCGTGTGTTTGTTATTTCTTAATAATATTGTTATTGTTCTTCATGTTCTTCATTCTCGTGTTGTTAATCTAGTGTGTTGTCCGCTGAAAATAGGTGTTAATCACCTCATTACATAGTGTTCTTGTTATAGATCTTGAATCCGAGAGGGGTCATTCAAAAGGGTCCTCGGTTCTCTTGAACTTGTGGACTGTTTTGAGTGTTTGTTTTGTGTTTCCGTTATTTTTCTTGTATCATTTGGTATCAAAGCATGGCTTGATCTTGTTCCTACAAGATCAATCTTGGGCTTGCTTGTTAGAAAATAAAAATAAAAAATAAAAAAATTGTTGAAAAGCTGAAAATTTCAGAAAAAAAATTGCAATCTGTCCATTTTGTGTTCTTGGCCGAAATAGTGTTATTGTTGTGTCTTGGCCGAGATTTTTACTTGTTTTGTTGTTTCTCGTGTTAGTTTTCTTCATATCTAACACTCTTGAGTCTAAATCTAAGTTTGAGCTTACATTGTTGGTGTGGTTTTCGTGAACTTGGACTTGACCGATTTGTTGTTGAACATTGTTGTGGTGGACTGTTTTGGCCTTGTGGCTTTCATCTTGTTGTTGTTATAAGCTTGGCCACGTGATATTGTTGTTAATTGGTGGATTGAGAACCATTTTGTTGAAGGTGTAGTTGTCTTGGCCAAGTGTTGGAGATATTGTTATTGTGGAATTTGGGAGTGGCCGTGTGAAAAATTGTTGGTGTTCTTGGAGATTATTGTTGTAGTTCTTGGTATTGTTGTTGTTGTTCTTGATGTTCATCACCACCTTCATATATTGTGGAAGATAAAGTGAATGTTAAATCTAAAAAGTTGAAGGAAAAGGGTGTATCATTTGTTAGTCTTGAAAGACACTACAACCAACAAAGACCTATCAATCAAGTCTCAACCACTTTCCAACACTTTTCCATGATTTACGGATCCATGTTTTAAGGAGAAGTACAATAAAGTCAAGTCTTGAAAGCTTGAAATTGAAAAGGGCTCCAAGACTTGTTTGAATTTCCCTCCTTAAACAAATTCCACCAAAGTCCAAATTGAAAAATTGACCAAGACTTGAAATTGGACAACAAAAGTTGTGTGGGACCGAAACCAATACGTGACTGCCATGTCATCACTGCTACTGTTCACGCAATATTTCCGAGCTCAAAATTTTAGATTCTTAGTTTCATCTTATTGTTTCATTAGTTTCATGTCTTGATTCTAGAATTAATTAACAACTAGTAATCACCTACTTAGTTGTAGATTAATTATTGAATCCGTTTCTTCGTGTCTTCGTTGTTTGTGTGCTTTTCTCATTTTTAACTCGTAGTAACTTCTTTGTTTCAAGTTCGTAAGTGAATTTTATTTTTGTGTCTTGAGTCGATCAAACAAGAATCTATTCCGGCCGCCAAGTAGAATTGACATCCTATTGACTACCGGAGTATAAGCAACTTTCAATATTCGCCGCTCCAAATTGTGAGGATCACAAAGGTGAGTGTATACGAGTGTTGGTGAGGAGCTTTACTACTAATCTTGTTTGTTCATTTTGTAGGTTTAAAGGGTGATATAAGGGGAACATGTCTTCGATAGCCGGGGATTATTGTGACTACAACATGGGAGACTATGATTGTAGTGAAGGGTTTTATGGCTACGAAGTTGAGGGAGATTGCGGAGGCTATGAAAATAGCCATGATCGAGACTTGGGCAGATTTGAAAGTTACTGTTTTAAGGGAGAAAATGAGGTGAATGAAGTGCCTAGTGCTTATGGTAACTTTGGAGATGATGTAGGACCTCGTGATGGATTTTATGATGATGTTGGGGCATGTGAGGAGTCTTACACTTCTTACTCCGAACCTAGATTTGGTGTTAGGTATAACCCTTTTGTTTGCAAAGCTTATGAGAGCTATGATGAGGGTACACGTGAGGAGTATGAAGATCCATATTCTCCACCTTGTAGTACTTCTTATCAAAGTCGATATAGTGTGAATGGTTATACTAGCTCTAGTGGAGGTTGTCCAATGGGAAGAAGAGGATATGCATCTCCAAAACTAAGGGGTACTCGTATGCCTTACAATGTAGATCCAAGAAAGAGTGTACACTCCGGAAAGGTGACTATTTGTGGGATACCGGGCTGCCTTATGGTGTTGAATGATAGGTACTATGGAAACTACATTCTTCCGTCCATGGTTAATTACTTGGGGTTATTGCGAGAGCCTTTACTTGTTCCATACTACTTGGGCGAGTTCACGGTTACCGAGAGGGTAAAAGTTGTCTTCTCCCAATTTGATTACCATGAGGAGGTGTGGTGCGATGTTTTTTCCTTAACCTACGGTCATATGAGCTTGGGTGCCGATTGGTTTGCACGACATCAAGTTCCTAACGTGCAAAATTGGCCTAATATTGTAAGAGACCAATGGGGAAATCGCCTCATAACATACTTGCTACCCAAACCGCAAAGAGAAATGTTTACCTACTCCAATCCGATTTATGATGAGAGACAAAAGATTGAGAGGAGTAAGGGAGTGCAAGGTGGCAATCCGAGAGTGGAAAAAGGAGAGGATATGTGGAGCGAAGTGAGGGGATTGCCACCAAACCGTGCTAACATTGGTTGTCCTTCCTTTTCTAAGGACATTTGTGTAGGTACCAACATGGCAAGCGAAGGCGAACAATGCCAAAAGGAAGTTGCTGCCCAAGCTTGTGGAGGTCCTTCACCTCACGGCAAGGAAGAGTCTACTCAAGATCTTAAAGGTAAAATAGCTAACTCTTACACTTTAGTGCATGTGAATGACAATTGTGTGGCTAGTAAGCCATTGAGTGTGAGTAGTAGCTTACTTATTTATGAGTCTAATGATTCCGTGCCTCTTGTTGATGATGTACATATTGTGAGTTTGGATACACTAGTTGATCCTATTGATGACGAAATTGACTCTTCTTGTAAGATCAATTTATGTCCACCTAGTGTTGAAGCTTATATGTTGAACGAAAGTACATCGTCTTGTGTAATTGGTGTTGATCAACTTGTTTGTGAAAATTGTTCCCCACTTGAGTATGTGTGTGATGTGCTTAATAGGACTCAAGTGAGTGAAGTATTTGAAAATGTTGGTCAACAAAGTGGGAGTGAACCCGAGATCTCTTCTTGGGGTAATCTTGTGTTTGGAACATCCTTGAAACCTGATATTGATCATTTAGAGTGCGAGGAACTTGCTTATTCCAAATCTGTCCGTGAGGTAGAACACACTCTCTTTAGGTGTAATGTCTTGTTTGAAGATGATTTAAACACTTCTAATGAACCTAGTGGTGAAAATGACGGTATAGCTTACCTTGGAAGCTATAGCCTATATGCTAACCCACTATGGTGTGACAACATTCCTCCTAAAGAGGGAAATCTCTTCTTGGAAGATGAGAGTACTCTTAAGGGTAAGGAATGTGTAGTTGCGGAAGCTACTTCTTCTTCTACTTTGTGTGATTTCATTGTTGAGAGTACTCATAGTGATTATTGGGAAACTAGTAGTGAGTACACACATGAGAGCACCTTAGTAGAAGTCGATTTGAGTGATACCTTTCTCTACTCTCTATTTGATTTGGATGATATGTATGTTATTGTAGAGAGTATGTCATTTAGTTTAGGTGTAGACCACGGGAAAGGGAAGTGTTGTCGAGACCCGTGTCTATGGCCACTTTTCCCATTTGACCCCGGTGCCAAATTTAGAAATGGTGATGTTGGTGCACCAAACTTGTTGCTTGGTCAACATGACAAGCAAAGTGTTACTTTTGATGTATCCTATAACCAAATCCTTTGTACATCTTTTATTGAGTTTTTAATATTCCTTTCAAAGGATTCTTGGTTATATTGCAAATATGTGCAACCTTGGCATGTTGAGATGATTTGTTATGCTAACCCTAACCCTCATGCCATGAGGAATTTGTATTTGTTTGTCCTCTCTTCGGTCTTGCAAGGTTTGGATTCGAGGTCGAATCCTTTTCAAGAAGGGGAGGATGATACGGGACAAATGGCCTTC
The DNA here is from genome assembly GCA_030864215.1 of Capsicum pubescens. Lineage (NCBI taxonomy): Eukaryota > Viridiplantae > Streptophyta > Magnoliopsida > Solanales > Solanaceae > Capsicum > Capsicum pubescens. The sequence continues at coordinate 131,907,308 of CM061549.1, forward strand.
TTATCTTTTGATGACATTTTTGGAGGCCAACACATAGAGACTCAAGACTTGGTCACCTCGAGAAAACAAGAACATGCATGGAGGACCCGTTTTGAGCATAACTTAAAGCAATCTCGCGTGTGGAAGATTGCTTGGAGAATTTAAGGTTGAGGGCTCACGGTTTTGGGCCTTAATTAAGGGTATTTTGGACATTACACATGGTGTATTTACACGCCATGGCCGCCCCTCTCATTAAGGGCAAAGTGGTCTTTGTCTTCATTTGTAATATAGTATAAATAGGCCCCCTTAGTCTTATTTTCACTAGATTTGGAAGGATGAAGAATTGAAAAAACCTATTTTCTCTCTTTGAGAGTGTAACACCATTAGTTGTAGGACTTGGAAAAGTCACCCTTAGCATAGGGCTTGGAAAAGCCAATATTGATCTTTGTTTGGAAACGGTAGATCTTGAGGCGAGTTCATTCCCTTGGTGGTCACCGTAAGAGTGTGGTGTTGCTATCGTAAGTTCTAGGGGTCCTTAGATTTAATATATCTTTGGGTTCTTGGGTCTTATTGTAGTTTATGTCTCACTATCTATCTTTACATTTTCTTGTAGCCGTGTGTTTGTTATTTCTTAATAATATTGTTATTGTTCTTCATGTTCTTCATTCTCGTGTTGTTAATCTAGTGTGTTGTCCGCTGAAAATAGGTGTTAATCACCTCATTACATAGTGTTCTTGTTGTAGATCTTGAATCCGAGAGGGGTCATTCAAAAGGGTCCTCGGTTCTCTTGAACTTGTGGACTGTTTTGAGTGTTTGTTTTGTGTTTCCGTTATTTTTCTTGTATCAGTACGGGAGTGGGATTCTTACTAGCTAGCTTTTTAATGAATACCATCGATGACTTAACCAAAAGAGAAGGGCGAGAGAGTTGAATATCGAGCAATATAAACAAGGGCCATTACGACTTACTATTATTTTGGTTCTTGCAGGATTTAGTCTGCTTAACACACACTGCTATATTATTTTTAGTAGAGCTTATGGTCCTTTTAAAGGGGAGGAAGAAAAGGTGATGGAATAAGATCCATGAATGTGTAATGTTGAGCAGGCCTGATATTAATGTTTGTATCAAATGATGTTGTAGTCACTAAACTTTGTGGAAATTAACTAACTATGGTTATGTAAAGACATGCTAATGTATTTATTGAATTGTTTTGATCTCGAATCCGAAATTTTGGTAAAATTTGACTTTTATTACCAAGGGAATAGTTAAATGTAAAACAGAACCCCCTTGCCACCACCTTAAGCTTCTACCTTCTACTTAGCAACCAAAGTGAGATTGAATATCCATATGGGGATGAATTTGTTCTGGATGGTCATTTAACTGTTGATTAAAAACAAACCTAAAGTGTTTCATATGAGTTGAAGTGTTTGGAACTATGTACAAAACTGTTGGTGAAAACACACCTAAAGTATTTTGCTATGAGTTGAAGTGGAAGTTGGAGTGTTCACTTAACAACTGTGGACAAGTTCGAGTGTCTGTTTATGTGTGTGCCCTTTTTGAAAAGTATATATACTCTAAGCTAAGAAGGGAAGCCTTCGAGTAATTGGTAAAGTTGTTATCATATTTTTTCATTATTGACTTGTTCAGTTAGTTTCTGTCAGGCTGGCTATTGGTATTGTACAGTTCAATTACTTGAAGAAAGACGCTTTTAATTGACCATCATGGTGGAACTGTATTGTGTGTTCAATGTACATATGTTTATACTTGTACAGTTCATTTTCTCATTGTTCTCTTGTAAACATATATACATAGCAGATGTGATAGTGTGGTGGTTTGTGATTTGATGAGTATCGTGCTGTCACATCTTTTTGCAGTGCTTTGTTCTTGACAATTTACTGGACTTAGTCGGCAGTTAATTGGGCTTGTTTTCGAAACAATTTAAGGGAATTTTCTTGAAAAAATTTAGTACTCAACCAAGTAGCATAAAAATGTGACAGTTCTGAAAATGAACACTGAAACTTTATTGGTACTCCTGTCTCAATTGACTGGTTCTTGGCACAGCTCGTGCTTGTCAGTTTGCGAACTATGAATTAATGATATTATATAATAAAATTTAAGTAACAATCCAAACGATTATTATATTTAAACAAACAATACAATATAATATGTAATGGATATGAAAATTAGTAACTACAAATATTATCACTTAATAAATATCCTGTTCTTTTTTTTGGACAATAAGTTAACATTCCCATTTCAACTAAATTATATACTTGCCGAGCAATAAGTATATTGAACATGTCCCGAAAATAAATTGACTGGCAGTAAAAAGAAAGGACCGTCCCCTAAGTCTATCAAAGTCCACAAAATGCAAGAACCTACAATCAAATGTGTTTAACAATGAAAAATTGGTCTCTCAACTTTGAAGCAACTCCAGATTCTATACCGATGCAGCATGCAGATTTTCAGCAAAGAATTAGGAAGATGCACATATCGTGCTCCAGTGGAACACTATCAAGAGTATTTTCTTAAGCTCTGGATGGTTGAATTCAGTTTGAGGAAGGGTGATGAGTTGGACTACCCAGACCTTTTTTGATAATCCAACCATTGTTTGATACGTGGTGCTCAAGGAACTTATCCAACGACACACCCTCAATTTTGATAGCCTCTGCAAAAATTGTCCTTGAAACTTTCTGGTAGGTTATTGAAAGGACATGAACAACATATGCTCGAATTGCTTGTTCGAAACCAGAAACAGCTTCAACTATGTGTCGGCTCTTTGCAGCTTCATCCCAAAATTAGCGGAACCTTGCAGTCTCTTAAGTATGTGAGAGAACAATTAGTGTCTTGAATTGCTCTTCCATTTGCACTCGTTCCGGGATTAGGAAGAGACAAGAGGCTGAAATCTGGAGCTGGCATTGCTATTAGAGCCTTAACCAAAATATGTGCAACAATTGGTGTACTCACTCTCTCCGGCTCAAACTGATAAAGACAAGCAGGCAAAGATTTGCATCTAGATTGTATGTTTGAGACGAAACCTGTTTGTTAACATAGTTTTCAAGATCGGGGAGGATATTTGGGTTGTAAGGGTTAACAGCAATGAACTGCTCTACAGTGTGAGCAAGCTGTGACTTCTCGTTAGTCGCCTATTTTCCCATTTTTCTAAACTGTTAACAGAATTAACAAATATCTTGATAAATCTTTCTGCACTAAATATCACTGGGAATGCAGACAAATTGCCAAAGTTCGCCGTTAGAACTACAAGCAAGAGCAACAGAGGCATGACTATGATGAGTCTCAGGGACAGAACAAGTAATCAAACAGTTGAGAGAATTTGAACAAGTAACACTACTCCCAAGCTTATTCTGCTGCGGCAACTTGGTTGGGGTGCCCTTCACATCAGAGGTAGAAAAACTCACCTCAGACTCATCAGGGACACTTACTACTGGTTCATTTTGAGCTGCAGAGTAGAAATCTAGTCAGTACATGATCTTGAGTTTTTCTATTATAGGCAACAACACCAAAAAATGGCACTATGGTGAAACTTTATTGGTACTCCTATCCCAATTTTATGAAACAAACTAACCAATATTAGAAGATTTTCCAACATCTTCATTTTCAGTCATTGTGAAAGGAAGATCAATAACAATGTTGTTCCTAGAAGCTGATGATGATAAGTAACTCTAGACAAAGAGTTTGTTACCACATATAATCCACGTCAAGAAAGTTTCATTATTCATTTCACCGGAGCTGGTTACATTACCTTAACAAAAATACATGTGCAGTTTTAAAATCAATCACTTGAGAAGATAACACTTCACTATAAAGCATGCATTCAAAGCACTGGGATATTTGAACTTATAACTCTATCTTAATTATGGAAAAGTAGACACAATATAGAATAACTACAACAATAAAGTTTAACTCAGTACCAAGCTTGGACACAAGTCAGACAATCCGTAAAGTTTACAAAAACTTTATTGTTTCCTGCTAACTGTAAAGTTTACAAAAACTTTATTGTTTCCCACTAAGTTGTTTGGACTCTCCAAAAATGTTGTCGCACCCATATCGGATCCTTCAATAATACACTATTTTTTGAGGATCCGATAAGCACCCATAGATATTTTTGAATAATCCGAGCAACTTAGGCTTCTTGAGACTATTTTTATACCAACAGCAAAGGGAGTGATGAATCAAATAATCCTATTTTAGTTTAAGAAGAATAAAGATCAAAACAGGAACTGTACTAGGAGGACCGAAAAATGAAAGCAGGTTAGGAATCTCACTAATCTTGTCACATTAAGCTTCATGTCATCACGAAAAGACTGGTGAAACTTGGTAACTAATGAAGAAGTTGTAGCAGCCCTTTGCTCTCCAAAATATGCTAAAAGATGTGTAAAAACGTGATAAAACATGTATTTATAGTATAGGAGTAAGACCATTCCGTGTTGGACAAGAAAACCTTCAGCTATTGAGACCGGGACTAGGTAGGGCGTCACCCTGGGTTTAACCCCGCTACAGGCAAGGCGTCGCCTACAAATCGCTCTAAGCCTCTGGAATTTGTTGTTCAGAATTTTTCTTAGGCAAGGGAGCACCGAAATGAGCCCGCGTTGCGGGATAATCGTGGTTAGGACCAACACGCGCCAGTTGGTTACTATTTTGGGCCTATTCTGAATCTATTGGTGTTTTGTACGTGTCCACCGGACACTCCTACAGTCCACACACACCCAAGACATTCCATGGGTCCAAAAGTGCATCATTCTGCATATTGTGCCTTCATTGAGCCATTCCGAGTCTTTTTGAGCTGTTCCCACTTAAATTGAAGCTTGTATACCCTTAATATATCATCATCATCCATAAATAAAGCATCCTATAGCATTAAATACAATAATTTAAATCTCAAAACAACACAACATCCAACACAACGAACTAGAAACACGAGCTAAGCATAGGATAATTTCACTTTGATCTTTAACTCATTGTTTTGACCCTTGGCTTGATCCAATTGACCCTTGAGCATTATCAACAAGTTGTTTCACATATAATTACACATAAAAACTATTTGTAACACTTTAAACACTATAGAATCCACCGAAATCAACTAGACAAGCACCTAGCTCAAGCTAGTAACACTAGTTTTCCAGGTTGAACTCTAAATGAATCTTTTAGGTACAAATTTGATTAAAACTCTCTTTGAACATCATAAACACAGAATTTAACACTTTGATACACATTTATCTCATTATCAACTCATATAGCACACGAATCATTCTCAAAACAAGGCTAAAAAGGCTAGAATAGTGTCACTAGAATGCATAAATACACCCAACATCACCACTCCACACTGAAAGCCCTGTTCATCCTCGAACAACTCTTTACTATAAACCTTATGAGCTTGAGATTCTACACTTATACTACATTCAAGACACTCAATCTAGTACTACAATGACTACACCGAATGCAAGTTTCTACACTAAGCATGTTATTTACACAATTGATAGCTCATGAACACTACTCCCAAAACATCCTAGCCTCAAGAATTGACTCAACTAGTTGGAAAACTCATGCTTATAATTCAATCAAGGACATCATACAAATCACCCACATTCATCAAATATGTGCCCTCACAACAAGAGAGTTACCCATATCCACTCACAATAATACAATTTATTACATAATGGGTATAAGAATCAAATTACGTTCACTCTCACAAGGAGTTCACAAGTTACACACAATGAACCATAGGATTTCCCTTAGTATAATGCTCCACTAATATTAGAATGTCAAGTATAGAATCAAATAGGTCTTTTCCGAGTTGTAATGTAGGCTAAGAGACGGGTAGGAATTATTTGGGAATAGTGACTAACCTTTCTAAGCACTTTAATACACTACATTATACATTTAGAACCAATCTCCAACAACCCATTTACACCAATTTTTGTCTACCCCATTCTTTTATTTTGCCCCATCTCTTTTAGGCATTTTCACAAACACATGGTGGGCATATTGTTTATTCCTTCAAGATTTGATTTTTTTTCTTTTTCTACAATCATGGGAATATTTATAACACCATTTATATCACTCCCAACCATCACACATTAATTATAAACACCAATAGATTTTACCTTGGGGCATTAATTTCACCCTTTTTTTCTTCAATTTCTCAAACTCCTTTTTTCAATTATTTCTCTTTTTTTTTTTCAATTAAAGCACTTAGGTGTTTTTTGTATCAAATTATGGTCTATCAAAGAAAGGAACTAGGCTACATATGAGGCTACCAATGAAAACAAGCTAAAGGCTCAATGGGGTTAACTAGGATAATGCATAAAAGGCAGGACAAATAAAAGCTATAAAACAAGGCTATCAAAGAAATGCCTAAATCATCTCCTAAACCCACATTCTTTATTTTGCTTCACCCACACACCGGGCAAGTTCTTGACATCACATGCAACAAAGAATATAGAAATACCTCACATCACACATGGCACATGCTTAAGTTTGTAGGATCATCATAGACTTCCAACCCAATAATAGCAAAAATTTAAAATTAAGTCAACAAGTACAAGAGTCACAAACATGAGCCTAAGAGTCTCAAAAATAGGAATTCACTCAATCAACATGATTTTACAAACAAACCCACTTGCATCATGTAATCAAAAGTAGCACTAACCAAAATATCTCACACAATTTTTTTTAAATTGAGCCAAAATTTGGGAATTTCCCCACCCTCACTTAAAAATCTACTTTGTCCCTAAAGTGAATTTTAAAGGTAAGAGATAGAAATACCCCTTGAGGCCTCTAAGCCTAGCTAGTTGCATTTTTTTTGCATAAAGGAGGTCCATGGGACCCCACACTCAGTCTTTGCCATGCTTCTTAGCTCAAGTTTATGGTCCTCAGACTTCCCATTAACCAGTGACTCAACCAAAAACAAAAACTACGTGAAATAAAAACTAAAAACTGAAAAGAAAACATACCTAATTAACTTAGGTTACCTCCCAAGAAGCTCCTGATTTAGTGTCGCGGCACGACTGATAACGCTCAATCTACAGCTCTCGTTTGAGTGTAAAGCGGTCGTTAGCAAATATAGAACCCAACCTGGGTTGGGTGTCGATCCCACAGGGAATAGCTTGGCCAACAAGTAAGTAAAATTACTAAACTTTTGGTGCAAGTCTCGTAAGAAGGGGGGATTCTTGTTTTGCAAGTAATGTAAACAAAAGCTGAAAATAATAAAGTAAAAAGAGAGAGATTGTTACGTTGGTTGTAAACAATGAGAATTGAAGCGTTGGGGTTATGTCCACCTTCTGAGGTATACGTCTCTATTGGCTATGAGTGTGTAGAATTCTGACATGCAATTGCTTATAGAGGATTGTAGTCGATGGTAAATCCAAGCGTCTCTCGACCTAAACAAGGACTATTTCACTTTAACTCTCTCGAGCTTAAAGCGTGTCTAACGGTACGAATTCTCCAAGAGGTTAGTCCAGTTACGGCACTAGCTTTTTAATAGGAAAGGGTGTCCTACTACCTTGACATTATCTCTTTTCCAGACAAATAACTTTTCTCTCGAACAAGTTAAATGTTAGACTGACGTATTCTTGCGTTTGCAACCGCAAAGAATGTAGATTTAAGATGAAGAGAATAATGATATAAGCAATATACGTGCCTCAAACTCACAAACTCACAGCAATAGATAGTAACTCATTCGGCTTCCATAACCCCAACAGAGAAGTTTAGTTACCCATGAATGCTAAGGAGATCACGATTGACATTGTTGTTATACCACAAGATTGAGTAATTTCGTGTAGCTTAGGTGGTAGGCGTGAGGCGTGATTTCCTAGGCAAAGTAACGATTCTCTTGTTGTGGAATTTAAGAATAGAAGAGTAGAAGAAGAAAAATAGAATTGAATTGTGAGATGTTAAGAAAATGTTAGAAAATGTAAAAAGATGATAGAAGATGTAAGAAGATGCTAGAAGATGTTCTAAAATCTCTAGCATGATAGGGTATTTATAATACCCGTATCCTAATCCTACTAAGCTAATGAAATAAATAACCAAATCCTACTAGACTAATGAAATCCTTAACCCAAATGTACTAGGTTAAGGTAACATTATCATAATCCACATAAAATAATGAAATACATAACCTAATTGTACTAGGTTAATGTATCATTGTCAAAATCCAGCTTTATGTCTGTAAGTCCCCAAAGTCTTCAGAATTGCTGTTTTAGCCCGGGACAGATTTTCCATGCAGCAGTTTTGGTCCTTAGGCGTGTAAAATCCCTTCCCTTCCTTCGTGAGCTTTCTTTTGCGTCAAGTAAGCCATAAAATGCTGAATTCTGCATCATTTATACCTGAAACTTTACTAATCATGTTCGTTAGCTCATTTACAGGAAAAGGGACTAAAAGTGCATGAAATATATAATTTGTTCTCAAAACTAGGCTAAAATATGGGCAAAATATATTGATATGGGCGCGTAAATTCGCCTATCATCAACACCCCACACTTAGAGCTTTGTTCGTCCTCGAACAAACTATCATGTCCTTCTAAACATCAACTTAGGGTTTTACAGCAACAACACAAAATATTCGTCAAGACAAGCACAACAATTATCAACAAAGAGTAGTTTTCCGATCATTAGTAGAAACAGTTTAACCTCTAGCATAGACTCGTGATGGTGGTCAACTCATATTCGAAGGTTAAGGCACAAAGAATCATACAAGACTACCCAAAACTCATCAACCATGTGTGTCTCACAATATATTACCCATAATCACTCACAAGTATAGCATATTTTTCAAACATGGGTATCAAAATATCCTTGCTCTCGCTCTCACAAAGAATTCATATGAAGCAACTGATGACCATAGGCTTTCCCTTAATGTAATACTCTACTAAATGTCAGAATGCTAAGCTTAGGATCAAGTAGGTCTTTTGATGGTTGTAATGTAGGCTAAGGGACGGGTAGGACTATTTTGGCCAGGAATAGTGACTAAGTTCCTAAGTGCTTTAATACATCACTTTGTATCATTGACACTTTTTTTTTCTTTCAACCTTTCTTTATTTTACTCTACCACCCTTGTTCTCCTCTTTTGTTTTTCAATTTTAAGCACAACTCGCTTTTCAGCTTTCTTTTCCTTTTTCTTTTCACAACATACCTCTTATGATAGCACTTTCTTTTTCATAACACATTCAAGCACCATTACAATTTATAGCATCATACTCACCTAATTTCCTCTTATGTTGTCACATGACTTTTTCACTTTAAAGCACTTAGGAGTTAGGATCAAATTACGGTCTTGAAAAAAATGGATTAGGCTTACATACAAGGTTGTCAAAGAAAATAGGCTAAAGGCTCAAAAGGGTTTAACTAGGATGATGCCCATGAGTAGGTAAAACTGAAGGTAAATAAATATAGGTTGTCAAAGAAATGCCTAAATCACCTCCTAAACTTACACTCCTTATTTTCGCTTTGCATACATACCAGGCAAGTTCTAGCATCAGCCACAAACATAGAATATACTATTATCTCACACACACAAGGCACATGGTCGACTTTATTGGAGGTAATATAGACTCTTGACCCAACAAGTGAAGGAATTGAACCACACAATATCACATAATGAGTCACAACTGGAGCCTAAACGTCTCAATAGTCATAATTGTAGCACATACTCTTGTTATAATCTCATGCTGCCTATTAGAATAATCTCATGCGAAGCTAAGTTAAAAAAATATTAACTACTAAAAAAAATCTTAACTAAAAAATGAAACAAAAATAAAACAAAAGCAAACAAACATAGATGCGAGTAGAGAAGTATAGCATGCAATACCACCACCCCACACTTAGTCGGTACACTGTCCTCAGTGGAAAATAAATAAGAAGAACCTGGTTAGTCGGACTCATCCTCTATGTCTGGGGTCATACCCCTTGCATTGGAATCATCATCAGAGTCGTCATCCTTAGAAGTTCCTCATAAGTATCCCACTTAATTCCAAGCGTGAGTCTAGGTATTTGCAGCGAGGAGGGTTCTCCTTGCTCCTTGCGGCCTCTTTTCTTGCTCTTTTGGGAAGTGGTAGCCTTTTCTTTGCCTTGTCTTGCTTTGGGTGCCATTGTACCTGAGACTTGAAATAGTGTTAATGGTAGCACAATCCCAATTGATACAATCTATACACAAGCAGTAGGGGTACCACCCCACACTTAGTTTGTTGCTACAAATTAGTGAAGTGAAAGTGGTCGATTACTTAGACTTCATCGACATGCATTTTAGGAGCTATATTCCAACGAGAAAATCAGAGATATATCACTTCTTGCAACCTTTGCAATACTTTCATGTTAGGTATAACAAGACTACTACATAGGGATTACATCATGGTATCGTTTCTATCAATAAACTCAACCTCCTATGTTGGTAGGCAATTATAAGTCTTATTCCGATGAACGGGATATTCTAACATGTAAGTATTCAAGTGACAAGATTATGCAATGTTCATTACTATAGAAATTCTTCAAGTAGTATAACAATGCATCAAAATCAAATTCAAGTCGGACATAAGTTAAGAGTATCCTAACGCACATGTTCACTCACTTGGTTTTGTATCAACAATTCAAACACGTTCACATCACCAATACTTTTTCAAGATTTAGCAATTCATAATAGGTGTAGTAAAGTAGTACTTACAAAATATAAATGAAGATAAAGTAGTACTTACTTGGTTGAAGCCTTTGGATGATGTTCTTGTGACGAAAAAGAGCAAAAAGAAACTTTTTGATAGGTTTTGGAGACTATAGGTGGTGCGTAAGCTAGGTTTCCAATGTGTTTTTGGTTCAAGACTAAGTCTCATATTTATAAGAAAAGGTTGGGTCGAGTTTTGGCCCATTAAAATCGGATTTGGAGACCAAAAGTGACCATAGGTGGTGCCTAATGCTTTGCCTAGTTTAGCAGAATGCCATAGTATATGCCAAGCATTTATTTAAGAATGCCATAGCATATGCCATGCATTTATTTAAGAATGCCATACACTATGCGGCGCATTGTCTATGGCATTTAGGGACATATGCGGCGCATAGTGTATAGCATTTGAGATACTGAGACCTAATGCTATAGCATAGGCGGCGCATAGTGTATAGCACACTTAAGAATGGGCGGCGCATAGTGTATAGCACACTAGATTCCGAGACCTTAGGCTATAGTATAGGTTGTGCATCGTTCGTGGCCTAGTTTTACCAAGGCCTAGCCTTCCTCGAAGCCTATTTTGGCGTGGGAAAGGCTCAATCCATAGCCTTATGCATCACCCTTCCTAACTTACCAACTTTACCATACAATGCGTCCAAATCGTCAATTGAAATCAATCTCCTCGTTGACTACTTCTTGCACCTATATTCTCTCAAACAAATGAAAACTATTAGTACGATGGGTTGCCTCCCACCAAGCGCCTTAGTTTTGGTCGTGGCACGACTCTTATTTTTGGTTTTTTCATTTATCAAAATCAAATCAAGTACTAGAATGAAAGAAAACGATAAACGATAAATGAAAAACGATAAACGATGGGTTGCCTCTCATCTAGCGCCTTATTTATTGTCGTGGCACGACATGGTTACCTCGAGTACTCAGTCTTCGTCGGGATAGATGGTGGATCGTTTTCTGAATGGATTCAGACGATAATGAGGCTTACTTGTAGGAGGGGTACCAATTATATCATCAATAGTCCAACCCATAGCTCTCATGTATCTCTTTAGAGTAGAGATGAGAGCGTCTACGTGCTGTTTACTTAAATCATCCGCACTCACCGGAAGTATCTTTATACTTTCCAAGAACACACACCTTAGATAATCGGGGAGCTCTTGCGATTCTAGTGTTGGTGTCTCGTCAATGGGAGTCTTCGCTGTTGGTTGATTCTTGAGATCACAATCCGGTTGCTTAGGAGTATAAGACTCTATTTCTGTTAGAGCACCCATAAGTTCTTCATAATCTTCATTATCCTCATGCTCAACTTTCAGTGGCGCAGCAGGCAATGGCTCAACAGTAGGCTGTTTCTCTATAGATAATGCTTTCATATCCTCATGATGAACATCAGCTACAGATAACTCATTCATATCGCTGGGCTACTTCATGGCTTTGCATATATCAAAGCGGACCACTTCGTCATTAATTCGAAACAAAAGCTCATTATCTTTCATGTCAATAAACACGCTTCCAGTTGCGAGGAAGGGGCATCCCAAGATTATGGGAACCTCTGAATCTTCTTCACAATCCAAGATGACAAAGTCTTCTGGAAAGATAAATGAAGAAACCTTTACCAAGACATCACATAGAATACCAACCAATCGTTTTACCGACCTATCTGCCATAACAAGCCTCATGTTAGTTGGTGTAGGATCTCCTAACCCCAACTTCTTGTAGATCGATAATGGCATCAAGTTGATGCTGGCTCCTAGGTCACATAATGCTTTGGCAAAGTTCAAAGATCCGACGGTGCAAGGAATAGTGAAAGCTCCGGGGTCGGCCTTCTTCTGAACTATCGATCGGGTAGCAATTGCACTACAATGATGCACATCATCCTTCAGCTCATAACTTGCTGCCCTCTTCTTAGTCAAAAGATCTTTCATAAACTTCGCATACCCAGGCATTTGTTCAAGTGCCTCTACCAATGGAACATTAATGGTCAGTTGCTTCAACATAGTCATAAATTTGCTGAACTTAGTGTCATCCGCCACCTTCTTCAATCTTTGGGGAAAAGGTGGTGGTGGGTATGGAAGTGTTCTCTCCATGGCTTTCTTCTCCTCTTGCTTCCGTTTTTCCATTTTTTCAGGCTGCACGTCACTGGGCGTGACATCCTTGACGTCAGGATTGGTTGTTGCGGCATCTTCTCCTTTTACGTTATCATCCATGTCCGCAACTTCGTCAACCACTTGCTTGCCTTTTTCTGAAGGTTCCAGCACCTTACCACTTCTGGTAGTGATGGCCATGCATGACCCATCATTCCTTGGGTTTTGCACAGTATCGCTAGGTAAAGTGCCGACCTTTCTTTGATTGAGTGCTGCTGAAAGTTGGCTCAGTTGCTGCTCTATTTGCTTGATTGAAGTGGAATAAGAATCAACTAGTTGTTTCATGGAAGACAAATCATTAATTACCTCAGTAACTCCCGCGCTTGTTGCTTCCACTCCTTTCAATAATTTAGCCATCATGTCTTCCATACTTCCAGAATTAGATGTGGTGGTATCACGTCTACCATGGGGAACATATACACCACTCTTTTCATTGTTTTTTCTCCAACTACCTTGGTCCTTGTTTCCAGAATTATCATAATAGTTCCGACCTTGGTTTCCTTGGGTATTCCCACGGAAACCCCCCTGATTGTTCAAGTAGTTGGCCTCCTCTTCCGAATCAGATTCGTCTCTTCCTTTTAGCGCCACAGCTTTCACTTTTTCGGTCTTCCCTGATAATAAATGCTTTGTCAGAAGATCCACTTGCGTTTTCATGTGCGCTAAATCTTGATCACGTTCTTCTTTTCTTCTTCTTTGGTCTGCAGTCATGCCTATAGATAAGGTGGGGCTTGCTACCTCAGAATCTCTGGTATGCCAAACTCTACTTTGTTTCGTCATGCGATCTAGCATATTGCTTGCTTGACCAAAGGTGAGGTCCATAAAAGATCCTCCAGCTGCGTTATCCACCACTGGCTTAGTTATTGAATTCAAGGCTCTATACAATATCTCCATGAGGTGAACATTAGTCATGTGATGGTTTGGGCATCTCGCTAGCTTTGTCTTGAACCTCTCCCATGTTTCATGAAGAGCTTCAGTGGGAAGCTGACGAAAGTTGCTGATTTCATCTCTCAATTGTGCCCTTTTGGAAGGCGGAAAAAATCTTTCTAGGAAAGCGTCTCTCAATTGCCTCCAATTTGTAATTGAATCAGGAGTCAGCCCATTCAACCATAGTGTTGCCTCCCCAGACAGAGACAATGGGAATAGACGTAATCGAATTGCATTCTGACCAACACCAGGATTGTCAAAAGACTTGCATGTAGAAATAAAGTTGATCAGATGCATATTCGGATCATCGCCTGCTAGTCCACCAAATAATCCCTTGAGTTGCAATAACTGAATCATGGTGCTTGTGATGTTGAACTTGGCTCCGGGCGCTAATGGTGGAGGAATAATGGCTCCTGTGGCTCCGTCTCCATCAAGATCATCATCATCATCATCGAACGGTATTTCACGTTGTGCATCCATTGATGCACTGAACAAAAACCTGCAGTAAACAAAAACAAAAACTAAAAGTAAAAGTACGAGAGTCTTCGACCAAAGGGTCTAGTAATTATTACGAACTTAATTGACACTTGTATTCCCCGACAGCGGCGCCAATTTTTGATAACGCTCAATCTACAGCTCTCGTTTGAGTGTAAAGCGGTCGTTAGCAAATATAGAACCCAACCTGGGTTGGGTGTCGATCCCACAGGGAATAGCTTGGCCAACAAGTAAGTAAAATTACTAAACTTTTGGTGCAAGTCTCGTAAGAAGGGGGGATTCTTGTTTTGCAAGTAATGTAAACAAAAGCTGAAAATAATAAAGTAAAAAGAGAGAGATTGTTACGTTGGTTGTAAACAATGAGAATTGAAACGTTGGGGTTATGTCCACCTTCTGAGGTATACGTCTCTATTGGCTATGAGTGTGTAGAATTCTGACATGCAATTGCTTATAGAGGATTGTAGTCGATGGTAAATCCAAGCGTCTCTCGACCTAAACAAGGACTATTTCACTTTAACTCTCTCGAGCTTAAAGCGTGTCTAACGGTACGAATTCTCCAAGAGGTTAGTCCAGTTACGGCACTAGCTTTTTAATAGGAAAGGGTGTCCTACTACCTTGACATTATCTCTTTTCCAGACAAATAACTTTTCTCTCGAACAAGTTAAATGTTAGACTGGCGTATTCTTGCGTTTGCAACCGCAAAGAATGTAGATTTAAGATGAAGAGAATAATGATATAAGCAATATACGTGCCTCGAACTCACAAACTCACAACAATAGATAGTAACTCATTCGGCTTCCATAACCCCAACAGAGAAGTTTAGTTAACCATGAATGCTAAGGAGATCACGATTGACATTGTTCTTATACCACAAGATTGAGTAATTTCGTGTAGCTTAGGTGGTAGGCGTGAGGCGTGATTTCCTAGGCAAAGTAACGATTCTCTTGTTGTGGAATTTAAGAATAGAAGAGTAGAAGAAGAAAAATAGAATTGAATTGTGAGATGTTAAGAAGATGTTAGAAGATGTAAAAAGATGATAGAAGATGTAAGAAGATGCTAGAAGATGTTCTAAAATCTCTAGAATGATAGGGTATTTATAATACCCGTATCCTAATCCTACTAAGCTAATGAAATAAATAACCAAATCCTACTAGACTAATGAAATCCTTAACCCAAATGTACTAGGTTAAGGTAACATTATCATAATCCACATAAAATAATGAAATACATAACCTAATTGTACTAGATTAATGTATCATTGTCAAAATCCAGCTTTGTGTCTGTAAGTCCCCAAAGTCTTCAGAATTGCTGTTTTAGCCCGGGACAAATTTTCCATGCAGCAGTTTTGGTCCTTAGGCGTGTAAACTCCCTTCCCTTCCTTCGTGAGCTTTCTTTTGCGTCAAGTAAGCCATAAAATGCTGAATTTTGCATCATTTATACCTGAAACTTTACTAATCATGTTTGTTAGCTCATTTACAGGAAAAAGGACTAAAAGTGCATGAAATATATAATTTGTTCTCAAAACTAGGCTAAAATATGGGCAAAATATATTGATATAGGCGCGTAAATTCGCCTATCATCAACGACCCAACTCAATTCAACCATATTCCTTCACCCTTTTACTCCCTTTTGGGAGCCATTTTTTCATTCGTTTCAGACCTCTTGAGTCTGCACTCTCAAAATCAACATCTTTTTCAAATTCAACCTTTATCATGTTTGGAAATAGTAGATTTAACTTGGACCGCTCAATCAGGTACTGCGAAGAGGTCTTTGGTGGATTCACCAGCCCGCACTTTTCCCCTTCAATCATATTGATCATACATAAATCTTTAATTTAGAATTTTACGATGGGTATTTTGTAAACATTAAATATCACCTCTTTATTAGCTACCCTTATTTTGAGCTTGCCTTCTCTAACATCAATCAAGGTCCCTCCAGTTGATATGAATGGATGCCCTAATATGATTGGTACCTGTTCATCTACCTCAAAATCATGAACAATAAAGTCAGTAGGTATAATGAACTTACCAACCTTTATGAGGACATCCTCAATTATTCTATCCAGATTTGTAAATGTCCCATCTGCCAGCTGCAACACCACGGTGGTAGGTTTCGGTTCTCCCAGGCCTAATATTTTAAACAATGATAGGGGTATCAAATTTATTCTTGCCCCTAAGTCACTCAATACATGGAGCTCTTTACTCCTAATTTGAATAGGGATAGCAAACTTCCCCTGATCTTTTAATTTCTTAGGGATTTTTGTATCATCACAGCACTACACTCTTCAGTGAGTGTTATAGCTCTGATATCCTGTAGTTTCACCTTATTATCCACCACATCCCTCAAGTACTTTACATACTTGGGCATACTCTGCAAAATATATAAAAGAGGTAAATTAATATGAAGCTCTCTGAATGTATCAAAGAACTTCTTAAACAGTGCATCTTCTTTCACTTTAAATTGCCTCTGAGGGAATGGTAATGGCAGTGTTATCTTCACTTTTGTTTCAACAAATTTCGGTCTCAAGTACTCAGACTTCCTTAAATTTTTAGCAATTTCTTCATGAACCTGTTTAGTCACAACCTTAACATCTACCTCCTTTGTTTGCTTTGGAGGTCCTTCTTGAATCTCTTTACCACTTCTTAAGGTGATTGCCATACCCTATTTTGGATTTTTTGTGTCAGCTGGCAAATCTCCTTGTGGTCTAGTATTTATTGCCTGTGATAATTGGCCCACTTGTAACTCTAAACTTCTTGTGGCCGCTTGTTGATTCTGTAATTATGCCTTTTGACTTTTTATATCCATAAATAATTGTGCTTGACCAGCTAAGAGTTATTTCAACATGTCTTCCATGTTGCTCGTTGACTGATTTGATTGGGTCTGCGGCTGTGGAATTTTCTATTGCTGTGCATTCCAAGGCTGAGTCTGCCACTTCATGCTGTAGGCATTACCATAATTTGGCCTTTGAGCATTACCTACATGCATCACAGATTCTAGATTTGAAGTACACATGGCCACTGCATGACCACTATTTCCGCATACCTTACACCAACCTATAGCTTGTTTGATGGTATTGACTATGGCTGCAGGTTGTGCTATTCCTAACTTCATTCCGCTGAACTGAGTGTTGATCAAATTTTGTAAGGGAAAAACCTGTGCTGATAAGGCTGTGAAATAGTCCACCTCTAGTACGCCCATAATTCTTTTTGTGGCAGTTCTAGAATCTGAATACCACTCTAGATTTCCTTGTGCTATGTGGTTCAACAATGTGTACAGCTCATCATAAGTCAATTCTAATGCTTGATCACCTGTGACTGAATCTAGCAAAATCTTCGTATTATGATCAAGAGCTTCTACAAAAGTATGAGCAAGTACCTTATTGGATTGTTGGTGGTATGGACAATCTCGAAGAAGAGCCTTAAAGCATTCCCAAGCATGATAAAGGTTTTTATCATGCTTCTATTTAAAGCTCACTATCTCAGTATGAAGTCTCGTAGTCCTGCCTGATGGAAAAAATCTGATGAGAAATTTTTTGGCTAAGTCATCCCATAACGTAATTGAATAGGCTGGCTCCAAATTCAACTATTTTTTTAGCTTCCCCTAAAAGTGAATGGGGAAATAGTATCAGCCTCACATAATCTGGATTCACCCTAGTCGGAGTAAATGTATCTATAAGCTCAATGAAGGTCTGTAAGTGGAATTGTGGATCCTCATGCAAAATCCCTACAAACTGTCCACTGCTAATAAGAAGATGCACCATATTGTGTTTTAACTTGAAATTCCCCCCAATTGCCGGCCTTTGAATTAGGGAAGTCAAGTTCGTTGGAAGTGGGACTGCCACTTCCCTAACTGTCCTTCGGGCTGGTTATTCTTCAACCATTGGAGCAGTATTCTCTTGGTCTTCTTGGATTTTAGGAATTCTGGGGAGAAAGATTGCTTCTCACCTGCATTGGTAAAAGTCTTGCTCGGGTTCAGAGCTTGGTTCTACCAACTCTTGATCTCTTGCCAACTTATCAACCTAAAAACCTGTTTCCTGCAATAACAAAACCAACACCAAGCATTAAAAAACCAAATAAATCTAAAGTAAAACTAAAATAAACAATTGCCAAAATACAAGTCCCCAAAAACGGTGCCGAAAACTTGATAGCGCCCAAGCGCACACGCAAGTATACATGGTCTTATCAAGTAGTATAGTGGCCTTTAAGAAAGCAAGTATAGATCCCATAGAGACTTGATTTAACAACGATTCAATTTTAGTTCACAATATATATTCAATTGATGCAAGCATAACCAAAAAGAGAGTTTAGAATTTGTAAATTGTAGAAAAATAAATAATGCAGAAATTATAGATCTTCAAACAATCAATAGGACAAAACTCAGGCTTAAAGTACTTTGACAATCATACTATGTCTTGAATTCCATTCATTAACTCGCTTAACTTGATTGTAGATTCGTAGGGTTAATTTCATGATTATGGTTTCCCAACCTCTAATCCTTTACCTAAGTTGAACCTTACAACTACATCGTTGAGCGGGGATGTAATGATCCAATTAGTTATTTAAACTATCATCCTATGTTTGAATCAATTAAGGCTCCTAAGTACATCTCTATCCTAGGTTCTAAGTTCAATTCTTTATTTTATAAAAGAATAAAACCCATTATTTATTCATCTCCATGTTCTATCTCCTATTTCCTCTCCCAAGATCAAAAGGTAGACAATTGATATATTCTAAGGGTCGTGAATCCTTAAAATAGTTAAATCAAAGATGAACACACAACCAATAATGATAATAAAAATTAATGAACTTAATTGAAAACAAAAGTAATCATGTCTTTGGATTTAACCCCAAAAAAGGCATTTATCCACGCATAGTTATAATCGTAATCACAAAATTGTAATTAACGACTAAAAACATGAATGAACTAAACAAAAATAATAAAAACCTAATGAAGAAGTTGTAGAAGACCTTTTCTCTCCAAAATATGCTCAAAGATATGTAAAAACATGATACAACATGTATTTATAGTATAGGAGTAAGCCTATTCTGTGTTGGACAAGTAAACCTTCAACTATTAAACCCGGGACTGGGTAGGGCATCACCCTGGATTTAACCCCACTACAGTAAAGGATTCGCCTCCAAATCTCCCTAAGCCTCTAGAATTTGTTGTTCAGAATTTTTCTAAGGCAAGGGAGCACCGAAATGAGCCCGCGTCGCAGGTTAATCGCGGTTAGGACCACCACGCGCTAGTTGGTTAATATGTTGTGGCTATTATGAATCCAGTGGTATTTTTAATGCATCCATTGGCCACTCCTACAGTCGACACACGCCAATGACATTCTAGGGGTCCAAAAGTGCATCAATCTGCGTATTGTACCTTCGTGGAGCCATTATAAGACTTTTTGAGTTGTTACCACTAGATTTGAAGCTTGTATATCCTTCATATATCATCATAATACATAAAACAAGAATCATATATCATTAAACACTACACTTTAAAGATCAAAACAAGACAACATCCAACATGACGAACTAGAAACACGAGCTAAGCATAAGCTAATTTCACTATGATCTTTAACTCATTGTTTTGACCCTTGGCTTGATGCATTGACCCTTTAGCATTATAAACAAGTTTTTTCATATATAATTACATATAAAAACCATTTGGAACACTTTAAACACTATAGAATCCACCGAAATCAACTAGACAAGCACCTAGCTAAAGCTAGTAACACTAGTTTTCCGGGTTGAACTCTAAATGAATCTTTTAGGTACAAACTTGTTTGAAACTCACTTTGAACATCATAAACACATGATTTAACACTTTGATACACATTTATCTCAACTCATATAACACATGAATCATTCTCAAAACAAGGCTAAAAGGCTAGAATAGTGTCACTAGAAGGCATAAATACACCCCACATCATATCCTTTCTTTGATTGACCTTAATTTGATCCAAATATCCAAAGCACTTTAGTGTAAAAATTAAGTTAGTTAAGGAGATGTAAATTGAGGAATGAGAAAGGTAAAATTGCATCCCCAAATTAATAAGTTATTGGTGTATAAAATTAATGTGTTGTGGTTGGGAGTGAAGAAATTTATGCCAAAAAATTAAATCATGAATTAATAGACAATCCTCCCTTCCATATTGTATGTGAGTAAGCTTAATGAAATGGGGCAATACAAAATATAAGGGTATACTGCAGTGGTAGAAATTGGTTGTTAGAAGTGAATTGAATGAAAAGTGTGATGTATCAAAGCGCTTAGGGAAGATAGTCACTATTATTGGCCAGTATAGTTCCTACTCGTCCCTTAGCCTACATTACAACCCTTAAAGACCTACTTGATCCTAAGCTTCATAATTATGATATATTGGAGTATTAAACTAATATCAAGCCTATTATTCATCATGTGCAACTTGTGAATTCTTTGTGAGAGTAAGCATAACTTGATTCTTGTACCTATTCTATGATAAATTGCATCTACGTGAGTGGGTATGGGTAGCTCTCTTGTGGTGAGGGCACATATTTGATGATAGTTGGATGAGTTGTATGATGTACTTTATTGAGAAATATGTATGAGGTGTCCAACTTGGTGAGTCAATTCTTGAGGCTAGGATGTTTTGGAGTAGTATTCTTGAGCCTTCAGTTGTGTGTATAACATGCTTAGTGTAGAAACTTGCATTCTGTGTAGTCATTGTAGTACTATATTGAGTGCCTTGCTTGTAGTAGAAATGTGGAATCTTCTTTGATCATTATTCTTATATTAAAGAGTTGTTCGTGGACGAACAAGTATTTAAGTATGGGGTTATGATATGCGGTGGATTTAAGTACCTCACTGTTATTATCCGGGCATATTTAGCCTTATTTTGAGGATTTTTTTTGTGCTTAATGTGTTGATAATGATATAATTGAGAATCTAAGTGTTAAATTACTCTATTACAATGTTTAAGGTGTTTTTCAAACAACTTTGTACTTAAATTGGTCACTTAGAGTTAAAACGAGAGAACTAGTGTTACTAGCTTGAGCTATGTGTTATTCTAGTTGATCTCGTTGGACTCTAGTGTGTGTAATGAGTTACTAATGGTATGATTGTGTAATTGTTTGGGTAAAAACTTGTTTATATTGTTTAAGGTTCAATTTAATCAACCTAAGAGTCAAAACACTAAGTTAAAGATCAAAAGGGCAAAACTAATTCTTAGCTTAAGTTTCTAGTTCATCGTTTTAGATTGTGTGTTGTTTTGAGCTTTAATTCGTGGTGTTTATGATATAGGATGTTTTTTGAGTTGATTATGACTATATATGTATTATACACAAGCTATAAATCAAGTATAAACCCCACCACAAAGCTTGGAATGGATGGAATAAAGCAAGGGACGAGATTTGACGTAAAACAGACACTTTAGAGTCAATAATGTGTTACTAGACCTTTAGGGAGATGCAGGCCCTAGGTGCCACAATAAAGGGCGCGACGCGGACCTATACGAATTTTGGCAATTTTGTCCTTCTATAAATAGGACACTTAGACATAATGCTATACACCTTGGACGACATTGGAACTTTGAGAGATGATGTATAACAATTGTAATTGGGTTTTTATTTCTTTTCTTTTGCTTTTTTTATCAATTTTAACATGTATTCAATCATTGCGATTATAGTTATGTCCATGAGCTACCAAAATCCTTTTTATGGGGTTAAGGCCAAGAACATGATTACTATTGCTATGAATTGATTTGGTTTTGATTATTTATCATATTTTGTTGTTTATTTATTCTTTTTATCACTATTTTAAGGATTCTCAACACTTATAATAATCCATTGCAATCTTGTTAGTTTGGAAGGAGGAACAAGAGGATAGAACGTGGGGTAAATAGATTAGGATTATAAGCTTCTACAGAATGAAGTTATAATTTGCATTTAGGGTAGGAATATACCTAAGTGACCTATCTGGTTCACTTATGGGATGAAATATGAATACATTTAACTTAGTTTTTACATCCCCTCTCAATGATGTAATTGTGGGTCTAAGTTAGGTGACTAAAGGCTCAAAAGACCATTTTTATATTATCAATCCCGTGAATCAACAACCAAGTTAAGTAACCTAACTAATGAAGTTCAATATCATGGTATGATTGTTCGTAGAGCCTTAACCCTGGGTTTCTCCTCATTGATTGTCCAAAACCTTTACTTATCCGCATTATTTAGTTTACTTTTAGTTATAACTTTAAAGCTCTTGTGGATAAGTTTGCACTGAATTAATCTTAATAGTGAACTAAAATTGGATAGTTGTCAACACAAGTCTCTGAGGGATCGATACTTGTCTTGTAAAAGGCTACTATATTACTTGGTGAGACCATGTACACTTGCGTGTGTGCTTGGACGTAATAAGTTTTAGTCACCTTAGTATATGATTGGGAGGTTTGAGTCCCTCATGCTTAAATATGAGATTATTATCTGATTCGTATGGCTACATGCACTGGGGCCTAACTAGGGGGTGAGAGCTGAGGTCCATATAGCTTATGGCTACGAATAAATTATGGTTAAGCTACATAATCTATGCTAAAGTTTTAAAGTGCATGATAAATATTATTCCCTATCCTAGGATCTTATATAAGTATATATATATGCACACATGTATGTCAACATGTACATTGAGATGAACTATATTATTAAACTATCATTACTTTATCCTTATCCCTGAGTTACATGTAAGTATTTAACCCACTAACCATCTCTGGAGGCTGTATCCCCATGCGATACAGGGTCTAAAGGCAATCCTACTTTTTCTGCAGTGTTAGGTAGATCATCTTATTTTATCAATCATTGTAGTGAAGCGGTGAGCTTCTATTCTCCTGAATACTTGATTATTCCATTGGTTTTCTTTTCATAAGCTAGAATTAAAGAGTTTACATTAGCATTTTCATTGTCATTGTCAGGGTCGGGGCATGTCCCTAATTAGATTATTTTTGATTTAGTAGAGGCTTTGTGGATATTATTGTGGACATGTGTATTAGTTGTTGGTTATTGGTTACCGGTTCTTGGTTGTCGGTTGTCAACAAACCTTAAATACCTTTTGAGTTGTTAAGCATGTTATCTTATTATATGTTAGAAATTTAGCCATTGCTAGTGTTGTATCCTGTTTGGCTAGGAAAAATGGGTGGTCTTTGGTCCTCGATGGGGACTGGAGATACCCATCACAAATAAGACCTGGTTTGGGTCATGACAATATTGGTTTCAGAGCCTAGGTTTGGTGTCATTGGGTGTCCACAATGTCATGTTAAGTAGAGTCTCTTTTATGAGTGTGTAGTGCACCACACTTATAAGGAAGAGGCTACTAGACAATTAGCAATATTTCTCTTTCTTGTTCTTTTATTTCAAGCTATAGAGTGTAAGGTCTTGAATCTCCTCTAATTCCCACTTTTTTTGCATTTCAAATCATTTCTCCAAGAAAATCTAATGTGCGTGGAAACTATTCTATCCCATCTGAGGATAATGTCAACAGCTCATTCAACTTATGGAATTCAAACCTGGTCTAGGGGTCTAACTCCTGACTGCCCTTGTAGAGCTCCACTGGTCCTTATTGTTCTCCTCGATCCCCTTAAGCTGATGATGATCATGCCCCCCGCCCTCTAGAGACATTTCTAATATTCCTGTCGATCTATTTATTTGTTGACATAGTTGGTGATATTTCAGTCACATCACTCAAGTCTTATTGGTACTGTTGTGAGTTCTTCTGAGGTTACTCGAGTCAGACAGTTATGAGGCTCAATTCTCTAATTTTTACTGGCTCTAAGGTTAGGAAGATCCTCAAGGATTCATAGATGAGATAGAGAAGATTTTTCGTATGATGATGTAGAGGGTATGCAATTTGCTGCTTATTAATTGGAGTGTGTGGCATATTAGTGGTATAAGGATTAGGATCAGTCTAGGGTTGATGATGAGGTGTTGGCATTATGGGATGAGTTCTTGGGTTTTTTTTTGGATCATTCTTTCCTCAGGATTTGAGAGAAGTGAAAGCCGAGTAATACGTGAATTTGAGGAAATCTAGGATGTTTGTGAAAGAGTATGCCCTGAAGTTTCACTAGTTATTCCATTATGCTTCTAAGGTAGTGTCTTCCATAAGAGATAGAATATGGAAATTCTCTTTTGGGTTGTCCCATGATCTTATTTTTGAGAGCAAGGCCGCCTTGTTGAAAAAAGATATGGATATCACTCAATTTATGGTGTATATGCAATAAGTCAAGAAGGAAAAAAAGAAGCATGCAAAAATTGGAGAGAGGCAGAGTAAGAAGTTTCAATATTTAGATCAGGGTGGAGGCCAGCAGTAGAGTAGTAGAGATGTTTGAAAATGGTCTAAGAATAAGTGGGGAAATTGTATTTCTGCAGCTTGTGCTTCATATCCTAAGTTGCTTGGTGGCCATCATTTTTGGAGCAATAGTGAATTTAGGGCACACAGTGCCTAGTTTCAAGCTAGTAGAGCTCAATCAGCCCTATCTTGTTCCTCTTGTCATTTCTGTGGGCAGGTGCATCATGGATTTTGTGAGTATGGAGGAATAAGTGCTTTAAGTATGGTTAGTTGGAGCACCTATAATGGAATTATCCAATATTCAGGGTTGGTACTGGGGCTAATAAGGTTTTGGTTGCCACTTCTTTAGCTCCTTCACTAAATGGTGCAAATCTTAGCTCTGGTACTGGTCAAAATTGCCTTTATTCTCTTTACACTTACTAAAAATTTGAGGTATCTCCGAATGTTTGGTAAATTACATCTCTTTTCTCATGATATGTGTTGTTTGCTTAATCTGGGGTCTACCCTTTCTTATGTGACCCCTTATGTGGCTATTCATTTTGGTTTTGTTTTTTAGTGTATTTTGGATCCCTTTTCTATGTCTACTTTGGTGGGTGACTCTATTGTGGCTAGAAGAGTCTCTCGGAGTTGTATGACATCTATCCATAATAGGGAGACGTTAGTGGATCTAATAGAGTTTGACATGTTATACTTCAATGTGATTTTATGGATAGATTAGTTGCACTCGTGCTATGCATATCTTGATTGTAGAACCCAGAGGTTTGGTTTCTAATTTCCAAATAAACATTTGATTGAGTGGGAAGGTAGTTCCCTAGTGCCTAAGGGAAGATTCATTTCATATCTTAGAGACCAGAGGTTGATCTCCAAGGGGTGTCTATACCATTTACTTCATATTAAAGATTGTATTTCCAAGGGTCCTTTATTTCAATTTGTCCTGGAGGTCTGTGAGTTTTCAAAGTGTTCCTTAATGATCTTTTTGGTGTTCCTCCCGATAGGGAGATTGATTTCAGGATTGATATTTTTCTTGACACTTATTCTCTCTATCCCTCCCTATAGAATGGCACCGGCTGAGTTGAAAAAGATTAAGTAGTAGTTGAAAGACCGTCTGGATAAGGGTTTTATTCATCCTAGTGTTTTCTCGTGGGGTGCTCATGTGCTCTTCGTGTGTAAGAAAAATAGGTGACTTTGGATGTGTATATATTACCGGTAGTTGAATAAGGTGATGTGAAGAATAAGTATCTTCTTCCTAGGATTGATGACCTATTTGATTAACTTCAGGGTACTAAGTACTTCTCTAAGCTTGACCTTTTATCGGGTTACGATCAGTTGAAGATTAGGGAGGTGGATATCCCTAAGACTGCTTTTTGAACCCGGTGTGGTCACTTTGAGTTCTTGGTGATGTCCTTTGGTTTGAATAATTCCCCAGTGATATTTATAGATCATATAAACCATGTATTTTGTCAGTTTTTGGACTTATTCATCATCGTGTTTAATGATGACAACCTTGTTTAATCTAAGAGTGAGACAAATAATGCCGATCACCTCTGCGTAGTTTTGTAAACCCTTAAGGATCAATGATTGTATGCTAACTTCTCTGTGAGTTCTGGTGTAATGCTGTGACCTAGATGGGCTATGTGGTGTCTAGTTAGGGGCTTGTGGTGGATCTACAGAAAGTTGAGGCAGTTAAGAAGTGGCGTAGACCCACGACTCCAACCGACATTCAGAGCTTCTTAGGTTTAGCCGATTATTATCGGAGGTTTGAGGAAATCTTCTCCTCTATTACTGCCCACTTGATAAAGTTGACTCAGAAAAAGATGAAGTTCCTATGGTCTGATTCTTGTGAGGATAGTTTTGAGAAGTTGAAGGATAAGTTGACGACATCTCTGGTTTTGACTCTACTCGAGGGTACTTATGGCTTTGTGATTTATTGTGATGCGTTCCTTATAGGATTGAGTTGTATGTTGATGCAGCATGGTAAGGTGGTTGCATATGTTTCTATCCAACTTATGATTTAGAGTTGTTAGCTGTGGTATTTTCTTTAAAGATCTGGCGTCATTATTTAGATAGGGTTCATGTTGACATCTATTCAGATCATAATAGCTTGCAATATGTGTTTACCTAGAAGTAGTTGAATCTCAGAAAGTAGAGATGGATTAAGTTACTTAAGGACTATGATATAAGTCTTCCCTATCATCTAGGTAAAGCTAACGTGGTTGTTGATGCTCTTAGCAGGTAATCTATGGGAAGATTATCTCATTTAGAGAAGAAAAAGTGAGAGTTGGTGAAGGATATTCATTGGTTTGCTAACCTTGAGATTCATCTCTTGGACTCTAAGGATGGAGGTGTGATAGTGAAAGAGGTGGTGAAGTCATTTCTTTGTGCCGAGGTAAAAGAGAAGCAGGTTTTGGTTCCTACCTTAATGCGGATTAAGGGTAACCTTGGCCAGTAGAAAGTGATGGATTTTTAGATTGATGGTGATGGTATCTTGAGGTACCAAGGTAAGTTATGCATTACTAATATTAATGGGTTGCGAGAGAGGATCTTAAATGAGGCTCATAAATTGAGGTATAATGTTCATCCATGTTCGATGAAGATATGAATTGAATGAGATCTATTGGTGGAATAACCTATAGCAGGATGTGGTGAATTTTGTGGCCAAGTGTATGATTTGTCAACAAGTGAAGGTGGAGCACTTGAGACGTGGTGGGTTGCCTTAAGAATTGAGTTTCCCAAATGGAAGTGACCATTATGAATTTCATTACTGGTCTTTCACGGTCCCACCGGTAGTTTAATTCAATTTTGGTCATTGTATATAGGATAACTAAGTCTCCTTATTTTTTACATATGAGGACTAATTACTCTGCTGAGGATTATGTAAGGCTGTTCATTTAGGAGATCATAAAGTTGCATAGTGCTCCAATTTCCATTATATATAATCAAGGTACTTAGTTCTCTTCTTACTTTTGGCATTTTTTTCAGAAAAGTTTAGGAAATAAGGTGAACCTTAGCACCGCTTTCCACCTGTAGAAGGATGGAAAAGTAGAGAAGACTATTCAAACTTTAAAAGATATTCTAAGGTCTTATATGCTTGATTTTTGTGGTATTTGGGTTGATCATTTGATGCTCATAGAGTTTGCATATAATAATAGCTATTATGCAAGTATTAGGAGGACTCAATTTGGGTATTTTTATGGTAAGAGATGTCGTTCTCCTATTGGGTAGTTCGAGGTTGGCGAGGCTGGGTTGTTGGCTCTTGATTTGGTTCATCGGGCTATGGAAAAAGTGAAGGTGATTTGAGATAGGTTTAAGACCGCCCAGAGTCACCAAAATTCCTATACGAGCGTGGGAATGAGGTAGTTGAAATCTCGAGTTGGCGATTGGGTGTTCTTAAAGATATCTCCAATGCATTTTGGAAAGAAGGGAAAGCTCAGTCCCCACTATGAGGGTCCTTATTTAATTTTGAAGAGAGTGGGTAATGTGGCTTATGATTTGGAATTGCCTCTCTGTTTGGGTTCCGTTCACCTAATTTTTCATATGTCGATGTTAAGAAAGTGTGTGAGTGATCCTTCCCTGGTGATTCTATTAGAAAATATTGGTGTTTTGGACTCCTTGTTGTTAGGAGGTCCCAGTTGTGATCTTGGATCGATAAGTCAGCTGGTTATATATGAAGGACGTGGCATCGGTATAGGTTCGATGGAGGAACCAAAAGTTTGAAAAAGCTACTTGTGAAACAGAAGAGGACATGAAGTCCAAATACCCATTCTTGTTCCCATTCCAGATACTCGTGCTTAAGGTATGTGTTAATCTTACCATCTTAGTTTTTTGTCTTTGTTAAAGGGAATTGTAATTTCCCCGACATATTTGTTTTTTGTCTTTGATAAAGGTAAGTGCAGTTGTATTCCATGTTAAATTGTGTAAGGTATTCCTTGTATCATCATTCGATGATGATTGATACTGGGGGGGGGGGAATGTAAAACCCCAGATTTTTGTCCTTGAAAATTTCTGAGTTTCTAGACTTACTGCCTAGACGATGACCCTCGCTATGAGTCATCACAGGTCATTACGAGTTTTAAGGACCCAATTGTAGCCTGGCCAGTGTGTTGGCCTAGAGTTTCTATTATGACTACGACTAGGGGTTGTGTGTTTTCAAGGCTCATAACAAGGTATAGTGTTCCAATCATACGGGAACAAGTATTCTATCCTAAGTTCTTGTTATGACTGCGACTAGCATGTTACGAGTTGTAAGGACTGGATACGAGTCGTATGGTGCGGCTCCTAACTAGACCAGTGTGGGGTGGCCCTGGATACTGTCTAGACTACGACTGGACTAAATGAGTTGCAGGGTGACCGTATGAGTCGTGAGGTCACCCATAGCAATTGGGCATCGGTTTTCAGTCTTTTAATTAAGGGCATCCTAGTAATTTCCCTCTTATCCTACTTAGCCCCCACCAATTAAAACCCTTTTTAGGGCTTCATTAACATACTATTCATAATAAAAATACTCTCTCACACTCTCTATATTCTCTCAAGTAAGATACTTAGGGTTCTAAGAAGTTTATCTATTAGATCTTTTAACGGCAAATTCTCTCCATAACTTTTGATAATTCAGGCATGTTACTCTTCCCCAACTATTACTTTGTAAAAGCATGTGTTTTAAATAGTTATCCATTTAGTTTTGATGGTGGTTTTGGAACATATGCATTGTTTATGTTTTAAATGGTGGTTTTGAAAACAATTTGATGCATGGGTATGGTGAATAAACTAGGGGATTGTGATTCCCCCAATTTATGAATAATGACAATTAAATTAGTAACAAACCCAACCCAACTTTGTGAAAGTGGTTTTGAGTACAAGAAAAAATTACGTTGAACTATTTTTGGAACAATTTCATGATATAAAGAGGTTATTGAAACATGATGGTTTGATTTAGTGAACAAAAGGAGTCAACGTTCCCCCACCTTGTATTAATGAACAAAGGGAGTTGTTCTCTCGATTTAATGGAATTGATTTGGCATGTTGATGATACCTTGCAAGTGTTGTTGGTTTGACGATACCAATAGTGTATGCCTGAATGTGTATTATGGTCCAATGAGTGAGAATGTGTGATAAATATTTTAATGGGGCTTAAAAGAGGGTTGTGTAGCTGGGCCGTGAAAGTGGCAGTCTTGAGGGACCAAAATTGGAAACCACGTTTGCCAGCTCGGATGTCTAAATAGCTTGGGGTTCGAGTCCCATTGATTATGATCAGGTGGTTCGAGTCCACCTTACTATATGATTTGGAAGGTTCGAGTCCCCCATATTATATTTCATTATCGGGTGCTTAAGTTACCTTAGTATATGATTGGGAGGTTCTAGTCCCCCGTGCTTGTACATAAGATTATTCTTTGGTTCATGCAGCTACATGTACTAGGACCCTACCAGGGGGTGAGATCTAGGGTCCATATAGCCCTAGATACTATTAACTAACGATTGAGATACACAATCCAGGTTAAAGTTTTAAAGTGCATGATAAGCCTTGTTCCCTAAGCCAAGATCTTATATAAGTATATATGTATACACACATGTATGTGATCATGTACATTGAGTTGAACTAGATTATTAAACTCTCATTACTTTATCCTTATCCATGAATTACATGCTAGTGCTCAACCCACTAACCATCTGCGGACGCGGTATCCCCATGTGATACAGGGTTCGAAGTCAATCCTACCTTTTTTGTACAGTGTTCGGTGGATCGTCTTGGTTCGTTGGTCATTGCAGTGAAATGGTGAGCTTGCATTCTCCGGAAGACTTGATCATTCCATCGACTTCCTTTTCATAAACTAGAATTGAAGAGTTCACATTAACATTGCCATTGTTAGCATATTTTTTATGGTCGGGGGCATGTCTCGACTTAGATTGTTTTCGATTTAGTAGAGGCTTAGTGGGTATTACCGTGGACTTGGGTATTGGTTGTTGGTTATTGGTTATCGATTATGGGTTATCGATTTTTGGTTGTTGATAATTCTTAAATATCTTTTAAGTTGTTAAGAATGTTATCTTGTTATATGTTTTGAATTCAGCCATTACTAGTGTTGTATCTTGTTTGGCTAAGCAAAGGGGGTGGTTTTTGGTCCTCGATGGGGACTTGAGATACCTGTCATGGTCGGGCCCTCGTTCGGGTCATGACACATACCATATTTTAACAACTCTTATTTTCAAACTTGAACCAATATCCATATTATTAGTATCATACCTCATATCCATAATTTAAATCAATATTTATATAGTCAATATCATAATACATAGCAGACTCAAATTGGTAATCATATATCATCATATTATATCAAGTGCTCTGACTCGATTCAGTATATATAGTCAATATCATAATGCATAGCCAAACTCAAATCGGGAATTATATTATAATACCCTAGGTTCTTGACTCTGAATTTTTTCCATGTGATCGAGCTTACCTCCCATACCACAACTCAGGTGACGAGTCGTAATTACTATATACTAGTTGTATAGTACCTATAGTAGTCTAACAAGTAAGGTTGTCCAATGTATATGTCCTAACCACGACTTAGCCTCATAAGTCTTAAGGTTTGGTCATGAGTCGTAGGGTGTGACTCATGACCATAATAGTGAGAGGTCATCTGAGGACCCAGTCTATGAGTCTTGGTGATGGCTTATGACCAGTGACTATGAGTCGTTACCTGATCCTAGGGGTGGCAAACGGGCGGATTGGATTGGATTTGGACGGGTTAAATATGGATCGAGCAAAAATGGTTTGGATTGCAATCCGTCCATATAAATATGGTCAAATATGGATTTGGTCAAATATGGATTGGGTAAAAATGGTTTCAACCCACTTTAACTCCTAAGTCAAAAACTTAAAACTTCTATATCATATCAATTTGACTTTTTTTTTTAGTTTTGTTTGTCTCTCTTCTATATGTAGCCTCTAGTTTTTTTTTCCTTTTTCATTTTTTTGTCATTTCTTTTTTTTTTTCTCTTCTATCTCTACCCTCTGCCCTCTACCCTTTGTTTCTCTTTTTTTTTCTCCTTTTCCGTTTTAGTCTTCTTTTTTTCTATTTTTTATTTTTTTGTTTTTACTTCTTTCTCATTTTTTTATTTTTTGGTTGTATTTTTTGTTTTATATTTTTTTTATTTTCGAACAACATGGTTAAATCGAGTACAAATTATGGATGATGACTAAAATATCGTAACCACTCAGTATATTTGTTTTCACCATCATTTTTTTTCTTTTTCCTTTTCTCCTTTTTCATTATTTTTTTCTTTTTGATTTTTTTTGTATTTTTTTCTTCAATTATTTCTTTATGCTTTTTTCTCTCTTCTATCTCTAACTTCTACCTCTCTTTCTACTTTTTTTTTTCTATTTTTGGTTTCCTTTTTTTTTTTATGATAACAAAAATACCATAAGCGCATATTGATTTATATTCGCCCAACATTTATAATTCGAGTGCTATGTGGATCCTCAGTCATATATATTTTAGTCTCAAGAAAATACAATTAATTTTTTTATTTTTTTATTTTTCATCCGGTGTTCGGTGCCTGCATTGGAGCCCCGACTAATCTGGATCGGGGCGTTGCAGAGCCTATTAAGGTGGCAGTGCTCCCAACAGAGTTTTCTCCATAACCAGGGTCGTACCCTCGACCTCTGGTTAAGGGTGGAACAACCCCATCCACTGCACCACAACCCATGTTGATTCTAATTCATATGCTTATTTGTATATAAATACAAATGGTAAATTGCACATATTGACAACTAAACTATTCAAATAATAAATTTATTTAAAATATATAGTATGATACAAATAAATTTAAAGTAAAAAAATATAAAATGCAATGACAAAAAAAAGATGAGGAAAAGAATATAAAAAAAATAAGAAAAATGACAAACCAAGAATGAAAAAGGGAAATACGAAAAAAAAGAATGCAAAGAAATAAAATTGAAAAAGAAAAAAATGATGAAAAAGAAGAAAGAAAAAAAGTGTAAGAAACGAGTAAAAAATAAGTGGAAAAAATGAAAAAGAAAAAAAAGTAAAGTAAAGGAAAAAAGAAAGAAAAAAATAGTAAATTTAAAAAAGAAAAGAAAGAGAAATAAAAGATAGAAAAAAAATAATAATAAAGGAGTGAGACTATGGATTATATTTAATTGATAAGAGATGTTATGAATTATATAGGCTAAATGGGATAATTAGAAGCTTATATATATTAACCCATATAGGTCTCAAGCGAATACGAATGATGAAATAAGAATGAGAAAGGGGAAAAGAAAAAAAATAAAAAAATAAAAAAATAGATGAAAAATGAGAAATAAAAAAAGAAATTATAAGGAATGAGTAAAAAAATGAAAAAAATGAAAAAAATGAAAAAAATGAAAAAGAAAAAAAGTAAATTAAAGGAAAAAAGAAAGAAAAAAAGAAGAAGAAAAGAAACTAGAAAAGAAAAAAAACTGAAATTTTAAACATAGGTGGGTGATCTCTGTGTTTAAATGGGGTACCCATATTTTACCCATTTTGTCCATATTTGTATGAGCTTTTAAAATGAGTTGAATTCCATATTTACCCATTTGAAATATGAGTGATTCAATTCACTAAATATGGGTTAAATGGACTCTTTTCACAAATATGGGCTGAAATTGCCACCCCTACCTGATCCATAGCGACTGGGTGCTTTTTTTAAACTGCCTATTTCCATTAAGGAAAGTATGGTATTTTTCTTCCACCCCAGTATTTCCCACGACCTTAAACCCTTCTTTTGGCCCTATTTTAATCATTTATCATAACATAAATACTACTTTTTCTCTCTAAACTCCCAAATCAAGAGCAAGGCTAGGGTTTCTAAAGATTAAGCACCTAGGGTTCAAATTGTGGTTTTCTCTCCAAATTCTTAGTATTTTCAAGTATGTATATCTTCCCTAACTTGGTTGTTCATAAAGGCATGTGTTTAATTATTTTTATGTGATTTTAAATTATGGGTTTGGAATGATGGATTGAGGGTTTTGAACGGTTGTTACTTGGTTGGTTTTTTCATGGTTTGAATTGTCATTTATGCTTAACCTATGGGTTTTGAACTAGTTGGATACATGGGCATGGTGGATGGGATATGAGTAGTGGATTCTACCAAAATTATGGTTTTTTGTTTGGAATCGGTATTAACCTCAACCCACTTACATAATTAGTTTTGAAATATGGAAAATTACATGGTTTTTCTTACTTTACCAAACTATTGCATTGCATTAATGTCTAAACGGATAAAAATGATTTTGGAAGGCCTTGGTGTTCATGGTTTGGTTTTAAATTGTTTTGGAAGGCCTTGGTGGCCATAGTTTGGTTTCTAAATTGGAACTTTGGTGTCT
This sequence comes from Capsicum pubescens, assembly GCA_030864215.1. Lineage (NCBI taxonomy): Eukaryota > Viridiplantae > Streptophyta > Magnoliopsida > Solanales > Solanaceae > Capsicum > Capsicum pubescens. The sequence goes on from CM061549.1 coordinate 131,941,200, forward strand.
GTTTGGCTAATTGGTTTGGATTGGCATAATGGAACTGACTTGCAAGTTCAATTGGTATGATGATACCATTCGATATATGCCTTAATGGATTACTCCTTGTTTAATGGATGGGAATGTGTAAATGGATTTAATTCGGGCTTAATGGAGGTTGTGCAGCTCTTCGTAGAAGGTGGAGGTCCTAAGGGTACCAATACTGGAAACCACGTTTGCCAGTGTGGGGGTCTTGGTAACTATGTGCATAGTTCACACATTATGTATATTTTTCGAATGGTTGGAGCCTTGGTGGGTTTGGCCCTTCCTTGGATTTTTCTGGTTCGTGCAACTAATATGCGAAGGGACCCTTTCAGCAGGGGAAGTTGAACCCATATAACCCGTATGTAACGCCTCGAATCTGGTACCCAAAATGCCACACGGGGTGTGTAGTATGCCACACTTATAAAGAGGAGGCTAGAAGGCATTTTGGAATATTTCCCTTTCTTGTGTTCTATTTTGGGATACAGAGTCTGATGTCTTGACATTCCTCTAATCTTTGATTTAATCACATTTCATATCATGCCTCCCTGAAGATCTGATGCTCGTAGAAACTCTACTAGATCCTCTGTCTTATCATAGGATAATGCTGGTGAACTCACTCTGTCTATGGAGTGTAGACCTAGTCTAGGGTCCCTAATCCTGATTATACTGCCACACGTGGTGTTCCACCTATCCCCACTAGTCCTTTCATGGGCTTCTCGAGATGGTGACACTTATGATTAGCTGCCTCAGGGGATATATCTAATATAGAGACGCATCTGTCTATTTATATGCTTACTCTGTCTCGTCAGATGTACCATGTTAGTTTTGTTACTCTTTCTTATTAGGTTACTAGGGTTGGATAGTTCATGATGTTGAATCCCCTAACTTTTACAGTCTCAAAGGTTGAGAAAGATTCTCAAGGCTTTGCTGATTAACTGGAGAAGATATTCAAGGTGATGCATGCTACTAATTCTGAGGGTGTGGAGTTTGCTGCATAATAGTTGCAGGATATGGCTTATCAATGGTATAAAGAGTGGGAGTAGTTTAGAGGTAATGATGCAGAGACAGTCTTTTGGGATGTATTCTTAGAGGCCTTTCTTGGTCATTTCTTTCCTTAGAAGCTAAGGGAAGCTAACGTCGAGGAGTTTGTGGAGTATGCCCTGAAATTTTAGTAGTTATCTCGTTATGCTCCTGAATTGGTATCTATCCAGAGATCTAAGATGAATATGTTTGCTTCAGGGTTGTCCCGTGACTTGGTATTAGAGTTTAAGGCTGCAATATTGATCAATGACATGGATATCTCCAGGCTTGTGGTTTATATGAACAGGTAGAGGATTAAAAGAAGAGACATGTAGAGATGGGAGAGAGACAAAATAAGAAGTTCAGGTAATCAGAGCTGGGTAGAGGTTAGCAAGTAAGTGGGAGAGATGGTAGACAGTGGACAAGGAAGAAGACTTGAGAAAATTCTGGTTAATATTCTTCAGCTAGTGCTCCTTATCCAAAGCCATCTAGTGATCATTATATTTAGACTAGTAGTGTTCCTAAGGCACAGGGTGCCAGTCTCAAGCTAGTGAAGATAAGTCAGCCCTACCATATCCTCTTTGTAGATTTTGCGGTCAACTTTACTGGGGTTATTGGGATGAGAGGAGAAATTAGTGCTTTAATTATGGTCAGCTTAGTCACATGTAGAGAGACTGTCCTGCGGTTAAGGTAGCCACTGGGGCTATAAGGTTTTGGTTTCTACCTCTTCCACTTCTGCACAAAAAAGTGCTATTTTTGGTACCGACACTGACCAAAATCATCTCCATTCTCTTGCCACTTGTTAGAAATCAGAGGCATCTCATGATGTTGTTACTGGTACATTAATTCTCTTCTCTTATAATGTGTATTGTTTGTTTGATCGGGTGTCTACTCTTTCTTTTGTGACCCCTAATGTCACTCATCATTTTAGTTTTGGTCCCAAAAGTATTTCTGACCCCTTTTCTAACTCTGGTTGGTGATTCTATAGTTGCTAGAAAGGTATATAGGGGTTGTGTGGTATTTTTCTTTCATTGGGAGACATTGGTGGATTTGGTAAAGCTTGATATGGTAATTTTTGATGTAATCTTGGGGATATCAATTAACTATATTCGTGCTATGCTTCTCTGGATTGTAGGACCCTAAGGGTCAGTTTCCAATTTCCTAATGGACCCATAATTAAATGGGAGGGAAGTTTCTTAGTATCCAAAGGGAGGTTTATTTCCTACCTTTAGAGCTAGGAAGTTGATTTCTAAAGGGTCTTTGTATCACCTCATTCGGGTTAAAGATTCTAGTTCTAAGGGTCCATCATTCCAATCTGTCCCTGTTGTCAATGAGCTTAAAGTGTTTTTTGAGGATCTTCCTGCCATTCCTCCTGATAAGAAAATAGACTTTGGGATTGATCTTTTACCGGATACCCATCCTATCTCTATTCCTCCATATAGAATGGCTCCGGCTTAATTAAAATAGCTAAAGAAGCAGTTAAAAAATCTCCTTGATAAGGGTTTCATTCATCCTAATATTTCTTTGTAGGGTGCTCCCATGATTTTCATGCACAAAAAAGATAGGTCACTTAAGATATGTATAGATTATAGGTGGTTGAATACCATAATAGTAAAGAATAAGTTCCCTCTTCCTAGGATTGATGATCTTTTCGACCAACAGAGTGCTAGATGTTTCTTAAAGATTGATCTTTGTTTGGGGTATCATCAGTTGAAGAATAGGGAGGCTGATAATCCCAAGAAAGCCTTCTGAACTTGATATGGTCATTATGAATTCTTGGTTTTGTCATTTGGAATAACTAACGCTTCAGCTGCTTACATGGATCTTATGAATTGAGTGTTTAGACAGTTTTTGGATCTATTTATGAATAGTATTTATTGATGATATCTTGGTGTATTCTTAGAGTTAGGAAGATTATTCCAATCACCTCTAAGTTGTGTTGTAAACTCTTAAGGATCAAAGGTTATATGCTAAATTTTCTAAGTGTGAGTTTTGGTTGAGTGTTGTGACTTTTCTTAGGTATGTTGTTTCTAGTTAGGGGATGAAGCTGGATCCCTAAAAAGTGGTGGCGATTAAGAAGTGGCCTAGACCCACAACTCCAATTGATATTCGGAGCTTCTTAGGCTTGGCTGGGTATTATATGAGGTTTGTGGAGAGTTTATCTTCTATTGCTTCTCCGTTGACTAATTTAACCCAGGAAAAGGTAAAGTTCTTGTGGTCCGATGCTTGTGAGGGTAGTTTTGAGAAGTTGAAGGATATGTTGACTTCTACTTCTGTTTTGATCTACCCAAGGATACTAAGGGTTTTGTTTTATATTGTGATGCATTACGTGTGGGACTGGGTTGTGTCTTGATGCAGTATGGTAAGGTTGTGGCCTATGCTTCTAGGAAGCTTAAGGTTCATAAAAGGAATTATCTGACTCATAATTTAGAGTTAGTGGCTGTGGTTTTTGCATTGAATATTTGGTGTCATTATTTGCATGGGGTGCATATAGGTATTTATTCAGACCATAAGAGCTTACAATATGTGTTCACTCAGAAGGAGTTGAATCTTAGGAAGATGTAATATCTTGAATTGCTTAAATATTATGATATGAGTCTTCACTACCATCCAGGTGGAGCTAATGTGGTTATTGGTGCTCTTAGTAGGTTGGCTATGAGGATCTTATCTTATGTGCATGAGGCGAACCAAGGATTGGTGAAGGATATTCACCAGCTAGTTAACTTGGGAGTTCATCTCCTAGATTTTGAGAATAGAAGGGTAATTGTTCAAGAGGTGGTCAAATCATCTCTTGGTGCTGGGAAAAGGAGAAACAAGTTTTGGACCCTATTCTTATGCAGATTAAGGGTAATGTGGGTCAACAAAAGGTTATGGATTTTGAGATTGGTGGTGATGGTGTTTTAAGGTATCAAGGTAGGTTGTGTGTTCTTGATGTTGATGGGCCACAAGAAAGGATTTTGGCTGAGGCTCATGAGTCTAGGTATATAGTTCATCCACGTTTGACAAAGATGTATCTTGACTTGAAAGAAATCTATTGGTAGAGAAATATGAAGAAGGATGTGGCAAATTTTATTACTGTGTATAATTTGTCAGTAAGTTAAGGTTGAGCATTTGAGGCTTGGTGGCATATTTCAAGAGATAGAGTTGCCTATGTGGAAGTAGGAGATGATCAATATGGATTTCATTATGGATCTTCCACAATCTAACAATCTGTATGATTCAATTTGGGTTATTGTGTATACGATGACTAAGTTCGCTCACTTCTTACTGGTGTGGACTACCTACTCCAGAGAGGATTATGCTAAGTTATTCATTGAGAAGATTGTGAAGTTGAATGGTGCTCTAGTTTCTATTATTTCAGACCGAGGTGCGTAATTTTCTTCACACTGTTGGCGTTTGTTTAAGAAAGGTTTAGGGACTAAGGTGAAACTTAGCACCACTTTCCATCCTTAAATAGATAGACAAGCGAAATGGGTTATTCAGACCTTAGAGGATATGGTAAGGGCTTGTGTGATTATTTGGGAGGTACTTGGCTTATCACTTGCCTATTATTGAGATTGTGTATAACAATAGTTACCATTTGAGCATTCAAATGGCTCTGTTTAAGGTTTTATATGGTAGGAGGTATAAGTCTCCTAATGGGTATTTTGAGGTTGGTGAGACTAGGTTGGTTGGTCCTGACTTAGTTCATCAGGTCATAGAAAAGGTGAAAGTGATTAGAGAGAGGCTTAAGACTTCCCAAATCTCCAAAAATCTTATGCAGATAGGAGGCAATGGGAGTTGGAGTTTGAAGTAGGTTATTGGATGTTTTTGAAAGTATGTCCTATGAAAGGAGTTATGAGGTTTGGAAAGAAAGAGAAGCTTAGTCCCCATTATGTTGGGCCGTATCAACTTTTGAGGATAGTTGGGAATGTCGCTTATAAGTTGGACTTGCCTATAATCATGGGTTTTATTTTTCCTGATTTCCATGTATCGATGTCGAAGAATATTGTGGGTGATCCTTCTTTAGTTGTTCCTTTGGAGGATATTGGTATTTTAGATTCCTTATCTTATGAAAAGTACCGATTGAGATTTTGGATAGACAAGTTCGTAGGTTGAGGGCTAAGGATGTGGCTTCGATGAAGGTTCTTTGGAGGAATAAAAAGGTGGAAGAAATTACTTGGGAAGCTAAAACGGACATGAAGTCCAAGTATCCATTTTTGTTCCTTGTGTTAGCTGAAAATGCTTGAGGTATAATTTTTGTTCTCTCTCTTATGGCCTTTTGAATTTGTCATTTGGTTATGTGTGCATTCTTTTCTGTTTTCATTTTGATGGGTGCCTTCACTCCTCATTTAGGGATGAATGAACCTGGGTAGGGGGTAATGTAATACCTCAGATTCTTAATTTTTCCTTGTGATTGAGCTCACTGCCCACACCACGACTCAGGTGATGAGTCATAGTCACTCTATACGAGTCGTGTAGTGCCTATCGTCGTCTAACTAATAAGGCTGTCAAATGTTTCTGTACTAACCATGACTTTGTCCTTACGAGTCATAAGGTCTGGTTATGAGTCGTAAGGTATGACTCGTGACCATAATAGTGAGAGGTCAGAGTTTGGGGTCCCAAGCTATGAGTCCTGGTGATGACTCGTGACTAGTGACCACGAGTCATTACATGACCCATAGCGGCTGAGCGTTTTTTTCATATTCCCATTTTCATTAAGGGAAATATGGTCTTTTACTTCCACCCCAGTATTTCCCATGACTTAAAAACCCTTCCTTTGGACCTATATTAATCATTTAGCATAACATAAACACTACTTTTTCTCTCTATACTCCCAAATCAAGTGCAAGTCTAGGGTTTCTAAGGGTTAAGTACCTAGGGTTCAAATTGAGGTTTCCTATCCAATTTCTTGGTATTTTTAGGTATGTATCTATTCCCAAACTTTTTTTTTCATAAAGGCATGTGTTTAATCATTGTTGATGTGATTTTAAATTATGGATTTTGAATGATGAGTTGACTGTTTTTAATGGTTGTTACTTGGTTGGTTTTCTCATGGTTTGGAATTGTCATTAATGCTTTAACTCATGGTTTTTGAACTAATTGGATTCGTGGGCATGGTGGATGAGATGGAGGTTGTGGATTCCCCCAAAATTATGGTTTTTGGTTTGGAATTGGTATTAATCTCAACCCACTTGCATAATTGGTTTTGAAATATGGACAATTACATGGTTTTGCTTACTTTACAAAACTATTGCATTGCATTAATGGCTAAATGGATAAAAATGGTTTTGGAAGGACTTGATGGACATGGTTTGGTTTTAAATGATTTTGGAAGGCCATGGTGGCCATAGATTGGTTTCTAAATAGGAACTTTGGAGTCTATTTGGCTAACTGGTTTGGAATGGAATAATGGAATTAACTTGCAAGTTCAATTGGAATGACGATACCATTCGATAAATGCCTTAATAGATAACTCCTTGGTTAATGGATAGGAATGTGTAAATGGTTTTAATTTGGGATTAAAGGTGGTTGTGTAGCTCTCCCTAGAAGTTGGAGGTCCCGAGGGGACCGACACTGCAAATCATGATTGTTGGAATGGGGGTCTTGGTGACCGTGTGCATGGTTCACACAATATATATATATGGGAATAGTTGGAGCCTCAGTGGCTTTGGCCCTTCCTCATATTTCCTGGTTCGTGCAGCTAACATGCTCTAGGACCCATTCAGCAGGGGGAGCTGAACCCATATAGCCCGTGGGTACCCTTAGGACTTTTATCCCTGAACCTATATAGCCCGCGGGTGCTATTTAATCTTGTTCCCTATCTGGACCTCTTATATATTCGTATATATGAATATGTGTATATGTTTTTTGAATGGTTTTGGACTGATTTGATTTGATTATGGCATCATTTTATCCCTACCCTAAATTACATCTAGCATCCACCCCTTAAACTGTCCCCGGATGCTACATCATTTCATCATGTAGGGTCCTAGGGTTTCTCTGATTTCCTTGTACAGAGTTAGGTGGTTCTGGTTCATCGGTTGGTTTGCGTTGAAGTGATGAGCCTCCATCTTTCGGAAGGCCAGACATTTCACTACGTTATTTTATGAGTATCTAAGTCCTATCGATTTCTTTTCATATTTTGGATTCCCTTTTTGGCCATGGTCGGGGGCATGCACCAACCTAGTATGTTATTTAGTTTTTCTTAGAGGCTTTATGGACAGATTTTGGGTTGGTCGCTGTTTTGAATTCTTAATTCCACTTGAGTTATATTTACTGTCTTATCTTTATACATTGGGTGTCTTCCTCTGTTTATCTACATTATGCCTGGTTGGTTAGGCTACCGGTTGTGGTGTCTGATCCACGGTGGGCTTGAGATACCCATTATGACTAGGCCTCAGTTTGATTCATGACAGATGTATCATCATATCATAGTAAGTGCCCGGACCCGAACTGATATATATGTCAATATCATAATGCATAGCCAGAGTCGAACCGGTAATCATATATCATCATATCATAGTAAGTGCCCGGACTCGAACCAGTATATATATATATATCATCAACATTATCATCAATATTAGAACTCAAACCAGTATAAATATCATTAATATCATAGTCAATACCCAAACTCGAGCCTATATTCATATATGTATAGATATATCATGAACAATATCATAAACATCAGTCCCATAATATTTATCATCAACCTCCATTATCCATTCATCATGATTATTATGTATCTAGTCTCATCAAGTCTCAATATAAGCATTTCAAATCAACAAGCGTTACAAGTCTACCTCTACTAGTTCATGTCTTGGCCTAAAGAAGGTCGACGGAACCCACTTCTAATCCTTGAAAATTCATCAAAAAAGCAAGCTTTACCTTGGACTAGATTACGACATCTAAATCTGCTTTTTGATGTGCAACAGGTCTCAATTAGCCCTAAGATAGAATTTCTACTGAGGAACTAAGCAACTAAGACAACTACACCTAAGTTACGGTTTTGCGATTAGCCTACAAGTCCCAACTTACCTCAAGTATTGAAAATTTCATCATCAACACCCAAAACACATCCAAAATCTAACACAATATCATAAACATACTATGACATAGCTCAATCTGAGAAGAGGGAAACCTAGCCTACTTGGACGTTGTAGAAAGATAAAAAAATACACTAAATCACCGACTTTACCTTTCAAGAAGCTTTCGCAAGGTGCCATGTAATCAAAATCACAATATACACATCAACATGAGAATAACGTTACCCATATTGCACCATTGTGCTTCGGGTCTAAAAATCACACCCAAACCCCATGTGGGTCCCGCTTACGAAAACCACATTTCCGAAACTAACGTTTCCACATGCTCAAGGAGTAATTATCCATAAAAATAGGAGAAATCCGAGATGAATTGGGGCCAAAATCAAGCCACCAAGTTTTAAGGGTTTTGAACAAGAAATGGGGAAAATCTACTATGAAAAAAGGTGAAATCTTACCACAAATTGAAGGAGAATCACGAAATAATCGTTAACCAAGCTCCAAAATCACTCACAAGCATTAATCCCAAGATTTTCCTCTCTTTGAAAGATTTAGTCTCTAGAGAATGGGTGAGAAATGGGAAAATGGGCTGAAAAGGGTCTATTTATATCCATCCCAAGTACCCGGGTGTCGCTATCGTGACCCGAGGCTACATCGGCCCAAGCGTGTCGCTATTGCGACATGGGAACTATGATCTCAAATTTTGGGTGGCCTACCAAGGGAGTCACAATCGCGCCCCTTTGGCTCACTATTAGCAATCGCACCAGAACAGCTGAGAGACTTAAAAATTTCCAAGTCTCCGCTGACCCCTCAAGATTCATCCGGAATCTAGTATATGCAAACAGACTATGATACCCCATCAAATTTGATATTCTAAATGGAATGATGCAGTCAAAATTTACATCTGAGATAGTTTCAATGAAAATTGGGTACCACACTCATTTCCCATTTTCTTAACTCTCAACCAATAGGTCGAAATGAGCCCGGGTGCCTTGGGACCCAAACAAAGAGTCCTAGTCTAACATTGACTTTTCAGAGATTTTGGAACAGTCATAATTTGCATAGGAGTTCATTTGACTAAATTTTTTCCTTGGTGGCCATTTAGAACTAGCAAAGACTTCAAAATAGATAAACTCTAAAAACCAAATGAAGTACCTGGTAACCGAACTGTCAGTCCTAGCAAATCATAAATGACTTTGGGGCTGCTATAAGAAAGCTCCAACAACAAAAATAAGCAGAAATATGGAAAATGACCTGAAGGGTCATTTCAATATCCACTACTAAAGGACTTTCATCTGTAAAAGTCAAGGATTAAAATGTACTCAAAGTCTTAAAAAAGTGTGGAAACTGGGTCCGCATCTCGCTCTCCACCTCACAAAGATTCTCCTCTACTGGACAATGCCTCCATTGAACCTTAACTATAGGAATATCCCTAGTGTGCAACCGCCTGACATCACTAGCCATAATGAGCACAAGCTCCTCCACGAAGGTCAACCACTCATCTAACTGGACTGAATCCCACCTAAGCACATGAGATGGATCGAGAATGTATTGCCGTGACATGGAAATATGAAAATTGGATGGACAACAAAAAAATGTGAAGGTAAGGATAACTCATAAGCCACCTCACCAATTGTGCAAAGAATTTCGAACGGTCCAATATATTCGGGGATGAGCTTGCCTTTTTTCCTGAACCTCAATTCAGCTATCATGGATGACACACAGAGAAATACCCAATCACCACATACAAATCTAAAGGCACGAATCTTATGGCCTTTTGCCTACTCTATGTCTCTCTCACCTAGTCCTGAATTACCTCGACTCTATCTAACGACTCCCGAAGCAAGTCAGTATCATGGGGTCTATTCTCAGAAGTTTCACATCATCCAATTGGGGAACATCATCTCCTATTATATAATGCCTCAAAAGGCGCCATCTCAATTCTCTAATAATAACTATTATTATATGAAAACTCTGTCAAGGCTAAGTTCTCCTCCCACTGACCTCAAAAATCCATAACATAGGCTCGAAGTATATCCTCGAGAAACTGAATAGTCATGTCCTACTGGCCATCGGTCTGTAGGTTGAAGGCTGTGCTAAGATCCACCTGAGTACATCCTTCTAGAAAACTCTCCAAAAGCTAAAAGTAAACACGAAACCCCAGTATAAAATGATAGATATAGGCATACCATGTAAATGAATTATCTTACGAACATAGATGCGGGCTAACCTCTTAGCAGTGAAGGACATCTAAATATAAATGAAATATGCTGATTTGGTCAACCGATCTACAAAGACCCAAATACAACCGAAACCGCAGGAAGTGCGAGGCAAACCAATAACAAAATCCATGGTAATCCACTCCCATTTCCACTTAGGTATAGGCAATCTCTGAATTAATCCACCAAGTTACTGATGCTCTTTAATTGCTGACAACATAGGCTATAAGCTACAAAGTCTGCTATATCTCTCTTCATGCCACTCCACCAATAATGTTGTCTCAAATCTCTTTACATTTTGGCGGTAACCGAATGAATAGAATATCTAGAGCTATGAGCCTCGTGCAAAATCAACTAAATCAAATCATCGATCCTCGGGACACAAATGTGGCTATTTAATCTCAAAACACCCTTAGAATCTATGGTGTCCAGATTGGACTCAATACTTAACACCTGATCACAATAGATGCAAAGTCTATTGTCCTTGAACTGACGACCCCGAATCTGCTCAAATAGTGAGGACCTCTCCTCAACACTAGCAAGAATCCTCCTAGGGTCTGAAATATCAAGTCACACCATCAAGTTAGTTAAGGACTGAATGTCCCATGCCAAAGACCTATGATAACTTAAAATACAAGCCAAACTACTTATACTCACTGCCTTCTGACTCAAGTCGTCTGCTACCACATTTTCCTTGCTCGGATGATATAAGATGGAGATAACATAATCCTTAAGCAACTCCATCCATCTACGTTGCCTAGAAATAAGGTCTCTCTGGGTCATAAGATGCTGAAGACTGAGATAATCGGTGAAAATCTCACAATGAACACCATAAAGAAAATATCTCCAAATCTTAAGCGCAAAAACTACCACCGCTAATTCCAAATCATGGGAAGGGTAGTTGCGCTCGTGCACCTTAAGCTTCGTCGAAGCATAAGCTATAACACAACCCTGCTACATCAATACATAACCCAAACCAACACTAGAAACATCACAATACATAGTGAATCCCTCACCCATAATCAAAAGAGCCAATATAAGAGTTGAAGTGAGAAATTCCTTGAGCTTACCAAAGCTCGAGTCACACTCCTCGAACCATAAAAAGGATCCTTTTTCTAAGTCAATATCATCATCGATGCTGAAATAGTAGCAAAACCCCCGATAAACCATTTATAATAATCATCCATGCCAATAAAGCTACAAACCTCGGTCGAAGATGTTGGCCTTGCTCAATCACAAATGAATTCAATCTTTTCCAGGTCTACCATAATCCCATCCTTAGACACCACATGTCCACGAAATGTCACAGACTCAAGTCAAAACTCACACTTAGTGAACTTGGCCAAAAACACATGATATCTCAAAGTCTGGAGCTCAATCCTCAAATGCTGCATATGCTCCTCTCTACTCCTTGAATACAAAAGGATATCATCGATGAAAACAATCATGAAGGAATCCAAATAAGGCCTGAACACTCAGTTCATCAAGTCCATGAATGCAACTGGGGCATCAGTCAACCTAAAGGACATCACCAAGAACTCATAATGATCATAATGGGTTCTAAAGGTTGTCTTTGGGATATCCTCAGCCCGAATCCTTAATTGATTGTAATCAAACCTCAACCAATCTTAGAAAACACCACTACACCCTAAAGAATGACAAACAAGTCATTAATGCAATGCATAGGATGATAGTTCTTCATCATCACCTTATTAAGCTTCCTATAGTTGATACACATATGTATGGATCCATCTTTCTTCTTTAAGAACAACATAGGAGCTCCCAAAGAAGACACACTCAGTCTAATAAAACCCTTATAAAGAAGGTCCTAGAGCTGAGAATGCAGCTCCTTAAGCTCGACAGGAGAAATACAATAAGGTGACATAAAATTAGGTCGAGTACACAACTCAAGATCAATAACAACTTCAATCTCATGGGCAGGAGCAGTACCAGGTAAATCAGTAGAAAAAATATCAGGAAACTCATAAAATACAGGAGCAAAGTCAAGCGACGAACACTCCACACTAACATAACTAATATAATTGAGATAAGACTTGCAACTCCTCAAAATAAGACTCCCTACACACATATAAGAAATAATCCCCATTAACTCTAAGCTAACAACTTCCTGCCATATGATCGAGGGTATGCCATGCATGGATAAGGTAACAATCTTGGCAAAACAATTAAAGGCCACATAATAGTGGGATAATCAGTCCAAGACAAATATTATATCAAAATCACCCATATCCAGTATAATAAGATCAGTATGAGTATCAACATCTCTAACAGTGACAACACAAGATCAAAAAACCCTATCCACTACTAACGAATCACCTATGGGAGTGGATACATGCAAGGGTACAAATAATAAATCCCAAGATAACTCTAATAAAGGAGAAAAATACGCAGACACATAAGAATAAGTGGATTTCAGATCAAATAAAGTAAAGGTCGACTGGCGATACACCAAAATCATACTTGTGACTACACCATCCAAAGACTTAGCCTCTGGTTTAGCATGTACTACATATAACGCCCGCTACCTGGATGGGTTCCTAATTGATATCCTATCCTATTCACCTAAGAACCACCTCGAACACCCTGGCAAACACCCCCGCGACCATTCATCCCACCTGTAGCTGAGGGATGAACTGCTTTAATAGAGGGAACACTCTGAGATGAAGCAATAATCACCCCATGACTTGAGTATTCTTGAGAGTAATGACCAAAAATTCCATAACTATAATATGTCACCTAAGCTGAAGAAGAACTATAAGATTCAACTAACCCAGATTAGCTGGCACGACTAGAATATCCTGACGAGAACCCCTCAAAAAATGAACACTAACCTAACCAAGTCGACCACTAACACAAGACTAACCTTCGTCAGTAATACAAAGTGCTGCCTGAACAAGGCTACTAGGATGACTCTAAGACTGATACAACTACCGTGAAGGGTACCTACCCTGAAAACCACTACCTTCAAACTAAGAGATACTATGACTCATACTGAAACTACCCTAATACCGTGGTCTCTTATCGCTACCTCCTTGGTCCTTATGGTGCATCTACTTTATCACCTGAGCGTGATTAGAAACCTGAGAAAAAGATCTACCTGCAGCAACAAAACTCTAAGTAGACATGCGAAGAGAAAATCTTAACCCTAGAACAAAGCAGCAAACCATCTCATACTAAGTATCCAAAATACAAGTAGCATGCCTAGCTAACTCGTAAAAATAGTCCTCATACTCCACAACAGTCATGGAGCCCTACTCTAATCTTGACAGCTAATCCCTCAAATGACCCCTAAGGCTGTGAGGCATGTACTTCTCTAAGAAGATCTCAGAGAATTAAGTCTATGTCAAAGAAGAAGACCGAGCTATCCTGGAATCAAGATGACCTCTCCACCAATATCGAGCTTTTAAGTCCAACTGAAAAGTAGTGTAATCCACACCACGAGTTCTCAACTAGGACCAAATTATAGAGCCTATCCTCACAAGCAATTAGAAACTCATATGCATCCTCACCCGAAGTACTAGAAAACCTAGGTAGAGCCAATCTCAAGAATCTACCCAACATCTTTTACTCCTCAACAGATATAACAATCTAGGAAACTACTGGCTGGACAACTATCGGTTGAGCAACTAAAGTGTAAGAGGGATCTCAACTTTGAGAGCTATAGCTACAGGCAGTTCCCCCGCCTTAATACCATTCTGATATGTAGACTATGCACTAATAAGATGGTGCACCACCAACCAATCCTAAAATCTTAACCGAAGCATCTCTAAGAACCGAAGAATAAATAAACTTCAATGGGGCCTAGGCTGGTCCCTGGATCACCACTGATTTTGGAGGAAGAATCTATGGCTCAAGAGCGGGAATAGGGTCTGGTAAAAGCCCCCTTATCCTGCCCCCTAGTTGGGGACACATCTCAAGTATGTCCATGACCTCTAGGTCATCCACGAATAGCAACATGATCCCTAGTCTTGGTCTTGATACCCTCATCTCGTGTAGCGGTAGCACATATCCTAGCTATCTGCGAAAGAGTAAAGTCAAACGAATGCTTTAGAAACCAACTCAGACTCTTAGCATGGAATGAGTGAAAGAAGTGAAGGAATCCTAAGAATATGCTATAGCCTCCTGAAGATAGGAAATAAATATCATCATTCCAATCTGTAGGACTCTACTAGATACTTGCCCTTGTACCAACAATACCAGTGAAACCTAGGCTCTAATACTAATTTGTCATGATGTAATTTATAAGTCATGATGGCACCTACTTTATCCTACCAGTAGGTAATCCAAATCGTAGCTCAGAGAAATTAGTAATGGGATAACTTAGTTGAAAGGCCCCAAGAAGGACCAAATAGACAATAAGGATAGAAATGAGCAAAGTAATAGAATAGTCTGCAAGATAATCATAACATAGAAAATGATCCCCCGACCTGGTAGAGCCAGTAAAAGAGTTTCTATAAGTATAATCCAAGTTTTAAAATAGTCAATATAATCCTATCTTAAAACTAAAGACTAGACATAAAAAAAAATAGAAGGAAATAAGGAGACTCTGACTCCAAGGGTCACCCTATCTCTGAATCAACCACAATATGAACCTTAAATCAATAATGGCAACTAGTACTCGAATATTTACCAAAAAGGTACAGTAGTATAGTATGGGTACCAAAACCATAGGTACTCAGTAGGCATCATCGGCCGACTAAGATAAGTCATGATATAAATACGATAAAATACAAGATAACATAACTAAGTTATGGTAAAGAGACGAACCTAAATAACTCCACTGTCACTGTGCATAAATAAGTAAATGGCCGAAATAATAACATAACACAAAGAATCAAACACATGGAATTATAACTAAAAAATTAGCCCCCATAAGCCAATAAGTGTGGACAAGTAAATAAGCCAATGCAACTTCCAATAATACTGGAGGGTACAATTAAATAAAGCATAAGCTAAACCACCGTTATTTTCTATCTTCCATGATATAACTGGAAACTATCCCTATCATACTATATTTTAACAACGCCCATTTCCAAACTTGAACTAATATCCATATCATCAAATCATACCCCATATTCAAACTTAAAATGATATTTATATAGTAAATAGCATAATGTATAACTGGTCTCCAACCAGTAATCATATATCATCATATCATAGTAAGTGACTTCACTTGAACTGATATATAGTTAATACCATAATGCATAGCCGGACGTGAATCAGTAGTCATATATCATCATATCATAGTAAGTGTCCAGACTCAAACCGGTATATATGCTCAATATCATAATGCATTGCCGAACTCTAACCGATGATTATATATCATCATACCATAGTAAGTGCTCGAATCAAATCTATATATATATATATCATCAATATCCAGACTTTAACCGGTATAAATATTACTAATATCATAGTCAATACCTGAACTCAAGACGATAATCATATATGTATATATATATCATGAACCATATCATAACCATCGATCCCATCATATCTATCAATTACCTCTATTATCTAATCATCATAATTATTAAGTATCTTGTCTCATCAAGTCTTAATATAAGCATTTCTAATCATAGAACAAGCATTAAAAGTCTATCTCTACTAGTTCATGTCATGGCCTAAGGCGGGTCAATGGAAGCGACTTCTAATCCTTGAAAATCCATTCAAAAAGCAAACTCTACCCTGGACTAAACTAAGGTATATAAACCTTATTTTATATTTCCAAAAGGTCTAAATTAGCCCTAAGATAGAAGTTCTACTTAGGAACTAAGCAACTCAGCTAATTACACCTAAGTTATGATTTCCGATTTTCCTACAAGTTCCAACTAACCTCAAGTATTGTAAATTTGATCATCAACACCTAAAAACAAATCCCAAATCTAACACAATAACAGAAACATAATATGACATAGATCAATCTAAGAAGAGGGGAAAACTAGACTACTTGGACGCCGTAGAAAGCTCAAGAATTCCACTAAATTGCCGACTTTCTTTTTTGAGAAGTTTTTGCAAGGTGTCATGCTATCTAAATTAAAATCTACAAATCAACACCAGAATAACTATACACATATATAAGCATTGTGTTTCGGGTCCAAAAATCACATTTAAACCCCATGTGGGTCCCTCTTATGAAAATTGCATTTTCGAAACCAACGTTCCCAGATGTTCAAGGAATAATTATCCTAAGAAATAGGTGAAATCCAAGATGAATTGGGTATAAGATAAAGCAACCAAGTTTTAGGGATTTTGAATAAGAAATGGGGAAAATTTACCATGAAAAAGGGTCAAATCTTACCACAAATCAAAAGAGAATCACAAAATTATCATTAACCAAGCTCCCAAATCACCCACAATATTCAATCCTAAGATTTTTCTCTCTTTTAAAGGTTTATTCTCTAGATAATGGGTGAGAAATAGGGAAAACAAACTGAAAAAGGTCTATTTATACCTATCTCAGGTACCTGAGTGTTGCTATCGTGACCCGGGGCTCACGATCGCCACATTTGCTGTCTGCCCAAGTGAGTAACTATCATGAAATGGGCACCGCAATATTATTATTTGGGTGGTGTGCCAAGGGATTCGCTATCGCACCTCTTTGGCTCGCTATTAGCGGTTGCACCAAAATCGATAAGAGACTTGGAAATTTCCAAGTCTCCGCCAACTCCTCGAGATTTATTTTTGATCCTGTATATGCAAACATACTATGGTACCCTATCAATCTTGATGTTCTGGATTCAATGGTATAGTCAAAATTTCTATCCGAGGTTGTTTTGATGAAAAGTGGGTCCCACACTTATTTTCCATTTTCTTCACTTTTTGACCAATAGATTGAAATACGCTTGAGTTTCTCGAAACCCAAATGAGGAGTCATTCTAGACTAACATTGACACTCCAAAGCTATTGGAATAGTCAAAATTTTCATACGAGGTTGTTTGACTAAAGTTTTTGCCCGGTGGTCATTTGGAACTAGTGAAGACTTAAAAATAGGGAATTGGCTCTAAAAATCAAATGAACTGATCAAAAACTGAACTATTAGTACCAGAAAGTCATAAATGACTTGGGACATCTATAGGAAAGTTCTAACAGTGAAAATAAGTAGAAATATAGAAAATGGCCTGAAGTGTCATTACAATAACACGCTCTACTAGCTTGCTTACATACAAAGTGCCAAGAAGAATCAGAATACCCACCCTGTCCTAATGAACTAAAACTATTGCCTCTACCCACATGACCTGACCCCTGTCTACCAGGGCCACAAAAATCAAAGGCCTACCTACTCAACCCTATTAAGATACCTAAATAGGTTTTCCATGTTAATTGTAAAAACCTCTACTAGATAAGTCCCTACACCAGGATGTGTATCTTCTAAAATCACTCTATCAGATCACCTTCTTGGCGCCTTCCTAAGTAGCCTGAATAATCGACTTAATAAAATTAGCATGATTTGTGATACTTTGGAATGAACCACCTGAAACCAGAAGCTATGCCATAGCTAACTGATAAGAGCCCTCTGATCCCTTGATAAACTTCCTGATCCTCTCTGACAATTGGTGGTGGAATATCTAGAAAATACATGAAGAGTGCCTCATAATCAACAATAATCATGAAGCCCTGCTTTAGGTGATCATACTCATCTCTCATCTGATCCCTCAATCTATAAGGCACGAACTTCTCTAGAAATGCCTAAAAAAAAGAGCCCATTTTATAGCAGGCAAACCCAAAGGTCTGCAACTAAAAAGAGACCTCACCACTATCTAGGAATGTCAGTAACTAATAACTCATGTAATAAACACCGTAGGACTTAAGGGATCTGAGGTTATGCAATCTTTCCTGGAAGTTAATCAGAAACTCATTAGCGTTCTCTCTAATGGCACCCCTAAACCTGGCATAAGCTAAGTGAATAAATCTATCAATTCTCTTCTGATCATCATAAGACATTACAAAATCCAAAGAAATTAAAGGAACAGTAAGCCTGGTAGGTGGTAAATCAATACGTGGGGGTACCATATATGATGGTTGTAACCCTAATTTTAGAATATCATAAGTTTGAGCCTATACTAGCGGCTAAATACTTCCTGAAGTCTTAGAAATATTTGATACACTAAAAGGAACACTAGTCTGGGGAGCACCATCCAGACAACTTAAGAGATGAACCAATAAATCTTTTAACACCAGGGTATTAACTAAAAATTATGGGGTCTGAGATAGATCTGCATCCTATATCTGATAATCAACCTCAACATAATGAAAATTAGGCCCAGGAGAAGACTTTTTAGCATGTCTTCTAATTGAAGCAGCTTCTGGTACCCGTTCTCTACCTTTAGGTCGGCCACGATCCCTATTTATCCCCCTGAACAGGGCTCCAATAGCAGGTGTATGGTAAGTATCCCTAACATCTTTAGACCTAGTTCTCAATATTTATGTATAAGAGAATGCAATTCATGTTTAGATCATTGGGTATGAATAGAGCGCATGATAAAGAATCAAGTTAGAGAAGTTTTTTCTAAAGACAACCTATAGCCCTTCAAATATAGATACAACCATCAATGTATCAATCTGTGATACTCTATTAGACGTCCGATTATTTCACTTATGATATGGGTGAACCCAATGCTCTAATAATAACTTATTATGAACCAAAAGTCGATGTCATAATGGCACCTACTTTGGACAAGCCTTAGTAGATAAGCCTAAACCCACTCAATAAAGGACAATTGAATTTATGAAACAAAATCCATAAATTCAAGACTCATAGTTAGAGTCAAGCCAAAATATATAAATAACATAAAATTCAGACGAAATATAATAATCCAAAAATACTGGTGTCATATATGGAAAACATCTAATATAAAGTTCGAATAATGAAATATAATTATGACATGACCCGAACTAGGGCATAGTCGTGTCAGGTGCCTCAAGTCCAACTAGGACCGGAGACCACCCCCTAAACCCAATCGTAACCATCCTGTATCCTATGTCGGATGAATTTTGAACATATATCAAGATAAAACAAATAAATATACAAGGACAATAATAGAATCCATGACCATAACCAACCAATAGTACAATCAAATATCCAACCGGTGTCAGCGCATCTTATGTGGCATAATACACATAGGACTCTATGTAGGACACGACTTAGCCACGTAGAACGCCACATAGAATGCATGTGTCTACTTGTTCAACTTTATACAAGTTTAAGTATCTACTTATATATACCCAAAGTTGAAGGATATAGATGAAAGTTGAAGTAAGTTAAATGACACATTTATGTATTATGCCCTAAATTTTATTGACCTTGGGCCTTGTTTTGGAATGGATTTAAATGGAGAGGTTGGAGTCCGACGCCGGGCTATAGTTAAAACATAAAGGGGTTGTTTGGTAGAGTGTATAAGAATAATGTTGAATAAGGTGTATTAATAATGTTTGTCTTACTAACACAAGTATTAGTAATACTGATATTAGTTATACAAACATTATTTCTTATATCGTGTTTAATTTGGTGTATTAAAAATAATAAATATTTATATAATTTTTATAAAAAGATGTTTATTTATCAAAATATCCTTTTTATACACTACTATTTTTTCAAGCTTAGAGGAAAGTAGCATCAACACCTTTGTAGATTTCAATTCTATAGTAAAACACAGTTTTCTAACATAGAATTCAAAAAAAAAAAAGATTTGTTTGTTTGGCATTCAAATCAAAAGGAATGAGTATCCATGTTCGAAAAATGAGAGAGTACGAGCAGCAATACAAAGTAAAAATAATAATAATATGGAAGCAACCACCACTGTTGTACCCAAATACCCAATTTCTATTTGCTCAATTTCATTGCAAAAAGAAATTTGAGGAAGGTATGCAATCTTGAAAAATCAATTTTTACTTCTTCTCTAAACCCATTTTTCTTTGAAAACTCAATTTTCACGTATTCTCCATATCCAAAAAGTCTGAGAATGAAATCAACGGAATTTGATAGGAATAAAGCGAAAGAAATCGAAAAACAAGAAGATATTTGATTAAGAAGGAAGAAGATGCGGAGAAATGGTGGAAAAAGAAGTTGGTTATTTTGAGGGATAAATTTGTAATTTAATAAGTTAATATATGTATTGAAATATGTTGAATTAATAATACATTAGAAAAGAGGGGTATTAGTAATACATAGCTCAATACCCAATATAATATATAACTAGTGTAAGACATTAATTATACATAAAAAAAAATATACCAAACAATGCATTAATAATACACAAGAATAATACATGCATTATTTTTGTTAACACACCCTACCAAACAAACCCTAAAAGATTTTCTTTGCCCTCCTCTTTTTTTCTTTTCTCTAATTTGTTGTTGATATTACATAATATATGACTCTCAAAGAGAATTAATCGTTATTTTGTTGATTGCTAATTTAATTATCGAATTTTGTATCTCTTTTGAAAAAAAATAAGGAAAGGTCATTGTATGTCCCTTTTAAAAAATAATAGCCCAACTTTGGGCATACCGCATATGGACATTTGATGTCCAGTCGGCAAAAGTAATGCCAGTTTATGGCCATTGGGCCATTTGGCATCTTCAGCCCTTCCTTTTGTCCATTGGGCCATTTTCGGCCATTCCCATGGCCATTCGACCCTTTACTTATTTTTTTTTCTACAAAAATTTTAATTGAAAAATATTTTACTTTTTTTATTAGAAAACATAATAATTAAATATAATTGTATAAAACGATATAATTGTTATATAAATATGTATCTATATAAGATATATGTATAGAAATTATATAGCTCTATAAATATATTTATATATTGTATAATATATATATAAATTGTATAAAATGTGTATATAAAGTTATAGTTGATGTATAAAATACACATTCGAATAACAATTGCAACTAAAGGTTGTATAGAATGTGTATAAAAACTGTATAATTATTGTATAAAATGTGTATAGAAACTATAAATATAAGGTGTATAGAGACTGTATCATTGTTGTATAAAATCTGTATATGTATAAAATATGTATAAAAACTGTATAATTATTGTATAAATTGTGTATAAAATTGTATAATTATTGTATACAATGTGTATAGAAACTATATATATAACGCATATAGAAACTATATCATTGTTGTATTAATCTGTATATGTATAAAATGTGTATAGAAACTGTATAAAAATTATATAAAACATGTATCTAAATAAGTATCAATATGATATAGGGGTTGTATCGATATGGTTATAGAGATTGTATCGATATGGTATAATGATTGTATCAATATGGTATAATATATGTTATTTTTTGTCTATGATGTGTGTAGTACATGATGTACGTAGAAACTATTGTTGTATAAAAAGTACAAAATTTTATTTGATTACGATATTATAAATTTGTATTTAATTTTTTAAAAAAAACTACAAAATTTATTTGATTGTTTTATTGATAGAATTAAAAAATAAAATAAAATATTAGTTTTTTAGAAAAAAAAAATGAGCAACCAAAAAAAGGGAAAAAAGAAGAAAACACAACTAGAAGAAAAAAAAAAAAAACAAAAAAACAAAAAAAAAACAAATACAATTTATACACTTTATATAATAATAATAATAATAATAATAATAATAATAATAATAATAATAATAATAATAATAATAAAAGAAGTAAAAAGAGCAACAACAAAAGTAAAACAAAAAATACAATATCAACAAAATTTAAAAATAGAATAGAAAAGAAAAGTCAAAGAAAGCGGCGTACTAGCGAAATGACTATTAAATAGAATTTTGAATTCATGGTCATTTTTGTGTTTTTTTTTTAATTGGGAGGCTGTTTTTTTATCCTTAGACCAAAAAAATATATGGAGAGCCCAATATATCAAAATTATATTAGCTCAATCTTTAAATATATTATGCACGGTTTCTTTGAAGAATTATTCAAGTTTAAAAATATCCTATTGAAAGTAACTTGCGGAAATTTTATTTCTTTTAGTTATTATTTTAAATTTTAGTTTAGACTATGTTTTTGTATAGCATATAGATGAAATTTAAACAAAATAAAAATTAATCCAACCGTATCAAAACGGAAGAAAAATTGTTTTGACTGGGACAGTTTTAAAAAGTTTGATTTTCGTTATATAGTAGATTAATCAAAAAACTAAAATGATATAAATTTATCTAGTTAACCATCTGAATCGAATCATAACACATTAGAACCCGTTTGGATAGGCTGAAAAAGTGGCTTTTAAAAAGTTCTTTAAAAGTGCTTTTGAAAGTGCTGAACTTATTTTAAAGATAAGCAGTTACGTGTTTGGGTAAAAGTGCTGAAACTGAAAAAAAGTTATTGATGTGTTTGATAAATAAGTGCTTTTAAGAACTTTTTATGGTCAAAATGTCTAAAATACCCTTATAACTATTAATAATATATAGAGTTGATTATTATTAATTTTTATTGCAAAAATGATTCAAATTCAAATTAATATATATTTTAATATATATATATATATATATATATATATATATTAAAAATATTTTTGTAATAAACTCAAAAAAAGGATATATTCAAAATAAGGGACAATTATTGCTGGGTAGTGAAAGAAAATTAGGGCTACAAAAGGGTATATTCGGAATAAGGGACAATTACAAAGGACATATATATCATTTGCTTTGTCAACTTTAATGGCTTATAAGCCCCCCTCCCGGAAAAAAAGAGCAAGGGAAATTGGCTTTTTTAAGCAATTTTACAAATGGGAAAATTTCAGAAATAACAACTATAAAACCTTAATTGTAACTTTTATAGCAACAGTTTCATAATTACGAAAAATAATAAATTGTATTTTGTATTTAAGTAAACTGTTGCTATACAAATACATATACAACAAGATTTATTGTCCTTGTTTTACTCAAATTAGTTGAGTTAAATAAGAAATAATTATCTCATCTAATTAAATTTCCATAAATTACTCTTATTAAAATTAGTAGATTCCTTTGACAAATCAAACTCAAATATGAAGATTATTATTTCCATGATCTTCAAAATTTCATTCTTTTATATCTCTAACTATTTTTTCTTGTTAGTTTTTTCATTTTTTTTTAATTTTAATTCCTTTTTCTTTTCCATTTTTTCTTTCCACTTTATTTTCTCTCTTCTACTTTTTTTTTTTTGCCTTTTTCCTTTTTGTTTCTTTTTTCGATTTTTTCCTTTCTCATTTTTTTTTTTTCATTTTCTTCTTCTTCTTTTTTATTTTTTTTTCGCTTTTGTTTTTACACTTCTATTTCTAGTTTCTCTTTCTTCTCTTTTTCCCCTAATTTTTCACTTCTTTTTTTTTTTGAATTTTTATTTTTTATTTTTGTTTTTTCTATT
Organism: Capsicum pubescens; assembly: GCA_030864215.1. Taxonomy (NCBI): domain Eukaryota; kingdom Viridiplantae; phylum Streptophyta; class Magnoliopsida; order Solanales; family Solanaceae; genus Capsicum; species Capsicum pubescens. The sequence goes on from CM061549.1 coordinate 131,964,853, forward strand.
TTATTTTTATTTTTTTTACTCTTCTATCTCTATCTTTTATTTTTAAAAGACAAATATCTATATCATATATACATATTCAAAAAATATACAAAATGAATAGACATACAAATCTGCATATGTATTTACGGTAAAAAATATACATATATATCTGCATATGTGTTTACAGAAATACATAACTGACTCACATGTATATATAAACATACAGGACACAAAATCTCTATAAGAAAAATGACAATTATATACATATACATATAAGTAATAAAAAAATATATGATACATATCTTAAACAGTAAAAGGAAACAAATAAGTACATATGTTACCCTCTAAAATGACATAGTATGTACAGTTCAAAGATAAATTCAACACCATATAAAATACATATAGCTCTGCATATGTATTTACAGAATACATACCTGATCCATATGTATATTCTTATTTTATATGAGCCACCTTTTGTATTTCGCAAATACATATGAAGATATATAGTATAGTCATGTTTGTTATTGTTTAATATGAATATGATATATATTTTGTAAATACATATCAGAGTCATATTTGTATTTTTTTGTAATGTAATATATATTATGTAAAAGAAAATATATGCATACTCTGTATTTTGTATTATATTTTTGTGAAAAGTACATGTGATATAAATTTATGTCATAATTTTATTCTATAGGTGTTGCGTGATCATATATTCATCCCAAGAGTACTTTCAAGGTTTGCACCACGTATAGAATGTCACACAGTCAGTGATATTGAAGAACGTATTAAGGCGATGTTATCAAAGGAGCAGTACATGATTTTTTGTTATAAGAATATTTGTGGTGTCTACATGAACAAGAAAAAATGTGTAGTTCAAGCGCAATTAGACAGATGTATTATGTCACAAATGTATTATAAATTTTTGGAGGGTATGTGCATGTATTTGTATTTTGTATATATAAATGCATATATATATATATATATATGTATTTTTGTACGGTGATAAATTTGTCTTTGAGCTGTTCTATGTCATTCTAGATGGTAATATATGTAGTTATTTGTATTCTTTACTGTTTAAGATATGTATCATGTATTTTCTTATTAGCTATATGTATATGTATATAGTTGTCCTTTATGTTTTAGAGATTTTGTGTCCTCTACGTTTATATATATATGTATGAGTAAGATATGTATTTCTGTAAATGCATATGCAGATACATATGTATGTTTTGTACTGTAAATACATATTCAGATCTGATGACTATGTATTTTGTATGTTTTTTGAATCTGTGTTTGTGATATACATATTTGTCTTTTCAAAATAAAAGTTAGAGATAGAAGAGTAAAAAAAAAGAAAAAAATCTAAAATATAAAAAGAAAAAAATGAAAAAAGAGAAGTGAAAAGAAAAAAAAAAGAAAGAAAGAGAAAAAAAAAAGAAAGAAAGAGAAATAGAAGTGTAAAAAAAAAAAAGAAAGAAACAAAATAAAATAGAAAAAAGAAGAAGAAAACGAAACTAGAAAAAGAAAAATAAGATATGAGAAAGGAAAAAAAAGAAAACGAAAAAGGAAAAAAAAAGTGAAATAGAAGAGAGAAAATAAAGTGGAAAGAAAAAAAGAAAAAGAAAAAGAAAAAGAAATGAAAATAAAAAAATAAAATAATAAGATTAAAAAAAGCTAACAATAAAAAAAGGTAGAGATATAAGAGAGTGAGAGACAATAATGATGTTTTATTTTGAAATCTTGAAAATTATAGAGATAATTATCTTCAAATATGAAAAAAGAAAAAAAAGAAAACAAAAATAAAAAAAGAAAAAAAGAAGAGAAATAAAAGAGAGAAAATAAAGTGAAAGTAAAAAAAATGAAAATAAAATAAAATAAAAAAATAAAATGATAAAAAAAAATAAGATGAAAAAAAAGAGGTAAAAGATATGAATATATTTGAGGAAGGTGAAATAATGGAGTGAAAATAGAAAAATGTCAAGTAACGAGAGTAAAACATGCACTTCTCTAATTAATGAGTAAAATAATGTTACTCTTGCTATAAACTGTAATTTTACAAAAGTATTACTATTTATTATAATTATAGTCTTAAATATACTACTTTCTGTAATTTTTTCGATACCAAACACTTTCAAAAGCAAAAACTAACTTAAAAACTATTTTGACAAAAAAAATAAGCTTATCTAAGTACCCTCTTAATCAAAAAAATTAGGATGGTACAAATTTGTCTAAATGACCATCCAAACCAAACAGTTGACACTCCTAATAAAATATAATTAATCTAAATTTGGAAAGCGAGGAACATGTAGACCGTAGATGCATGCATGTGGAAGGTTATCATGACATCTTGTAGGCTAAGTCACAAGTGACTGCTAACTTTTTCCGCATTCAAAATTTGATTCTTCATTCAAAGACGACAAAATTTCTTTAAAAAAGAACATAAATTATTTTAAAGACTTAAGTGATCAATGCAAATCTAAACTTCTTTCAAAATTTCACTTGAACCTCTTAATTTAAATTTATACCTATCAGGTCTCTAATTCATCCAAAATTTAATTTACTTAAGCCTTTTTTATTCACATGACACATCGCGTGATAGTTACTCACTGAAAATGCGTGACAAGTAATTTTTTTGCCAAAATCACAAATAAAAAAATGACAAATGACATTAAGGACCTAAAAAAATTATAAGTAAAATCATTTTTTCTGTTTTTTTTTCCAAAAAAAACTCGACCTAGATATCTCTACCCCCACACCCATCCCTAACCTCCCCCCCCCATCTTCTTCCCCCGTGTCCTTTCCTTTTTCTAAACTTAATTCTCCTATTTTTTTTCTACTTTTTTGAATCTTTTTGATTTTTAGTTTTAAATTTATGTTTGGATTCAATTTTAAATTTTTTTGTTCTTAATTCGAGTTTGTTCTTAATTCTTTCCTGCCATTCTTTCATCTCCATATTCGACCACCTCCAAACAAATATTGTCACTTTAATTAAAATGTAAATCCAACAAGTTTATAAAAAAATTTAGGTGTAAATATTAAAAAAAAATGAAACTTTGCTGAAAAAAATAAGAATTTATCGAAAAAATATAATTTTTTTTTCACAAATCAACAAAATTGTAAATTTGATTCAAAAACAAAAATTAAAATGCTATTTTCATAATCCGATAAGCTATTTAATCTTCCTCAATTCATTTTGAGTTATCTTCTTCATCTTATTTATCATTGTAGAAGAGGAAGAATTTTGTGAAAAAAATAAAGTTACGTCGGAGATTTTTTAAGTCCTATGGTGAATGGCGGCTTGCAGTGAAAATGGAGATGGAGGGAGGGGGTGGGGGTCGTTAAAACAACCAACAGGATTGAATTTAATATGTCATGAAGATGAAGATGATTTGGCCAAAAATGCAAATTATGAAGGGGGTGGGGCATTTAGGGGCTATTTTTTTTTTTAAAAAGTTATAATTATTTTTTAATTATAATTTAACTTGTTAAGGGATACTTTTTAAATATTTTTGAGTTTAATGTCAAATGTCATTATTTTATTCGTTAGTTTGCCATGTCATCACAAATATGTTGCACATATTTCATACCTTTAGCTGATTGATTAAAAAATGCTCAAATGATTCAAATTTCGGATGGATTAGGGACCTGATAGGTATAAGTCTGAGTTGAGGCGTTTAAGTGAAATTTCAAAACAAGTTTAGGGTCCTATCGATGACTTAAGCCTGATTTTAAATGAGTACTCCCTCAATTCTATTTTATGTGAAACTTTTCATTTTGTGATAGTCAAATAATTTAAGTTTGATCGTAAATTTAGATATAAATTTTTTAAATTTTTTAAAATAAAATTTATATATTAAAAAATTAGATAAAAGATATTATAAGACATAATAATTAACGATTTAAAATACTAAAGAATATACAAAAAAAAAATAGTAAAAAATAAATTTTTTTATATCTCAAAATTTAAAAAGATCATATAAATTGAGATGGATAAAATATTTATTAAACATTTTTCATTAACACAACATGAGTGTGACACATACGAAATGCATAGTAGCTTATGCATCTTGTTTTTTTCACCAAGAGCAATCCAATGTATGAGGGTATTATTTTAGCTACTCCCTTCATCCCATTTTACTAGTTTTAATTTGATATTGCCTATTAATTAAGAAAAATAATTAATAACGTAGTTATTTTATCATAGTACCCCTATTAAATGATGTTTACATTTTAATTTGGAGAATAAATAATTAATACTAAGGGTAAAAAAGAAAAAAAATTGTCTTGTTTTGATTAATGAAAAATGACAAGTAAAATAAAAAATCAAATTAGAAAATTTGGGACAAGTAAAATGAAACGGAGAGAGTATTTCTTAAGGCTCGATATATAGGCAAGCGTTAAAAGTTAGCACAAGTTTTTAAATAGACACTTCAATAAATTCTGTATTTTTTAATTAAAATTTTTAAGGTTCGTGGACCATTTATTGATCAAAGGAAAAGAAAATAGATGGACAAAGACGTTGTCTGCCCAAAAAACAAAACAAAAGCTTTTTAACTATCTTGTTTTTCAGTTTTCTTATTTAATTTTTTTCTCTCGAATTTTAATTATTCATATACATAACTGGATGTCGATAAACGTTTCTATCAAACTAACTGATATAATGATAATTAAGGAAATAAATATTTGTCTTAAATATATAACGCAATTAGCGCTATATTTATTAACATTGTGATTAATAGATCCCTTAAATTTAGTAAAAAATTTTCAATTTCAAAATTTTGAAACATCAAATCAATTTCCACAATCAGAATTAGATATTGAGGAATCTCAGGCTGATTTCGGCAATTGCATCCGAATTGCACCCCCTGTAATATATACATTGCAAACCACTATTAGTTTAATAAGCAACAAAAATTAAACAAAATTTTTCAATACTGATAATACAAATGAGCAATGACTAACATTCTTTACATAAGCATGCCATGTATATAGGTTGAAATAACACAACTCAACAGGTCTACCAGAGCCCCATACATAACTATGCTATGTATATGCTATGTCAATACAGATATGCTATTGCTTATGTATTCCATAGACATAACATAGTTATGTATGCTATGTCAGCAGTTTGTATGACATACATATACATAACTCTATTATGTTTATGGTTTTGAAATAAAACAACTCAGCAATGTGTAGGTTAAACATATACATAACACAATTATGTATATGGTGTGACATAAAAACTCTCAATAATGTCAAATTTCATATATATACATACACCTGTGCTTTGTATCAGATTATAAATAACATAATGACTTCAATGTTTAAACCACTCATATACATAATTATGTATATGGGTTGAAATATTAACTTATTTTGATGTGATTTCAAAGTATTTGAATCAGCATTGAAACTTTCCTTGTCTTTAACTCAGTGTTAAAATTCCATCAATGCTCAAATTGTCAAAGTATTTTCAAAGCTCATCGAAGGAGAGAAACTTTTGAGGTTTTATTAGAGTTTTGATTGAGGAAAAAATTAGGGATTTGTAATCCCAAGAGTTTCAGGGTTGAGATTGAGTTTTTGGATGAGCAGTTTGTGAACTATGAAAGAGATATTGAGCCCATGACCTCGGTGCTCAATAGGTTTGTGGCATTGATACGATACTGCAGGTTTTTGCTATTTGGCTTTGAAGAGGATGATATTGGATTGAGATTTGGTAAGCATAATAAGTTGAAGAAAGGTCTAATTAGTCAAACAACAATGGCTTGTTGAATTGAGAATCTTCAATCAAACAACAAGTAATAACACATAGTTGAACAAAAGGAACTAAAACTACTTGATTAATAGGAAACATAATCAAAGAATTCAACTGCAAGAAGTTCCCTACAGTAAAACAATAAGGTGATGTTTTGAAACTATTTGGCATGTTATTGAAAGAAAAGAAGAAAAATTTTAAGTTTGATAATGTCCTGATTTTAGGCATTGTTTGAGGAGCATTAGACATTAAATAGGGAAGGTAGGTTCTGTATCTGATAGTTGGAGAGAGAAAATATGAGAAGGGATCATTGTAATTAGTTTTGAAAGTTGGGATTTTAAGTAATATTAGTAACTTAAGGTGTAGTTTTAAGTAATTATTCCTTAATTAAACCCAACTTCCCCCTTCTGTACTATTTCCTTCATTTTAAAATTGTTGTGTAATGATTTGATTTGCAAAATATGGATGTTAATATTTTCTTGATCATTTTGCCCTTTTTCGTAGTTGGTACATGTAATTTTGCGGGTGTGGAGATGGTTAACACGATTTTTGATATGATCGAGAATAACTTAGGTAAGTTTGTGGTTTCTAAAGGCTTTAAAAGCCATATAGTTGGCTTCGATCAATATTTGATATTTTTAGTGTCGAATAACATTTGGATAGTTTAATTAGTTTGGAATGTTGAATTTGGATTAGTAACATGGTTGGTTCGGGTTCAGAATCATTATTTTGCATTTTGATCCTTTATTTGAAAAATAATGAAAAAGGATTCTGAGGGCTAATTTATTAAAAATATATTTTTTTTAAAATCCGACATCATCATTGAGTTCAAAATGTCAAAAATAGTGTGGTCGCATATATGGTTTGTTTCTATCGGATTCCAAACAAATTTCGAGGGCCCTATCGAAAACTTGGCAGATTCCAAGTTTACTGGTGCAAAGCATTTGCTAGTGCAGCCGTTTGAGTGGCCAATTGATTATTAAAGTAGAAGCTGCTTCATCTCCAATAGGTCACTCAAGCGGAAGCCGCTTAAGCGCCAAAGGGTCTTTTTAGCAGTTAAGTGATAACCATTGTATATAAGCCTCATTTAACAATTTTTCATTGACTTTGAGCTTCGGGTTTAGGTATTTTTTAGGTTTTCTTTACCCTTTGAGCTTTGGTAATCTCCAAAACCTTAATTCCTGTACTTTTCATTGATTTATATCGTCAAAACACTCTTCAATTTTGGTTTTAACATGGGATTTTGAGTTTTTTTCTTTAGAAAGATTTTAAAATAGTTTTTCTTTGATTTGGCCCTCATTTTTAACTCGTTTGAGTTTTCAATTGTAGATTACTTTAACCTTGGAAAATGCATTTCTAAAATATTTTTTTTGGTTTTACCTCTTTCATTTTTGAACTCGTTTTGGACCAAGCTCAAATATGGGCAATATATGTACCATTAGCTTTTTTTAACGCGTAAATATATTTAAAAGTTTTAGTTGATTGTGACGCCATTTGTAAGGGGAAAGCTTCGTGTTGAAACACATTAGGCTTGAATTTTGTTGTTTCGAGGTAAGTTATGGCTTAACTTTTTTCAGATTGAGTTGTCTAGTTAATAAATAAGTAAAACATGCTATGGGCTGGAGAAAATAACTATGGAATTTATATTTTGAGACTATTATGAGTTTTTTGTTCCCATGTGGGGGCTTACATTCTATTGTTGTTGACTTGTGATATATGCTATTGTGTATTGCCCGTTTGGGAGCTTTATTTAACCTCATTGGCCTTATGTGTGCATTTTAATGCCTTTATTCTATATGTAATGCCCATGCGGGGGCTTGACTTGTTATTTTAGGCCTTTTTGAACATTAGTTTCCTTTACCATGATAGAAATACTTGAGTTCGGGTTGATATGATAGTAGTGATATCCTATATGCATATTTATTCTAATGGTGCCTAATTAGAGTTGATAATCATGAATTGTGGACATATTGAGTTAGATTTTTGATCTTATATATGTGTGTGTGTGTGTGTGTGTAAGTATGATGACGTCCAAAATACACCTCCCCTCAGAAAATGATACAGTCACTGTCAAAATATAGTAACCCAACAAAGGTTGGGTTGAATCCCAAGAAAACACGTGGAATTGTGGATCTCAACAGTTGTAGTCAATGGACAGAACTGGAAAAGTAAATGGGGGATTGTATGTAGTAATCTCGAAGAAGTAACTATATTAACTTCGGTTGTAATCAGTCGTAGGTGAACACTAGGATTGCGTTCCACCTGGCTTCTCAACTCCGTAGGCTTATTGTGATTTGTTGACCCAACCCAATACCTTGCATGTAGAACCGATAAGTTATGTACCTTCTACAGTCTTTTAGACGAGTAGAAGGACTTTACCTTTTAACTTTTGAGTCTCAAAATGTATCCTTACTACCCTTTATCTTGATCCCAGTTATCTATTACCTTTTGAATCTCTAGTTATTAGATGAAATCTAACCATCTTACTTAGATTGAACTTAGAAGTGTGGATCGACAGTTAAACTCTAAATTACTGTTGTCTTTATCTTTTCCTAGTCACTACTCCTCTTTTGGAATAAGTAGCAATATCTAGGCGGGATCCTAACGTGTGCACCGATTAAGAAAACTGTTATAATAAAGATAAAGTAATACATGCATGAGTATCAGTTTAGAACAACAACAACATTTCCCCTATTTCATCAATCCGCCAGGGTTTTCACAACCCTAGCTATGGGTTTTCGCCGCTCATGCTTGTGAAGAAATCAATAACATTCATAATCGAAAGCATAATGATAAAGTGTAAAGGCCCATAACCATAACTGAATTAATCAACTAAAGTCAATACAAGTGAACCCCTAGATTAAAATTGAATCTAGGAATCAAAATATGTTTGTGTGTATCTAAAGTGCATAACTCCTACTAAAAATATATATAAAAAGTATTTATAGTATATGAGGAAATCCTAAAACCAAATCCCGAACAAAATAGGAGAAAACAGGATTTGTGGCCATGTGGTCTGCACTTGCGCCCTGACCCTGGGCGCAAGTAGTACCTGCGGTCAGCAAGGTGGGCGCAGGTACCGGGATTCAAAAATACTGCAGGTCAGCTCTCGAGATTTTAGGCTTTTGGCACTTGCTTTGCCTACTTGCGGTCCGTAGGTCCTACTTGCGGTCCACATATTAGCTTAGTAAGTGATGGGAGTCATCTTTTCAGCTCTTCTTCAATTCTCAAACATGCTTTGATCACGAACAAGTCGGAAAGTGTCCCGAACATCCATAATTGCTCCAAAAAGTAGCCAAACACCTTTTTTCATCTTTTTCACTAACTTAGCATCCAAAACATAATTTCCTACAAAATATACCCAAAACACATCATATCTAACAAAATAACCTCAGAAACTTGTATATTTTCCTCGTTTTAAGCATCAAAAGTGCTATATTTCTATAACACATCAACAACCTCAAATTAGAATGTTTGCATGTCCTCAGGCAACAAAACAACAAAACAAAAACGACTCTTAACTAGGAAAATCTAAGCTATTCAAAGCAGTCAGTCAATATTTAAAGCTCAGACACAACACCTCTCCAATCTTATTTTTCAAAACCAACTGTGTATGAACATGAAGCGCAATAATGTGACATAATGGGATCAAGGTATGGCAATTACATTAGCAACAGACAACCACTCATATATACAAGTTACACTACCCAAAATAAGCAAATAACTAGTAATATGACTCAAGTGCCCTCACAACAAGGACGTCCCACTCACTCATATGAAATAATACATGTCAATGCAGGGACAGTCAAGAGACACTTATACTTAGAAGAGAAGTTCCAATCAATGTGCATCAAATACCATAGGCTTGCCCTTATTTTCATTACCTTAGTTTTCAGATAGTCAAGTTAGGATCACTATAAGACTTTTCTCGACTTGTAATATAGGCTTGGAGGCCGGTATGGTATATATGTACATACCAAGTGACTAAGCATCCTGGCACTATACTAACCTTGGGGTCTCACTTTTTATTCCACCCTTATTTCTCCCTTTTTATTATTTATTGCACATTCAGGTTACTTGTGCTCTTTTATTCTTTCTTTTTCACTTTTTTATAATTTTTCTTTTCTTTTTCTTTTCACACCCATCCCTAATAACTTTTTCTCTTATTTTTCCTTTTTCATACCCATTATACACGAAACACTCCTATGATAGCCACCCTCAACTTATGCATTTTTCCTGAGTTGAGGTGCACAATGTCCAAGGATGACCAAAGCCAAAACAGGTTCATTATAGCACAAATGGGACAGTGAATGATGAAACAAGAAAAGTAGGCTCAAAACAGGGATCAAGGGATATCATTTACACATGGAAGGTCATTTAGGCTAAAAGTGAACTGAAATAAAAAATGACCTATGATTCTTTCATAACCGACTATCCATCAACCTAGGCAAGACTAACCAGGCAAGGTCTGAATTCAACACCCAAAGAGAACTAGGTAGTGTCTCACACACACATGGCACAGAGTTAATATTACCAACTACTACCTATCCAGTTCATGCAATTATTAGCAAGTGATTATCATGTCCTTAACTCTAATGCCATAAAAAGATCCACAATGTTCACACATATATACATTCACACAGTTCTTAAACACAAAATTTTAGAGGGGTATCAAAAGTTAATCAAAACATGACTATTGCCCTAAATACTTCAAAAATATCCTAATTATACAAAAACAAAACACAATACGAAACAAAACACCATACGATACAAAATTATCCTAGACATGCCGATTCTGCAACTATATCGCGTCCGACGGGAAAAAAAGTACGACAATAAAAACCTGCGGCGGCATGGTATGCCCACCCTAACTATTGCACACTATCCTCAATGCACTACAATAACAACAAAAATAACAAACCCAGTGTATTCCCACAAAGTGAGGTCTAAGAAGGGTAAAATATACGCAGTCCATACCGCTACCTCTAAAGAAGTAGAGAGACTATTTTCGATAGACCCCTAATTCAGGATAAAGAATAGTACGTAAGGTCATAGTGGAACATGAGGTAGGATGGATGATATAACAGTCATTTCAGTCTTGATAAGGTGGATCTATTGATCGGTCATGTCATATAGGCCAAGTTGGACATCTAATTATTTCGATTTGAATTATCCAGAGAATGCAATGCCTGATATATATTAAAAAGATGGACAATCAAACCTATTTCTTGATTCACTCAAAGAGATAGATAGGGTCCCAATAGATATATGTAAGAAGTAGGTCCGATTACACGTATTCCTAATCCTAAATGGAATGTAACGATGCAGGGATCCATATGTAAATATAGAATCTATTTAGATAGGCCCGAGTGGCCCTTTCTCATAATGAGAATGTATATAACCCTATTTTGGCCTGGTCCAATATGGAATAAACTTATAATCATGAAATCGACTCGATCATCAGATTATAAGTTCATAACCCTAGCCCATTCCTATTTTGGGCGGAACAAATCTACTAATTCTTTGATTCCAGTTAGTAAGAGGGATCTTGAACTAAGAAATTGATACAAGTCAAATGGACACCCTAATTTTTGAATACATGATTGGAGGCTATCACCCAAAGGCTCAAGATGTGGTCACCCCGAGGGCACGAGAATATGCAAGGAAGACCTGTTTTGAGCCTACCATAGAGCATACTATTCATTAAGGCCGTGAGTAGAAGATTGCTTAGAGCATTAAAAGCTTGAGGCTTCATGGTTTTGGACACTTAATGGCTCACGATTTGGGATCATCTTTATTGAGGGCATTTTGGTCACTTCACTTTGCCCAAAATGCACTCCATGGCCACCCTTTCATTAAGGGTAGTGTAGTTATTTTGTATTCTTTTGTAAAGTACTATAAGTAGAACCTCTTAGGTCTTATTTATCTACTAGTTGAATAATGTAAATCTTGACATTGTAACAAATTTTCTCTCTTTAGTCTGAGGAGTGTAACACCATTAGTTGTAGGGCTTGGAAAAGCCACCAAACAGTAACTAGGGCTGTCCAAGTGTGAATATCACCTGTGTTGTGATGTTGGCTTAATACGTTGGTGTTTAGAGGAGGTAAAGTTCCTCTTGTGTCAACGTAGGAGTTAGGTGTTTGTCGCGTGTAGTGTTAAGGGTCCAAGAGTCCACCAAATTCTTGGGTTATTAAGATTATACCTTCACTTGTCTAACTATCTATCCATTTTATTATTGTAATCGTTTGTTTGTTGTTCTTGTACTCCAACCCACGAGGTGTTGTTATTGTTACTACATTGTTGTTATTGTTATCTTATTGCTAAAATAGTTTGTGGACTGATTTTGGTGTATGTTTTGTGCCTTTTCTTATGTTTCTAAGTTTTTAGTGTATCAGAAATAGACCCTAGAAGCTAAAAAAGGCTATTCTGAGCAATTGCAATAATCAGGTTCATTGATATTCCTGGTATAGTAGATGCTATCACACATACAATCATACTCAATTCGATGGAATTTTTTGATCTTACAGGGGATCTTCTATAATTTCGCACGTGAGGGGTTATTTTTTGGTTTCGTCCAGTCATTAATAACTTGATTGTTTTTAGATAATATTAGATAGAAACAACCTTTGTAAGGAAACCTAACCATACATGTCCTCCAATTATATCTTTTAAATCGTCCACACTAACAATCCATCCTTCCCTCCAAAAGGGGATTTTAGTAAATAACCAAATATGATACTTGGGATAAGGGTCAAGTTGGTAATTTTTCTTACATCTCCCCCTCTCGGAGCCCAGGTGTCATAGACGCACCCAAAATAAAGAGCCTTGAATACTAGAAGAAAAACACCTAGACCTAACAAGATTGTGGTCATTTTATTTCGATCTTTCCAAACATAACCAAAGAAGGGAAAAAATTCTTCAAGTGTCTCAGGTCCCAGAAGTGCATGATAAATGCCGCCAAAGCCCAATACTGCAGAAGAAATTAAATGAAGTACTCTAACCACTGTCTATTAATGACAAACTCTTATTAGAAAAGAATTTAGAAAAATTCTTTTAGAGAAAAAGCTTTGTTGCTTGGTGTCAAACTAGGATATGTTGTAGAAAAATGGATGATCTATTCTTTTTTTTTCAAAAAAAAAATCATCTTGGAGATTGTGTAATGCTTACTCTAAAACTCTTCGTTTACACAATAATGATATTTTTTGTTTCTCTCTTCATCTTTGGATTCCTATCTAATGACCCCGAATGTAATCATGGACGTGAAGAATAAAATAAAAAGGGTTTTCCTTGCTTGATTTTCAAATTTTCTTAGGATTTGGTTTATTCCACACATTTAACTAAGAATAAGAACAAAGGATTTTGAAATTTGAAAAAAAAATCAAGTCATCAATGGAAAGAGAGGGATTCGAACCCTCGATACAATTAGCTCGTACAATGGATTAGCAATCTGCCGCTTTAGTCCACTCAACCATCTCCCCCCATTGAAAAAGATAATTACTACATGATACAGCATATAAATAAAGGGAAAAAAATCTTTCTCTCTCTCTTTTTCTTTCTAAATTATATAGATATGTACAACTTTTATCATCAATTTCCTTTATCTCTTTATCTAAAGTAAAGGATTATCTAAAGAAAAGAAAGGGCTCAGAAGAGCCAAGAATATCAAGAAAAATAAAGAAGACCTCTTTTCTTTGTCTTGATTTTGTTCGAAAGGATCCTCTTTCTTCATATAATTAGATAGATTAGATAAATGATCTATCATGTTTTGTTTTATTTTCGTTTGTTTCGAAAAATCTATCGATCAATTCCGATTCTTTTTTTTCTCTTGATTCTTTTTCGATCGAGATATATAGATCCTGTACATGGATTAACGAAAATATTCAAAAGCTCTATTTGCCTCTGCCATTTTATAAGTCTCTTCCTTTTTGCGTATGGCATCGCCACTCCCTTTGGCAACATCCACTAATTTGAAACTTAATTTGAAAGCTATATTTCGACCCAGACATTTTTGGGATGCAGCTAATAACCAATGAATGACAAGTGCTTTTCCTTATGCAGATCCTATTTCAATGGGAACTTGATGAGTTGATCCACCTACACGTCTTGTTTTTACTGTTAATCGGGAGTTTCTCCATATATTGCTTGACGTAAAATAGATAGTGGATTTGTTTCTTTCTTTTATTAAATCTTGTTCACGGCTCGATAGATAATTTGATAAGCCAATAATTTTTTTCAATGTTTAAGAATACGGTTAACCAACATGTTAACTAATCAATTATGATAAATTGGATCAAATTTTGCTATTTTTTTTCTTCAGTACCTCAACGTGACATGAGCGTGAAAGGGGTTCAAGAATCAGTTTTCTTTTTATAATGGCTAAAATCACTTATTTTGGCTTTTTACCCCATATTGTTGGGTGGACATCGAAAGATATGAAAGATCTCCTTCCAAGTCGTACATACGACTTTCATTGAATACGACTTTCCTCAGAATATTCCTATTTTCCATTATACCAACCAAATCCATTCGAAAGATTAGAAATCAACAAAAGAAAAAGAAAGTGAACCTGACCTATTGAATCATGACTATATCCGCTATTCTGATATTAAAATTCGATAGAGATGAAATTGGAGAAGTTGATTTTTTTGTTTTGGACTTCACAAGAATTTGTCGATATTTTTGATTAAATCTTCTTGTTACTAGATTTTCTATAGGAAAAATTATAGGAATAAATTTTTATTCCTTTTCTCTACAGAGAAACCTTTCTTCCAAGTCACACCATAAGAGCCATTTATTATCTTTCTTTGATTCTAGATCAAAGATTAATTTCTATCTAGATTATATATCTATATTTAGTGGATTATAGATTTCGACGTATATCTATCAGATCGTGGCTTCATGTAACAAATATTTCAATATCGTTGCATCCGGTATTTTTGTTTTATTCCAACAGTGTGATGAAGAATAGATCCAAGAAAGAGACTTTCATTTCCAGTCTCCTATTTATTTTATTGAATTTTAGATTTTATAAAAGAAAAAATAGTAGATTATCTTTTTTTCTACTAGACAAAAGAATCTAAAAATAAATATTTGCTCGAATTTTCTTTTTTCTTTCGATCCGTGGAAAGATATACTCTGGGATTTTAGATTTATTTATATGAAGTATGAAGAAAAGGGACCGTTTGGTCCTTGAAGAGTTCTTTCAAAACAAGGAATTGATTGAATGGTCTTAATAAGATAATTCATGATTCGTATGCTTAGTAAGAAGGAATAATCCAATGGACTTTTGGCTACTGGACTTTCGCCATCTAGGGTGCAGCATTCAAGTTGCTTTGCTTAGCAGCACGATGCTTGTATTGCTCTCCCACAACTCCGTTTTCACGATTTAAGCTGCTCTTATTTTGCTCGCCGCTACTACAAGAATTACTTTTGCTTTCTTTTTCTCTGGCTACTAAGATGTTTCAGTTCGCCAGGTTGTCTCTTGCCTGCCCATGGATTCAGCAGTTCGAAAGGTTGCCCTATTCGGGAATCTTCGAATCTATGCTTATTTTCAAGATCACTAAATCACCAAGAAAAAAAATAAAAATAAAGACTCCTGATTCTATTTATAGAAAAAAATAGAAATATTTAAAAAATTTCTAATTAAAGAAGAATAATTAAAGAAAAACTAAAATAAGTAATTAATTTAGAATTCCCCTTCTTTAGTTTAGAGAAAAAACAAGAGAAAGAGGAGAATTTGTATAAGAGTAATATATAGTTAGAAGGTTCTACTAACTAAATAAAATGGAAATAAGTATAATGAAAATAAAATCGAATTCTAGTCGATGAATCTTGCAATGAGATATGCCCTACAATAAACTAATAAACAAAGCCAAACTAGGCGGTTCGACCAAAATGAATTCTTGTTTTGACTAATATAGTTATGGATGGCTTGACAACTCCAATTCGAACTGACCAATCGAATCCGGTATGTTTTCCATATTCGTAGGATGGCTCTTAATTTGAATACTAGTTCTTACTGTTCATATATTATGATATGAATATACCACATCAATTCGTTATGTATGAATGATGTGATTCCATTGATACAAATCCAATTCCAGTAGGCTTATTGGAGGGTCCCATTGGCATGCATCCAGTAGGAATTGAACCTACGAATTCTCCAATTATGAGTTGGGCGCTTTAACCATTCATCCATGGATGCTTAGCGGGGATCCTCGTACATGGTGAATAACCAAATTTCAATTGAAATAAAATATTTAGGATAAATCAATGTAATTTAGGAGGAATTAATGCAATGCAATTTAGGAGGAATCAATGAGAGGATATCAATTCAAATCCTAGATTTTCAAATTGAGAGAGATAATGAGAGAGATAAAGAATTCTCACCATTTCTTAGATTCATGGACCAATTCAATTCAGTGAGATCCCTCATTCACATTTTTTTCCACCAAGAACGTTTTCTAAAACTCTTTGACCCCCAAATTTGGATATCCTACTTTCACTCAATTCATAGGGTTCAACAAGTAATCGATATTTCATGATCAAGGGTGTAATACTCTTTGTAGTAGCGGTCCTTATATATCGTATTAACAATCAAAATATGGTCGAAAGAAAAAATCTCTATTTGATAGGGCTTCTTCCTATACCTATGAATTCCATTGGACCCATAAATGATACATTGGAAGAATCCGTTTGGTCTTCCAATATCAATAGGTTGATTGTTTCGCTCCTGTATATTCCCAAAGGAAAAAAGATCTCTGAGAGTTGTTTCCTGAATCCAAAAGAGAGTACTTGGGTTCTCCCAATAACTAAAAAGTGTAGCATGCCTAAATCTAACTGGGGTTCACGTTGGTGGAGGAACTAGATAAAAAAAAGAGGGATTCTAGTTGTAAGATATCTAATGAAACCGTCGCTGGAATTGAGATTTTATTCAATGAGAAAGATTTCAAATATCTGGAGTTTCTTTTTGTATATTATATGGATTATCCGATCCGTAAGGACCATGATTGGGAATTGTTTGATCATTTTCTCTAAGGAAGAGTCGAAATAGAATCAACTTGAATTCGGGACCGCTATTCAAAATCTTAGTGAAATACTGGATTTCTTATCTCATGTATGCTTTTCGTGAAAAAATACCAATTAAAGTGGAGGGTTTCTTCAAACAACAAGGTGCTGGGTCAACTATTCAATAAAATAATAGAGTACAAAAATGAAGCCTGACCATATTCTCTATAGGGCCCTCTTATCTATTCCTTCTCCGAGCTATGGTTATGGAAGAAAGAATCGAGAAGAAGGTGTTAGTAATAACTGGTTTTATTATGGTGGATCCATTGATCGGTCATGTTGAGGAGTTACTTGGAATATTGCCAATCCCACCCCTCGTCTTGCCCAGTAATGTGGGAGTTAGATCTACCCTATGGCTGGGTAGATAAATGTTTGGATTTTTATGATTATGTTTTAATAGGGGTTACTGAGTATCCAAAACTTATTACCCGAAATCCTATTTTTTTAGAATGAGTTGAAGGCATAGGCATTATTGGTCAAGACGAGGCATTAAATTGGGGTTTTTTGACAACAATGCTACGAGCTTCCAGAATAGAATGAGATCTTCGTAAAGTTGATCATTATGAGTCTTACGACGAATTTGATTGGCAGGTTCAATGGCAAAGAGAAAGGGATTCATTAGTTCGTTATTTACTACGAATTGGTGAAATAACAGAATCCATAAAGATTATTCAATAGGCCCTGGAAGGAATTCCAAGAGGGCCTTACGAAAATTTAGAAATTCGATGTTTTGATAGATTAAAAGATCCTGAATGGAATGATTTTGAATATCGATTTATTAGTAAAAAACCTTCTCCAACTTTTGAATTGTCGAACAAGAACTTTATGTGAGAATTGAAGCCCCAAAAGGAGAATTGGGAATTTTTATCATAGGAGATCAAAGTGTTTTTCCTTGGAGATGGAAAATTTGCCCACCAGGTTTTATCAATTTACAAATTCTTCCTTAGTTAGTTAAAGAATGAAATTGGCTGATATTATGACAATACTAGGAAGCATAGAAATCATTATGAGAGAGGTTGATCATTGAAACGATAATTGATACAACAGAAATAGAGACTATCAATTCTTTTTCCAAATTGGAATCCTTAAAAGAAGCCTATGGGATCATATGGATGCTTGTCCCTATTTTGACTCTTATGTTAGGAATCAAAATAGGTGTACTAGTAATTGTTTGGTTAGAAAGAGAAATATCTGCAGGAATACAACAACATATCAGACCTGAATATGCCGGTCCTTTAGAAATTCTTCAAGCTTTAGCAGATGGGACAAAACTACTTTTGAAAGAGAACCTTATTCCATCTACCGAAGATACTCATTTATTCCGTATCGGACCATCCATAGTAGTAATATCTATATTTCTAAGTTATTCTGTAATTTCTTTTGGCAATCACCTGATTCTAGCCGATCTTAGTATAGGTGTTTTTCTATGGATTGCCATTTCAAGTATTGCTCCCGTTGAACTTCTTATGTCGGGACCAAATTTTTTGATTCAACCATCTGTTTGTCTACTTGAATCAAATATTTGTAACACCAACTAAGATTTATAATACTAATAAATCATATAATATCCCCAGTTATTTTTATCTCTTTTTTGAAATTCAAAACTAGTAAGCGATTCCATAAGGGATTTCTGAAGTAAGTTATTTATCTTATTATGTTATTATTAATCAAGGATTTGTTATACAGCTAGAACAACCCTCTCAAATTGTGAATACTAATTTATTAAGAATTAATCAGATTGAGGATATGGCATCATCGTTCACTGGAATTGAAACATCTGTGAGATCGGGGTCACAATTTGAATTGGTTAAACAAATTATTGGAATTCCTAAAGTAATACACTCTCAATAGGCCGTATATTCTTCATGATGATCAACGATGATTACAATATCAGGTACCCCTGTCATATATTTAATACCACCCAGATATGTTTGCAAGTGAGATAATTGTCTTTTAAACATAACTGCATCTCTTTTTGAGAGATAGTTGAGTCTCTCTCTATTTTGCAGTGACCTATATCAAGATAATCCCAATTGGTTGGACCGTAGGTGCGATGATTTACTTTATGGGAGAGGTCTCTGGTTCAAGTCCAGGATGGCCCAGCTGCGCCAGGGAAAAGAATAGAATAAGCATCTGACTACTTTATGCATGCTCCACTTGGCTCAGGGGGATACAACTCAGTTGGTAGAGCTCCACTCTTTCAATTGGGTCGTTGCGATTATGGGTTGGATTCCAAAAAATTCAATTTGAATTAAGCTAGAAAAGTCAATCTTAAGTTAAGATATATATGTATTTATTGAGTAATACCTTGAACATGGGCTTCTTTGAGATTTCATTAAATCTATTAGTAATTTTTATATATTGTTTGAATAGATAACTAAACTTTTTAGTTTTATAAATAGAAATATAAAAAATTATATTATTATACAAAATCCTTATTTTGTCCTTTATTGTATTGTCCTAAATTTTGCAATAAAAAAAGTTTTCGCGGGTGAATAGTTACTCTTTCAATCTCTATTTTATTTGTAGGGTTAACTCGTGATTTCTCAAATCTCAGAATACATGAATTAATCTCTGGTTCATTCCGCCATCCTGATTAGTGAATCATTAAGATTTCTTGTTCAATAGAATCTTTTGCATTCACAAGTTTCGTCGTTCCCATCACTTCTGACTTAATGGTTAGGTTCGAATTCTACAATGGAGCTCAGAATGAAATTGGTTCTTGAGCCAATCTTCTCAGTCTTTATTGGCTCGAAGCTCTTGATTTTTTGTTCTATTTCTATAAAGAAGATTCTTATTATTATGGTATGAATGCATATTGATACTTTATTACACTGCCTTTCATGAGATTACTCATAGACCTTACATATTGGAATTTTATATCATTGGTATTCTTTTTATCTCTTTCTCTTATCCTTCATTTATCCATATATTTTTAGTTTATTTTGCTTTACAACTTAGAATCAGAGCCCCGAAGTCCCACAGTATCATAGAATTACTTTAGGTACCATATGAATAGGCTCGAGAAAACCCCTGTATAGATTCTTTGATTTCTCGATAAAGAGAAATATGACTAATAGTGGTTTGAATGTATATAAAAAGGATCTGTTTTTTAGACTTCTTACTATTAGATAGTGTCCATAAATCTCATAAAAAGTACATAAAGATTCATTGTGAACTTCGATGAGAGTTTCTCTTGAAGCAATAATGCGTTGATATAGTCGCCACCGGAACCACAAAGGACTATCTAAGTTGATTCTTTTCTACCGATAAGCCCCAATTGAATCATAGGAATTTGAAAAAGGGTTCTTTCGTATACTTATAGTAACTATTGTCACTTCTTTTTTGATTTTAATATTTTCTGTGATTACATGGATTATATCTATTTACACAAATACCTCGATGATTTTTGCTCGTTAATACATAGAGTCCAATAAGCATATCTTGTGTTGGTATGGAAATAGGATCCCCAATAGCTGAAGACAAAAGATTCATATGAGAAAACATAAGTAAACGGGCTTCTACTTGAGCCTCCAAGGATAAAGGTACATGAACAACCATTTGATCTCCATCAAAATCGGTAGCCTCTCATCATATTGCAGCGGGAACATTGGGCATATTAGCGGGACTATTCCATCTTAGCATCTATCCACCACAACATCTATACAAAGGATTGCGTATGGGAAATATTAAAACCATCCTTTCCAGTAGTATTGCTGCTATCTTTTTTGCAGCTTTTGTTGTTGCCAGAACTATGTGGTATGGTTCGGCAACTACCCCGATTGAATTATTTGGGCCCACTTATTATCAATGGGATAAGGGGTACTTCCAGCCAAAAATATATCGAGAGTTAGTGCTGGTCTAGAAGAAAATCAAAGTTTATCGGAAGCCTAGTCTAAAACAACCCTCATAACTTCCCAGTCATTTCCCATCTTTTTTCGAGAAACAAGTGGGATATCTTTTTGCAAAACTGTGCTCAATTTCATATGTGGAAATTCCACCAAGAACGGGAATCTATCTTTATTCTCGTTCGATTAATCAGTTCTTCAAAAGATCTATCAGAATATGAAGTGAATGATTTGATCAATGAATATTCAATTCTTTCTTCAATGTAGAATCTACTCACACCAATTCTTCTATTTTTAATAGAAAAAATAGGGATTCGGGTCGTCTTAATCATTTGATATAGTATTCAATACGTATGTATATACGTTTATCCTTCACTTTATTCTTTTTCTTTCTGAAGTTTCGATGTAAAGATTCCTCTACCAACACATTTAACTCCATTTGTTAGAATAGCTTCCATTGAGTCTCTGCATTTATCCTTTTCTTCTGAACCTTTATTTGTTTTAAAAAAATAGGATTTGGCTCAGGATTTCCCATTTTTGTTCATTCCAGGGTTTCTCTGAATTTGAAAGTGATCACTTAGTAAAATCGTGCTAACCTTGGTATGGAAGTTATGCATGAATGTAATGCTCATAACTTCCCTCTAGACTTAGCTGTTATTGAAGCTCCATCTATAAATGGATAAGATCCCAGTCTAGTCTATAAGAGGTTTTAAAAAGAAAGAGGCAATAATCATTTTCCTGTTTTATCAAGAGAGTGCTATTGCTCCTTTCTTTTTTTCTTTTTAGTTTATTTAGTTATTTACTAGTATTTTACTTACATATACTTTATTGTTTACATTATAGAAAAAAGAAAGAGAGGATATTTGCCTGCATTTATTCAGGATTGAGTATTTTATTTCATTTTGTATGTATTTATTTAAAATTCTATAAATATTACTTGTTCCTCTTCTTGCTAATGTTACTATATCTTTTTTATTTCATTTTAAAAAAATATTTTTTACTTCATATTCCTATCTTTGAAATAATAATATCATTCAAATAAGAAAGAAGAGAAATATTCGAACTTAAATCTTTTGTTTTCTAATTTAAATAATGTAAAAATGGAATGTAAGTAGGCGAGGGGGCGGATGTAGCCAAGTGGATCAAGGCAGTGGATTGTGAATCCACCAAGAGCGGGTTCAATTCCCGTCGTTCGCCTATACCCATATATCATTTTTTTTTAATAAATAATTGGCTACAAAGGGATTTTTTTAGTTAACGTGTCACAAGCTTACTCCTATTTTTTATTTTGTAAAGTTTTTGTAAAAACAAAGAATTAAATTTGATTTTCTCTCCTATTTACTACAACGATGAAGAATCAAATTATCACTATATTTATTCCTTTTTATACTTCTTCTTCCAAGTGAAGGATAATCCGAAGGGGTTGTGGGTTTTTTCTACTAATTGGGGCTCTCCCTTCACCACCCTCATCAATAGGATCAATTATAACAAGTCACACACTCATACTTCGGAAATACAAAAACAAAGAAATTCCACGATCGAACTACCAAAACAAAATAGAATGTACTATAAATTAGAGCTCTAAATAATTTATTTTGGACTCAAAAGTAAGGACTTCGCGGTTCTTATAGATCTAATGCATTGAAATTCCATCCAATAAAATGGAAGAATTATAAATCTCCAAAATAATAGATAGAAATACCGCAAATAAGGCCATTGCAACACCCATCAAAGGAGTAGTTCCCCACCTAGGAGCTACTTTACCATATTCCGAATTCAATGGTTTTAATAAATCACCTACTACAGTTCATTTTGGACAAGATTTAGAACTGTTCTCAACAGTTTGTGTAGCCATAAATCCTGTTGTATTCATTGAGATCTGTTGACTTTGTATACCATTCTGTTATAAATAAACGATCCTATCATAGATCCATTGGGGTCTTGAAATTATATAAATATGATAAGAATGGAAACAACAACCCTAGTCGCTATCTTTATATCTGGTTTACTTGTAAGTTTTACTGGGTACGCCTTATATACCGCTTTTGGGCAACCTTCTCAACAACTAAGAGATCCATTCGAACATGAATTGAATTTTTTTAACAATTTTTACGAAAAATTGTATCTTTATCTCGAAGACTCGAAGGAAAGTAAAATCGTTCTTTGCTTTGACTTTGATGAAAATTTTTCAGTTAAAGTTAAAATGGATTGGTCGTACCTAGTCCAATAATGGAATATTGGTTATGACTAACTCGCTATTTACTCAGTTTTGGAGTCATAATCATTATGTAGGAGAGATGGCCGAGTGGTTCAAGGCGTAGCATTGGAACTACTATGTAGGCTTTTGTTTACCGAGGGTTCGAATCCCTCTCTTTCCGTACCTTCATTTAATTCATTAATTTTACTAACAACAAGGGATCAAATAGAAATGGATACCCTTATTCCAACATCTAGACCCTTCTTTGATCTAAAGATATAGATTCTCAATTCCTAATTGCTTTGATGGGTAAAATAGAATACTAAAAAATAATCATAATCAAAATACTGAAAGAAAAGAGTAAATAAGGAATGAAAACAAAGAATGAAAATAGATCCTTGGTCTATGATATAAAAGTAGGGGAAATCCAGATCAACATAAAAAATTATTGAATTCAAAGTAAATGTCCGCTAGCACGTCGATCGATTAATTCTATTTAATTCTCCTCCTAAGATTAATGACGAAAGGTTGGTTTGTTTATCTGCAATTGAAAAAATAAATATCGATTGGATCCATTGATATGCATTTTTTCTTTCATATGCTTAAACTTAAACGATTGCCATGAGTAAACTTATAGGAATAGTTGAATTTCACTTAGTTACAAGTAAGAAATAATAATGAAGAAATGAAAATTATACATTATTTTTAATTTTTATTTTATAGGGCTATACGGACTTGAGCCGTAGACCTTCTCGGTAAAATAGATCAAACTTATTATTATTAAAATGATTTGAACTGTTTCAAAGACCCAACATGCATTTTCTTGCATTGGGCTCTTTCATTAACTGATATTTAAAGCAATTAGTCTTCCATTTTTTATCTTGAGAAAAAAAAGATAAGAAATGGCTCCATGTGCTATGATTCATTATTTGGGAGCATTACCAAAGTGTTTCAATGTGAGATTATCTTGACGTTGGTCTGTCTCTGGCCTAAATAAACGTAAGTTAAATGAAGTCTCTATCGTTTCTGCTTAAAAAATCAAATATGAAACTTCATACACCTTAAAGTTCATATGACAAAAAGAGATTTTTTTGAGGTCCTTATACTTATTATGCCTAGCATTGAATAGACTGGGTATTCACCTTATCATGATCTTAAATCAATGATGGGGTCTGTTTGGCACCTCCTAAATGGACATCCAAATTGGACCGAACCCTTTGTCAGGTTATGGTTCCCTCAATGTTATGGAGTAAGCCATTGATTTCTTAACAAGATCAATTTTTCTGATTGTATGATGAACTACCTTAAAAAATATTGGCGCGCGCGTAAAAGAGTTGCTCTACCAATTGAGCTATAGCCCTTAGTGCTTGTGATACATATTTTATCATGTATATAAATTCTTGTCAAGATAAATATTCCATGATTTAACATCAACAATCTTTGATTTCTTTGAGAGGTATTCCTTATATTAGTATTGCTTATAAGTAATATGATAGCACTTTCCATTTGTTGGTTATTCGCGGTATCCTAAAAACATCCGGGTTGAAATATGACTTTCAAATTAAGTTTCGAATTAGTGGATGCTGCCAAAGGGAGTGGCGATGCCATACGTAAAAAGGAAGAGAATCATAAAATGGCAGAGGAAAATAGAGATTTTGCACATTTTTGTTAATCCATGAATAAGATCTATACATCTCGGTCGAAAAAGAATCAAGAGAAAAAGAAAGAATCAGAATTGATCGATAGATTTCTCAAAAAAAATGAAAAGGAAATGAAAGATGAAACATAAATCATAGATCAACTAAACCCTCTCGTGGACTTTCTTAAAGAGGAACTTGTAAATACCATGGAATAGGGTTTGATCCTATTCATGGAGATTCCGTAACTATTTAAAAAATGGAAAGTTTGACACAATTGGGATTTTTTTTTGAAAATTGGAAGCAATTACTAATTCATGATATGGCATGTACAGAATGAAAAATTCATTCTCGATTCTATGAGAATTTTTATGAAAACCTTATTACGGGTCAATCCTACTCTACTAGCGTTAATAGGCAGTATATGGGAAGAAGCGCTACACCTAGGAATCAACAACACGAAAACTTTATTCTAAGTCAGCCCTTCCCTTAGCGGGCTTGGGACTAAAAGAATGGTTAGGACAACAAACATCCATCTCGTTCATCCTTTGGATACCTGTATAACCATCGAAGGCTATTGAAGTGACTAATTCCTGTAAATTAGGAGGCATTAAAAGATTAGATTAGAAACCTCTGTTAAAATGGCCGCCCGTAACCCAACAGATAAAGTACATTACATAGTCCAGGGATTGGCGACTTACCCATTCAGTGAATTTGGCACTGGACGTTCCTAAAATGGGGAATATCAAGTAAATCCAATATAATATACACCTGTTGGCATTCCATCCTTCCTTCTCCTTTTAGGGCCTATCCGAAAGAGAATCTAGTACTTCTTGGTCGTGAATATCTGAACTGGTTATTTGCTGTTCAAGAATTCTTGTTTACAAAGTTCATACCATCCATACATAGTGTTTTGATCTAAGATTTGAATTCTTTCATGTTTCAACAGTAACATATTCTTCTATGGAGCTAAGGTCCAAAATATGGAAGAAACAAGCATTTTCACGACTCTACCACCCAGTCAATTCTGTTCTACTTAATCCCTCTTTCATAGCCATATATATTTCCGGCTAAGGAATGGGAAATCTTTTTTCCGTTACATGAATCCAATTTTCATTTCATCTGGAAAAAAGCCATCTTTTTCTCAATAATGTCTTTGTCATTTGATCCAATAGCGTTCCGTTAGATAGGAATATATTTGATAAATACTCATAACTCTCGGATAGAGTATTAGAATGGAAAGAACCATTAGATAATGAACTATTGGTTCTTTTCCATTAACATTTAATTGAATTTAAGACAAGTTATTACAAATACAAGAGCGGGAGACGCATTATATGAACCAACATGCAGACCGTGTGAATCATCAATACAATATTTGATTCACACGATTTCCTACCATATGTAGTTCAATTTCATTGTTTTTATTTAACTTAAGAGTTAAGACAAGAACAAAGAAGACTTTTTTTCATTGTCCAAGAATGGTTTTAAAAAACCTAGTTTTTTTTTATTTTAGTCTTCCAAATTATCTATAAAAAAATTTATATAGAATAACTTCGACCTTGTCAATTGCTAATGAAAGAACGAAATTGGGGTATATACCAATACCTATTACGGGTAAAAATATAGAGATCGAAAGAAATAGCTCTCGGTGTCCAGAATAAAAAAAAGAATCCTTCGGGGCATTAAATAGCTTGTATCCATAGAACATCTGGCGTGACATAGATAATGAATAAATAGGAGTTAATATCATTCCAATTTCATTACAAAAGTAATTAGTAGTTTTGGAATTAAAAGATATTTTTGGCCGGTAATTATTCCAAAAAATACTATCAATTCAGCAACAAAACCACTCATAACTGGTAATGCAAGGGAAGCCATCGAAAAGCTACTAAACATCGTGAACATTTTTGGCATTGGAATAGCTATTCCACCCATTTCGTCAAGATAAACAAGGCGGATTCTATCATAAGTCATTCCCACCAAGAAAAAAGTGCAGCACCAATAAATCTATGATAGATTATTTGTAAAAGGGCTCTGTTAAGTCCTATCTCGGTTAGAGAACTAATTTCTATAATTATGAAACCCATATGAGAGACAGAGGAATAGGCTATTCTTTTTTGTAAATTCCATTGGCTAAGAAATGTTGAAGCTGCATAGATTATTTGTATTGTACCTATTATCATCAACCAAGGAGAAAATATAGAATGGGCATGAGGTAATAATTCTATATTGATTTGAATTAATCCATATGCTCCCATTTTTAATAAGATTTCGGCTAGAAGCATACAAGTACTGTAATGTGCTTCTCCATGGGTATCTGGTAACCATGTGTGTAGGGGGATAATGGGCAATTTGACAGCAAAAGCAATAAAAAATCCAATATAGAAGATTATTTCTAAAACAACAGGATATGACTGATTAAATGATGTTTCAAAATTTAATGTTGGTTCATTAGAACCATATAAATCAACACCCAAAACTTCCATTAAGAGAAAAACAGAACCCCCTGCCGTGTACAAAATAAATTTTGTAACTGAGTACAAACATTTCTTTTCTCCCCACATGGCTAGAAATAGATAAACAGGAATTAATTATAACTCCCACATGATGAAAAAAAGTAAAAGGTAACAAGATGAAAATGATCCAATTTAGTCACTGTACATTGCTAACAAGAGAAAATGGAATAAGGGCCTGATACTACCACTTGGATCTGGAACCTACATGCCGATGCTCACGATTTTGTAGCCATACCAGTGATTTGGAGGAGATCTCTCAAAAAGTATTTAGTGCACATTCCGATCAACTCTCCATCATCTTTCTTTGGCTGAGAGGTATGTATTTTCACGGTGCTCGTATTTTTAATTATGAAGCGTGGCTAAGTGATCCAACTCACATTGGGCCTAGTGCCCAGGTGGTTTGGCCAATAGTGGGCCAAGAAATATTAAATGGTGATGTAGGTGGGTTTTCCAAGGAGTACAAATAACCTCTATTTTTTTTCTAATTTGGCGAGCATCTGGAATAACTAGTGAATTACAACTCTATTGTACAACAATTAGGGCATTGGTCTTTGCAGCGTTAATACTTTTTGCTAGTTGGTTTCATTATCATAAAGCGGCACCAAAATTGGCTTGGTTTCAAGATGTAGAATCTATGCTAAATCACCATTTGGCTGGGCTACTAGGACTTGGATCTCTCTCTTAGGAAGGGTATCAAGTACAAGTATCTTTATCAATTAACCAATTTCTAAACGCTGGAGTAGATCCTAAAGAGATACCACTTCCTCATTAATTTATCTTGAATCGAGATCTTTTGGATCAACTTTATCCTAGTTTTGTCGAGGGAGAATCCCCAATTTTCACCTTGAATTGGTCAAAATATGAGGACTTTCTTACTTTTCGAGGAGGATTAGATCCAGTATCTGGGGGTCTGTGGCTGACTGATAGTGTCCATCACCAATATCAGTGTGGCTAGTGTCTTTTACACATATGGATGAAGTGAGGGATTAGTCCATACTCTCGATAAAGTTTAGAAGACCACGACTGATCCTGAAAGGGAATGAATGGTAAAAATAGCATGTCGTATCAACGGAAAGTTCTAAAAATATTTTATTGTTCCTAGATGGGTATAAAACCGTGTTAAAATTCTTGGAACAGAACAAAATAAATTTGGGTCAAATGAATTAATGGATAGAGCTGTGACTTCAATTGAATTATAGGGAAAGAAAAAACAACGAGCTTTTGTTCTTAATTTGAATGATTCCCGATCTAATTAGACGTTAAAAATTTATTAGTGTCGACTCTAACTACCGTTCATGTACTATCCATACTAGATCTGACCAACTGCCCATCCTACCTCCTCTACGTTCTTGACAGCCTATTTTTAGCTCAGTAGAGTCTTTCAGTGGCACATTTCGGTCCTCTTCCCCATTACTTAGATAAAGTGAGCCATCGATTTAGGTATAAGATACTATCATTACCGCCTAGATAATTAGATATCCAACTCATAATTGCAAGAGCGGAGCTCTACCAACTGAGCTATATTCCCTCGAGCAAAGTGGAGAATGCATGAAGTAGTCAGATACTTCTTCTATTCTTTTCCCTGGCGCAGATGGGCCATCCTGGAATTGAACCAAAGACCTCTCTCATGAATTAAATGATTGCACCTATGGTCCAATCAATTGGGAGAGAATTAATAGATTCCTTTTTGGGAGCGATTCATTCTTCTCGAATGCAGCATACAACTCTTCGTTGTACTGCGCTCTCCAAGTATGCTTTTTCCCCCTTTCTTTCTTACCCTGGCAAGTGTTTGTGAAATAAATTCGATGAGAAGAAAAAAGAAGGCATTAAGAGACCCTCCTGGACTAACCCTAGACACTCTAAGATCCTTTTTCAAACCTGCTCCTATTTCAATTTTGAGTCAAGAAAAAAATGGCTTGAATGGTACGATCCCTCCGTCACCTCAGAATGAAAGAGGTGATCTCGTAGTTCTTAGCCTATAAAGATGCATTGTTAGGTGCTCCATTTTATTTTGCCATTGAGGCTTAACCTAAACCTGTGCCCGAGAGATAGCTGTCCATACACTGATAAGGGATGTATGGATTCTACAGAAGAGAAGAGCTGTGGTGGTTCCCCCAGACTTCCCGGATCTCACGAGTAAATCGAAAGTTAGATCTACATTAGATCTCACCTGAATCGCCCCCTCTATCCTCCTGATGAGGAGTTTGGTTTCAAATCTCGATTCAAACAGGAGGAGTACGCCATGCTAATATGCCTTGGATGATTCACATCTCAGGGTCTGCCACCGATGAGCATATTGAACTATCCATGTGTATGAGAACCCTCACATCCTAAGCACAACGACATAATTATCAGGGGCACACTCTACCACTGAGCTAATAACCCATCATACGAGCCTCCCACTGGGGGCCCGCTATGCTAAAAGCAAGAGAAATCCCATTCTTCTCTTTCCTTTTTTTGCCCCCATGTCGCCAAATAAACTAGACTTTTTCTATTCGAATTGAGGGGTGATATAAAATCGGTCTATTTTTAGCAGCATATCCACAGTTAGCCCATTCATCGTAGTTAACAGTTCCAGCTCCATATCAAGGTCACGATCGATATTTTCACTAGAATCAAGATTGACACTATCATCAATACCGTCACTATCATTAATATCGATCTCATCAAGAATAAAACCTTTAGGCTTGTTATCCAGGAACTTGTTCAGAGATACCGTAATGGAAAAAACATAGGAGTTTGTCTCTAGGTATTTGACCAAATAGGATCATCCAGTTCCTATAGAACCTATCACTAAAATACCCCTAGAGGGGGATAAGGCTAAGCGGAGCGAAAAGGGTTTTCCATGATATGGGAAATGAAAACCATTTTCCCTACACGAAGTTTGTGAATAAGTGATTGTTTGATAATGAACAAGGAATATCTGTCTTTCTGCTAAACAGGATGGATTGAACTCATAATTCATTAGATGCTTTTTATGAATGTCAACTAAGTATCGTAAGTAAATTGCTCCCGGTTGTTCAATCATTTGATAACCAAAGTCATTCTTTGATAAATGATCACTATGAGTCAGACTCAATAGAATTTGATCAATCCTATTTTCTGTCATTAAGGCAGAGAAATAAACCAAGAATTCTCTTTCTTCATCATGAATTGAATCACTGTTTGCGACCCAAGATTCTATTTTCTCATCAATTCGATCCCCGTTCACATTTTTTTTCTTACCAATGAATAGATCTCTTTACTGTATGACTTAGATGTGTTGTATTTCTAAAAAAAGTGATTAGATTGATGGGATTTGGTATGATATTGATGATCTCAATGAGATTGATATTCCAATCTTTAGTTAGTTTAGAAATCTTCAATTTCGTGTCAATGCAACAATTGGTTTTATTACGGGACAACTCATGATGTTCATATCGATCTATTATGCGCCTCTGCATCTAGCATTGGGTAGACCTAATACAATAACTGTCCTAGATCTACCATATCTTTTGTTTCATTTCTTTTGGAACAATCACATACACTTTTTTTTATTATGGATCTACTACCAGAAATTCAATGCGTAATCTCAACATTCAATTAGTATTCCTAAATAATCTTATTTTTCAATTATTCAACCATTTCATTTTACCAAGTTCAATGTTAGCTAGATTAGTCAACATTTATCTCTTTCAATGCAACAATAGGATCTTATTTGTAACAAGTGGTTTTGTTGGTTGGTTAATTGGTCACATTTTATTCATGAAATAGCTTGGATTGGTTTTAGTCTGGATATAGTAAAATCATTCTATTAGATCAAATAAGTACATTCGATCTAATAAGTACCTTGTGTTAGAATTGAGAAATTCTATGGCTCGGATATTTAGTATTCTCTTATTTATTACCTGTGTCTACTATTTAGGTAGAATACCCTCACCCATTCTTACTAAGAAACTGAAAGAAGCCACAAAAATAGAAGAAGGGAAGGAAAGTGAGGAAGAAAGAGATGTAAAGACTACTTCCAAAATGAAGGGGAATAAACAGGAACAAGAGTGATCCACTGAAGAAGATCCTTATCCTTCTCATTCCCTTTTTTTGGAAGAAGGGTCGGATCCGTACAAAATCGATGAAATAGAAGAAATTCGAGTGAATGGAAAGGACAAAATAAAGGATAAGGTTTTTATGAGGCTAATCTTGAGCCGCCATCCAAGCGCGAATACCTTCATTTAAGAGAATATTTTTGGTATAGAAAGTCTCAAATTCAGGATCTTCCGCTGCATGAATTTCCTAAGAAACAAAGTCATAGGCACATAGGTTTAGGGCTAGTCCGACTACTCCAAGAGCACTCATCCATAAACTAGTTACTGGTACAAATAACATAAAGAAATGTAACCAACGTTTATTGGAAAAAGCAACCCCAAAGATTTGGGACCAAAAGAAGTTAGCAGTGACCATTGAATAAGTTTCTTTGGCTTGAGTTGGGTTAAAAGCATGGAATGTATTTGCCCCATCACCGTCATCAAATAAAGTATTTTCTATGGTAGCACCATGAATGGCGCATAGCAAGCAACACCCAATACATCGGTAACTCCCATCATAAAGGGTTTAAGGTCCAATTATGAAACCTTTGAAAAAATAGGATGAATCGAAATATAGCTTCTACACCAAAACTAGGTGCAACGAACCAACCATACTAACTTAGTAGATAAATCAGAAATATAGAAACAAAAACAACAATTGGACCAGAGAATGCGGTTGCATTATAAGGTCTCAATTGAATAGATTGAGCAAGCTCGAATTGATGTAACATGAAACCTATTAGGCCAAAAGCTCCATGGAGAGCAACAAAAGTCCACAGACCCCCAATTGACACCAACGAGTAAAATCTCCTTGTGCTTCAAGACCTCTTAGTAACAACAAAGAATGTGCTAAACTATTAGCAGGAGTAGAAACTACGACAGTTAGGATATTGCAGCCTTTCAAATAAGAACTGTCCAATCCTAATCTCCCTGGTGCCTTCAGGAATGCGAACACAGGTGATACATAATTATCATCAGCTCATGCTATTAGGTGTTGGGTTAAGTCTCACAATGAGCGCAACCCTCGTGTTTAGTTTCTATCATTGAGTTTAGAACCCTGAACAGACTGCCGGTGATAAGCCAGAGGAAGGTGAAGATGAAGTCAAGTCATCATGCCCCTTATACCCTTGGCGACACACGTGCTATAATGGCCAGGACAAAGGTTCATAATCCCACAAAGGTGAGCTAACCCTAAAAACCCATCCTCAGTTCTGATTACAGGCTGCAACTCGCCTACATAAAACTGGAATCGCTAGTAATCATCGGTCAACCATACAATGGTGAATTTATTCCCTGGACTTGTACACACCGCCCGTCACACTATGGGAGCTGTCCATGCTTAAAGTCGTTACCTTAACCGCAAGGAGGAGGATGCCAAAGGCAGGGCTAGTGACTGGAGTGAAGTCGTAATAAGATAGCCGTTCTGGAAGGTGCGGCTGGATCACCTCCTTTTCAGGGAAATCTAATGCTTGTTGGGTATTTTGGTTTGACACTGCTTCACACCCCCTAAAAAGAATGGAGCTATATCTGAGTTAAACTTGGAGATGGAAGTTTTCTTTCCTTTCTCGACGGTGAAGTAAGACCAAGCTCATGAGCTTATTATCCTAGGTCGGAACAAGATGATAGGACCTCTTTTTTTATGTCCCCATACTCCCCCCGCGTGGAGACATAGGGGCAAAAAAAGGAAAGAAAGGCATACGGTTTCTGTCGCTTTTGGCATAGCAAGCCCCTAGTGGGAGGCTCGCACGATGGGCTATTAGCTCAGTGGTAGAGCGCGCCCTTGATAATTGGATTGGTTTAATGCAAAGGCTTGATTAACTTGTTCTGATAGCAACAAATGCTATCCATACTGTGGTGGATCAAGGTATGCAACGAGAAGAAGTCATGATAAAGGGTCCCGGTCTTAGAAGAGATGCAGCATTATGAGCTATTCGTCGAAGTGGTATACTATTAACTTTTCTACAGGATGTAACTCCTATGCCATATAATGGCTGTAGACCTCCAATAAAAATATATGTGTAGAACTTGAATAGATCCATATACACCTTGTTTGACATGAGTATATAAGTCATGTTATACTGTTGAATAACAAACCTTCCATTTTCTATTTTTATTTGTAGAAAACTCATGTGCTTGGGAGTCCTTGATGATTAAGTAAACCATGAATGCAATTTTAGAGAGACGCAAAAGCGAAAGCCTATGGGTTTGCTTCTGTAACTGGATAACTAGCACTAAAAACTGTCTTTACATTGTATGGTTTGTCTTTTGATGATCCCTACCTTATTAACCGAAACTTCTGTATTTATTTTGCCTTCATTGCTGCTTCTGCAGTAGTCATTGATGGTATTCATGAACCTATTTTAGGGTCTCTACTTTACGGAAATAATATTATTTTTGCTGCCATTATTCCTACTTTTGCAGCTATAGGTTTGCATTTTTACCCAATTTGGGAAGCGGCATCCATTGATGAATGGTTATACAACAGTGGTCCTTATGAACTAATTATTATACACTTCTTACTTGGCGTAGCTTGTTACATGGGTTGTGAGTGGGAGCTTAGTTTCCATCTGGGTATGCGACCTTGGATTGCTGTTGCATATTTAGCTTCTGTTGCAGCTGCTACCGCAGTTTTCTTGATCTACCAATCGATCAAGAAAGTTTTTCTGATGGTATGCCTCTAGGAATCTCTGATACTTTTATTTTCATGATTGTATTCCAGGCTGAGCACTACATCCTTATGCACCTATTTCACATATTAGGCATAGCTAGTGTATTCAGCGGCTCCCTATTCAATGCTATGCATGGTTCCTTGGTAACTTCTAGTTTGATCAGGGAAACCACACAAAATGAATCTACTAATGAAGGTTACAGATTCGGTCCAGAGGAAGAAACTTACAATATCATAGCCGCTCATGGTTATTTTGGCTGATTGATCTTCCAATATGCTAGTTTCAACAACTCTCGTTCGTTACACTTCTTCCTAGCTGCTTGTCCTGTAGTAGGTATCTGGTTTACCACCTTAGGTATCAGAACTATGGCTTTCAACCTAAATGGTTTTAATTTCAACCAATCTGTAATTGACAGTCAAGGTCATGTAATTAACACTTGGGCGAATATCATTAACTGTGCTAACCTTAGTATGGAAGTTATACATGAACATAATGCTCATAATATCCCTCTAGACTTATCTTCTATGAGATTTGAGAATCGTGTTGTAAGAAACAAATAAATAAATAAAAAATTGTTTTTATTGAATTGAATGTGTTAATTCATTTTGACTACTTTAGCTTATTTTTTCATACTAATTTCTAACTTGTCTGGTAGAATAAATCTCCATTTATTCCCAAGAGAGCCTGGGGAATTTTTAAAGACTCCGGGTTGATTTTGTTCAAAATCATATAAAGACAATTCCTATTTGATATAGCTATTTGTGCAAGTATTTTACGGTTAAGAAACAACTGTCTACTGTACAAACTGTGTATTAATTTACTATAACTATGGGAGACTCCCCTTTTGCGAATTACTGCATTTATCCGAGTGATCCAGAAATGACGAAAATCTCTCTTTTTCCTATCCCTATCCCGATGAGCCAAAACTAAAACTCTTATTTTCTGTTAAGTAATAGTTCTAGTAAGACTTGAATGAGCCCCTCGAAAGCTTGATGCAAATAAATGAATTTTTATTCTACGTCTCCGAGCTATATATTCCCGTTTAATTCTGGTCATTGAATAAATGAAACTTTGATGAATAACTAATTGATTACCTTTCTTTTAGTTATTCTTTCCCCCCTTCCTAGTCTATTAATAACAAACGGATTTTTCCAATGTATAAAATAAAAATTCCAATGGCTTTGGCTACTCTAACCTTCTCGACCATGATTTTGTTATTTTTTTAAGGTATTTCATTGGGAAATAAGAAAGAAATAAGAAATTGTATTTTCCTAGGTATAAAAAATATGAATTTCTTCTTGGAGATAATTTCAAAAATGGGAATTAGCAGTCGATTTCGTTAGCACTATACAATTGAACCAATTCAATTGTTTACTTATTCACTGAGATTGAGTTAATTTTCAAGCTCACCAACCTATTTTAATTAAAAATCTCAAGTGGATGAATCAGAATCTTGAGAAAGTCTTTCATTTGTCTATCATTATAGGCAATCTCATCCATATTATCTATTCTATGGAATTCGAACCTAAACTTTATTTTATATTTCTATTACGATTCACTATTTGGATCTAATGGGCTCCTCTTCTTATTTTTCTTATTTATCTTTTAGTTAAATTTTAGCATATTGATTTATTCCTAGCCTATTCTTTTCTTTGCGTTTTTCTTTCTTTTTATGCCTAGCCTATTGAAATCGATTTTTATTGACCAATCAGAATTGCCTTCTAGGATCTATAATTACCTCAAAATGTCTAATATATATACATTATTGGACGTTTTGAATAACAACCAAGAAGATCTTATGAAAATTGAACATTTTCATAGCGAAGATATAAAACAAATATTGGGCACTTTAGAAAAATATTTCGTAATTGATTTAGCAAAAAATAAGTTTTAAATCTATTGGACTTATTTAGTCAAAATAGATTGAAATCTTTAGCACAGTTAATATATCATATATTAGAAATAAATTCAAAATTAAATTGACTAGATGTACCTAGGGAGAATTCGCTTTGAAGAAACTATTCCCTAGATACACATGTGCCCATCGCTATTACAGAACCGTACGTGAGATTTTTACCTCATACAGCTCTTCAGAGGTCACAAATAAATTTAAGGTCCCTTTCCTACTCTTTATCTTGATATGTTTGTTAGATAGAGTCAAAATCTATCCTAAGGTCCTAAATTAGACCCATGGAATTCTGTCTGCTATATTTAAAACTAACAAATAAGTGCTTCTGAATTGATCTCATCTTTTAAGAATTTTAATTTTTCTTTGTTGATTAATAACCTTATCATTAAATAAAATGCACTTTATAGCAATATCCTATATACATTTCAACTTCGAATTTTCAATTACGAAAAAAATTAGAGAGTCCATTAGTTCATGAATCATGACAAAAATTTTCTCTCTCTAAATTGAAATCAAAATTTAATTATAGGAAAGAAAGTATATAAAAAAAAGACATCCCTCCTTTTTTCTTTTGCAATTTGATTCTTTTCTTTGTATTTCAATTTTATTTTATTTCATTCCTATTCTCCATTCTTTGTACTTTCTTTAACCAAAGTAAAAGATTACTTCGTTCTTGATAGTTATTTACTTACTAAGTTGATAGGAACATATTCTGGATCAGAATCATGGGGAGTACTTCTTGATCATTTCTACGAATGCAAAGCCAGAATTTGAATTCCTTTTATGTACAGAAATATCCTCTTGGATAACTTCCATAATATCAATTAATAATCCTTTGTGTATCTTGGTCTTCCTAACCATCCACTCATTTTTGCTTTCAACCTCCCATTTTGGAAATCCATCTATGGTAATAGACAGTAAAAACTCCATAAAGTTGATACAGTTGATCTTTTAAACCCGCTTCAAGCTATCATGACAATTCATCAATCTTGGGGTAAACAATCTCTCTTACGTATGTTTACTTTTTTCACCATTTGATTCTTGTACATAGGAAGTGAGACTCAACCTTTTTACTGCAAATTTAGAAGCCATTTTCTTTCACTCATATAACTATTTAGTTTAGTTCATCATCTCAAATGCTGAAGAAAAATTAAAATATATATAGTCAATCAAATCTTTTTATCCTTGTTTCTAGAGTTTCTAGAAAGAAAAGAATATGGAGAAATTTTAGGTCTCACCGAATCACACGTAGAGATATTGATAACACACATAGAGATAATGGTATTTCATAACTAATTGATTAGGCAGCTGCCCGTAAACCACCTAAAAAGGAATATTTATTATTTGATCCATATCCCAACATAAGAAGTTCAATGGGAGCAATACTTGAAATGGCAATCCATAAAAAAATACCAACACTAAGATCGGCTAGAACAAGGTGATCGCCAAAAGGAATTATTGAATAACTTAGAAAGATAGATATTACGGATATGGATGGTTCGATACTAAATAAACGAGTATATCCTATAGATGGAATAAGGTTCTCTTTCAAAAGTAGTTTTATCCCATATGCTAAAGCTTGAAGAATTCCTAAAAGGCCAGAATATTCAGGTCAGATATGTTGTTGTATTCCTGCAAATATTTCTCTTTCTAACCAAGAAATTACTAGTATACCTATTGTGATTCCTAACACAAGAGTCAAAATAGGGACAAGCATCCATATGATCCCATAAACTTCTTTTAAGGATTCCAATTTGAAAAAAAGAGTTGATAGTCTCTATTTCTGTTGTATCAATTATCATTTCAACGATCAAATTCTCCCATAATGATATCTATGCTACCTAGTATTTTCATAATATCAACCAATTTCATTCTTTTAACTAACTGAGGAAGAATTTGCAAATTCATAAAACCTGGTGGGTGAATTTTGCATCTCCAAGAAAAAATGCTCTGATCTCCTATGTTAAAAATTCCCAATTCTCCTTTTGGGGCTTCGACTCTCAAATAAAGTTCTTGTTTCGATAATTCAAAAGTTGGAGAAGGGTTTTTACTAATAAAATGATGTTTAAAATCATTCCATTCAGGATCTTTTAATCTGTCAAAACATTGGATTTCTAAATTTTTGTAAGGCCCTCCTCGAATTCCTTCCAGAGCCTATTGAATAATCTTTATGGATTCTGTCATTTCACCGATTCATACTAAATAATGAGCTAACGAATCACCTTCTCATTTCCATTGGACCTGCCAATCAAATTCTTCGTAAGACTCATAATGATCAACTTTACAAAGATCCTATTCTGTTCTAGAAGCTCGTAGCATTGGTCCCGATAAACCCTAATTTAATGCCTCATCTTGCGGACACTTATTGTATGAAGTCTACCCAATTCTAGATGCAGAGGTACATAATAGATTGATATGAACATCATGAGTTGTCCCGTAATAAAACCAGTTGTTACCGATACCTTCTTCTCGGTTCTTTCTTCCATAACCAAAGCTCGGAGAAGGAAGAGATAAGAGGGTCCTATGGAGAATGTGGTCAGAAATCCATAATAAAGTCTGACTACAACGACTAAATTGATTATCTTCATGCATAAGGATCCTAGATTACCTAGTATAAAAGATTTAAAAATCATAACAAACCTCCCTTTTTTTTCTATTGTAATTTCTGGATTATTATATGATGATTTTTTTACTTTCCATATATAAAAAAGAAATAGAAAGAGATAGACTAGAAATGAAATTTGTTATGTCAATGAGACCAAAGGGATATTAAATGAATGGAATTGGGATATGGACGGAATATAATGAAATAGAGCCACTTTGAGGTTCCCTCTGAAATAAGGCATATAAGGGAGCCACTACGAAGAAGTTCTGGGAGTTACGAAGGAAGCTTCAAGCTCATATTGATCATGGGTTGGGAACAGGAATTCATCTCTATGAGATCGAATCTCCTGTTGTTTCTCAGTAGCTCAGTGTTAGAGTGGTCGACTGTTAACCGATTGGTCGTAGGTTCGAATCCTACTTGGGGAGATTTGATTGATTCTGAATTAAATAATTCAGAATAAAGGGGCTCGCTTTGCCAGTTAACTGTAGGTAACTAACACTTGGGCGGATATCATCGCACCTATGATCCAATCAATTACAATGGAGTTGTAATTCACTAGTTGTTCCACATGCTTGCCAAAGAGACCCACCAATAGTCAAATAATTAGTGAACCTTAGAGATAGAGAGATATTTTTAGAATTAGTTTTTTTCTCGTCTATTTTTCTATCTCCCATCTATCTATTTTATTTAGTTATTTACTAGAGAAATTATGATCTAGAAGTCGATCCGGGGCAAGTGTTCTGATCTATTATGACATAGCCTTGAGGCACTCAACGGACCCTTTAACCTTTTAATAACCTTTTTGGGCTTTAGATTGATCAAAAAATAATGTTTTTGTGCAACCTAGTGTATATTCATAGAAGTTATTAGATGGAGCTCTTTAATTTTTTACCTAGAAGATTGTAATTACTCTATTCCAAATCACGCTAGTAGCCCAGATGGAAGTTATGAGCTTTACGGGTGCCTTCGGGAACCAATCTTCCGGGTGCTTCAGGACCCCATAAATACATGTAGGTTTTTTTGGTCCACGTGTATCTTGTCTTTACTATGAATTATTTTCCTTGGTTAACAATAATTGTTGTTTTTTCGATATTTGCGGCTTCTTTAATTTTCTTTCTTCCCCATAAAGGAAATTGGGTAATTAGGTGGTATACTATATGTATATGTATTTTAGAACTCCTTCTAATGACTTATGCATTTTGTTATCATTTCCAATCAGATGATCCATTAATACAACTAGTGGATGATTATAAACAAATTGATTTTTTTATTTCCATTAGAGATTAGGAATAAATGGACTTTCTATAGGACCCAATTTATAAACAGGATTTATCACTACCTTAGCGACTTTGGTGTCTTGGCCAGTTATTTGAGATTCTCGATTATTCCATTTTCTCATATTAGCAATGTACAGTGGCCAAATTGGATCATTTTTGTCTCGGGACCTTTTGCCTTTTTTCATCATGTGGGAGTTAGAATTAATTCCTGTTTAGCTATGGTTTGTTGATACAAGAAGGACGTTCTGTAAAAGCAACGAGAAGAATTGCTCAGATACCCATGAGTGAGGCTTATTTGGGTCGTGTTGTAAATGCCTTAGCTAAACCTATTGATGGTAGAGGTGAAATTTCAACTTCTAAATTTTGATTAATTAAATCTGCTACCCCGGGTATTATTTCGCATCGTTCTGTATATGAGCCTCTTCAAATCGGGCTTATTGCTATTGATTCGATAATCCCTATCAGACATGGTCGGCAAAAATTAATTATTGGGGACAGACAGGCCGGTAAAATAGTAGTAGCCACAGACACCATTCTCAATCAATAAGGTCAAAATGTAATATGTGTTTATGTAGCTATTAGGCAAAAAGTGTCTTCTGTTGCCTAGGTAGTAACGACTTTATAGTAAAGAAGAGTGATGGAGTACATTATTGTGGTAGCCGAAAAGATGGATTCCCTTGCTATATTACAATACCTTGCTCCTTATACAGGAGTATCCCTGGCTAAATATTTTATGTATCGTGAATGACACACTTTAATCATTTATGATGATCTCTCCAAACAAGTGCAAGCTTATCGCCAAATGTCTCTTCTATTACGAAGACCGGCTAGTCGTGAAGATTATCCAGGAGATGTTTTTTATTTGCATTCACTCCTTTTGGAAAGAGCCTCTAAATTAAGTTCTAGTTTAGGTGAAGGAAGTATGACCACCTTACCAATAGTTGAAACTCAATCGGGAGATGTTTCGGCTTATATTCCTACTAATGTAATTTCTATTACTAATGGATAAATCTTTTTATCTTCCGACCTATTCAATTCTAAAATCAGAACTGCTATTAATATGAGTATCTCCATTTCCAGAGTGGGGTCTGCAGCTCAAATAAAATCCATGAAACAAGTAGCTGGTAAATTAAAATTAGAACTAGCGCAATTTGTAGAATTAGAAGCCTTTACACAACTTGATTCTGATCTTGATAACGCTACTCAGAATCAATTGGCAAGAGGTCAACAATTACATGAATTTCTTAAAAAATCCCAATTGGCTTCTCTCATAATAGCAGTGTAGATAATGACTATTTATACCGGAACAAATGGCTATCTTGATTCATTAGAAGTTGGACAGGTAACAAAATTTCTTGTTGAGTTACGTACTTACTTAAAAACTAATAAACCTCAGTTCCAAGAAATCATATCTTCTACCAAGAAATTTATCGAGGAAGTAGAAGCCCTTTTGAAAGAAACTATACCCTTCCATAATGTGATGTGCTTCCAATGCCAATAAAAAGTAACCCATCCAATAGTATTTAACCCATTCTCAATCAACAAGGTCAAAATGTAATATGTGTTTATGTGGCTATTTGGTAAAAAACGTCTTCTATGGACCAGGTAGTAATGTCTTTACAGGAAAGGGGAGCGATGGAATACACTATTGTGGTAGCCAAAACGGCGGATTCCCCTGCTACATTACAATACCTTGATTCTTATACAGGAGAAGCTCTGGTTGAATATTTTATGTATCGTGAATGACAAACTTTAATCATTTATAATGATATCTCCAAACAAACGCAGGCTTACCGCCAAATGTCTCTTCTATTACGAAGATCGCCCGGTCGTAAAGCTTATCCAGGAGATATTTTTTATTTGCATTCACGCCTTTTGGAAAGAGTCACTAAATTAAGTTCTAGTTTAGGTAAAGTAAGTGTGACCGCATTACCAATAGTTGAAACTCAATCACTAGATGTTTCAGCTTATATTCCTACTAATGTAATTTCCATTACTGATGGACAAATCTTCTTATCCGCCGACCTATTCAATTATGGAATTAGACCTGCTATTAATATGGGTATCTCCATTTCTAGAGTGGGGTCCGTAGCTTAAATAAAAGCCATGAATAAGTAGCTGGTATATTAAAATTAGAACTAGCACAATTCACAGAATTAAAAGTCTTTGCATTATACGGGCGGAATGCTCAATGCACTAAAATAAAGTAAAATAGAGAGTTGTAATTGTATAACAGTATCTAAAAACATATCCTTAATTCACTAAAATAAAGTAAAAAAGAGGGAAGTGAGAACATACCTGGGATGCACTAGGCACCCGAATCATGAGCATCCCTAAATGGGGGTATATTAGTTGTCGGAGGTGGTGGTGTTGACGGTGCACTACTAAAGGGTGCACCTACTTATTTAGATGTGCGCCTCTTCCTATCGACGAATGCAGTCTCAATCAAATCATGTCTGGCCCTTAGTGTCTATATGACCTTTCTTGGCCCCAACTTCTGGGACCTTCTCATCATCCTTCGTAAATAAATTAAATTATCTAAGTACGAGTAAAGGTGATATCATGAGTACTGGGAGTATAACTGAGAGAGTGGATGCTACACGACTCTCTGTGAGAGAGTTTACCTCTGCTTGTAATATATCAAACTCCTCCCCCATTTGGGTTAGATTTGGTTCATATGTCTTTGTGAATCAGGATGTAACCCGCCTCTCAAACTCATCGATCCATGTATGGAAATCAGCATGTAGCTTGGACAGTGCAGCTCTCTGTGTGGCCTCCCATTTGGCCTCTACCTGCTCAAATCTAGTCCTAACCCTTGATCTTATCTACTCGTAGAGGCTAGTCATCTCGGTACAATCCTCAACCTATCATCGACGACCCTATGACAGTCCACTAAGCTTTACAAAAACTATCTAGATATAGTAATCATACCTACAGTAGGAGTTGTAGTGGATGGGCTAGTAGGCTCTGAAAATATACCAACCGGCTCTGAGGTCGAAGATAGGGTTGAAAAAGAAGTAGCTGGTGTCCCCCACTCTGTGTACTCAAATCTAGAGCCTCTCTCTACTTCCCTATCTTTTTATCAAATCTAACACCTAGGCTCGTGGTACTGTTACCATCTCTCTTAAGCTCCTAGAAGGGCTTGGACGTGCTAGATCCTTCATAGTATTTGTTTGCGCAGTCGCCATTGCAAGTACCCTCTCATCTACTCTGGTATCTCAAGTACACCTTCCTCGTTACAAAACCTCTGAATTATGCAAGGGAATGACATATTAGTCAATTCGCCAAATGCTCTGTCATGTAACTCATATCGGAGAATGACAGCAAAATCAATAACATATCTGGCCATCATACAAACAACTAATATTGCTCCTTTCCAAGTCAACGTATTATCCAAAGTAGTAGGTATCAGTTAGTATCTAATAAATAACCATCAAAACTTGGCCTCAAATACCAATAGGCCCTTCTTCATCATACCATGCCTCTCAATCTATGAGGTCGCATCACCCAAAGGTGAAAAATAATTGGCTATCCACTTAGCCATCCCTCTCTCATCGGTACTCAACCTCCCACATGATATTTGATCACGTGCGACCCTCAGTCTGTGGTTACACTCAGCTGTGGATGCAAGAGTAATATAATCTGGGCTAAAGATAACTCTAAAGATAATCTCTACTGAAGTGTCAACTCTGACCTCTCTAACCAGTGTATGATCATGTTGCGGCTTCCTCGCAAATATCACGTGGCCTAGGTATCTGCGCATAGGAATGGCTACTATTTCTTGGTAGGATGCATAAAATTCCCGTACCATAGCCGGGCTATAAGAATCGAGTGGTCTAGTCATCCACACTAACTGATATAAGTCAAATATTGCTCGTAGCTATGGTACTCATCTTACCCCTAATATATCAATTCAGTGCTCCTCATAAATACACCTTGTAGGCCTTCCTTCCTCCTAAACAAGATAATCAATATCAAATATCGACCGCATTCCTTCTACATACCACCTAGAATGTCCCTCTTTAGGAGGTGCATATGAAGCATGTGCGGGTGCGGGACTCTGTCCTTACTATACTAATGCATTATAGGTAGCTTGCTTAGTACCCTTCTCAGACTGGGATACCTCTGACTACTGTACATGAGTAGCAGTATCCTCCTCAGACTGGGGCACCACTGATGACTCCTCTTGCTCTCCCTCCTTAAATAAATCCTAGGACCCCTCCTCAGACTGGGGGTCCTAAGCAACAACCTGTGGAGTAGACTCAAAATCTTTCTCTTCATCATCATTATTATTATGTGAAGGAGTGTAAGGGGGTGACATCTTTGTTGACTTCATCCTTGGTCGGGCAACAACTATCTGAGC
Source organism: Capsicum pubescens (assembly GCA_030864215.1). NCBI lineage: Eukaryota > Viridiplantae > Streptophyta > Magnoliopsida > Solanales > Solanaceae > Capsicum > Capsicum pubescens. Next base: position 132,008,748 of record CM061549.1, read on the forward strand.
AGCTGGCGTGTTTGTCCTCTCATAACTCTACGTATCACCTCAACTGCAGTGTCTCTACGTTGTTGCCTTTAGTACTCCTTCACCGAACCACCAGGCTCGGGAGACTCTGTCCGTCTCCTCAAGGTATCAACCTTCTTCTTCTTCTTCTTCATAAATTTAGGTGTCGTATGTACCTGAAAAACCAGTTGTTAGTTTCCAACAAAAGTGAGGGATAACAAAAGTTAAAGAAAAACTCAAAATTCAAAAAGTTTGAATTTTTCCTTAATTTTCACACCTTTTTAGCCTATTTGAAATCCCAACAATTCCAATGTGCACAGACCTATCATAAATCATACTTTCTACGTAAACAAACATACTTAACTGGTGGTATTAGTCTGCTTATTCAAGTTCAACTTCTAGTTGGGGCCTAACTTTAGATTTTACTTCAAAACAAGGCCCTACATTAAGATTTTAGGCTACTTCAAGGCTCCTTTATACAAGCATGATAGATTCTATACATTTTGCAATATAATACACATATCAATTTATTTAAATAATAAATACATCAATACATTACCATTAGAAGGTGAGAAAAACCTTTTTTATGAAGAATCGGAAGTAAATAATAAAGTAGTTAAGAAAAACCAAAGTTGGAACTTGTTTTTAGCGTGTTGGGACAAGTTGGTATCTCAAATAAGTGCCAATTTAGCCTTTAATTAAGTGTGGGGTTAGCTTGTGTTTTATGAGAGAAATTTCAATTCAAAGAGAAAAGTGAAGTTTTGAGAATTTGAATGAGTTAGAATGAGGTTAAAATTGTTTAAATATTGGTGGGGGCTATTTTAGGTAATATATATGTGTTGGTGGCCCCAAAAATTTTAATTAAAAATTAGGCCCACTTTTTGACGTATCCACGACAGCTACCTACGCCTGCCACCTACGTCCAGGCATGGGGCGCAGTTACCACCAACGACAAGCAGGTACAGGGTGCAAGTGCCTTGCCAAAGATTTTGGCCCGCTTTTCTTCAATCTGGACTTGGTATTTTGATATTTTTCCTACTACTTATGGTACCGTAGCATAAGTTTGGGGCCCCAAAAGTAAAATGATGTTGATCACACATTCCCCTTACCTGTAAATCAATGAATGTAGCAGTTACCATATTCTGGGTAAGTACAAGAGCTAAAAACCTACATAAAGAAAAAATAACAAAAACATGAACACTAAAAATAGTGGGTTGCCTCCCACTCAATGCTTGATTTAACGTCGCAACACGACGTGGCTGTGTTGGTTATTCAAACTTACCAATAAGACCATGGGTTGCCTCTTATACAACGCTTGATTTAACATTGAGACACGACGTGAATAACTTAAATACTCAGAATTCATCAAGATACCCATAGGAGTATCCTCTAGGGTCATCAATATAATTAATCACCGACACTACCTTTATGTCGGCTGGCTGTTTCATTGACTTTTGGATGTTGCATGCAACCTGCTTATTTACTCTGAATTTTAGCTCACCTTTCTCCATGTCAACCATAGCTCTACTTGTGGACATAAATGGTCTTCCTAATATAAAAATCATCTCGGTGTCAACCTCACAGTCCAGGATAATAAAGTCATCCAAAAAGATGAAGTTATCCACCCTCACAATCATATCAAAAGAGATTTCCACATGTTTTTTCACCGTGCGGGAAACCATCAACAACTATATCAAAGTTGATTTCAGAGGGTTAAAGCCCAATTGCTTGAATATGGCCAGTGGAGTTAAATTAATAGTGGCTCCTAAGTCACACAAGGCTCTGGCAAATTGGGATGATCCAATAGTGCATAGTATAGTGAATACTCCTGGATCACCCTTTTTCTGCACTAAAGACCTAGTCGTGACTGCACTATAGTGGTGCACACCATCAACATCCTCTATTGTTACTCCTTTCTTCCTTGTGACCAATTGTTTTATGAACCTGGCATATCCAAGCATTTGGTCCAATGCCTCAAGAAGAGGTATGTTTAAGCTCAATTATGTCAGCATCTCAATGAGTCACTTTAACTTACCTTCCTCTTCTTTTTGCTTCAATATCTGAGGAAAAGATGGGGGTGGTCTCAAAATTTGTCTGACTTCTGGCTCAATGATAGGACCTTTACCTTTGTCTTCAACAACTTTACCTTTATCACCTATTACATTTTCGAACTCAATAAAGGGTGTCTCATTATCAGCATCTTCAATAACAGGTAGTGGGGGATCCATAGTAGTGATACCACTCCTTGTGGTAATAGAAAATACATGACCATTATTTTTCATATTTTGCACAGTGTTGCTCGGAAGGGTACCTGGCTACCTCTGGTTCAGAGTTGCTGACATTTGCCTGAACTGGTGAACCAACTGCTTGATAGTAGTGTCATGTGACTCGACCTTTTGGGTCAATATTAAAATGTCAGCCTTAATCTCCTTAAGAATGATCTCTTTATTTTCTTGACCTTTTACCATCTTAGACAACATCTCTTTCATTCTGGATTCTGCATCTTATTTGTCAGGTGAAATGTACCTATCTGCCTTCTCTCTGTAGTCATTCTTTTTTTTTTCACTATCTTGCTTTTTTCTACAGTGTCTGTATCTGTCATAGTAGTTCCAAACATGATTTCCTTGCCCTTGGGCTCGGATACTCGCCATTTGATGATCTAGATAATTTTCTTCCTCCTTCAATTCTGATGCATAATCTTTTGAAACTGACTCTTGTGTTGTTACTGCATTTACTTTTTTGGAAGTTGCTGCTAATAAATGCTTTTCTAGTACCTCTAGATCAGTTTATAGTAGTATAATTTCTTGCGCTACCGATTCATCAGCTCCTTTCTGGTCGCAAGAGGCGCTAATAACATATATGTCAGATCCTCTCTCAGTCTCCCAAGTTTTTCACCCTCAATTAGTGAGTGAGATTTGATCTAGCATCTCCAAATATGCCTCCCAGCGTAGTCTCCTAAAAGCACCTCAAGATATGGTGTCTTCCATGGCTCTAAAGCTGAAGGTCAAGGCTCAGTAAAATATCTCCAATAAGCTTTATACTCAGTTTCTTCTTGAACCTGAACCATGCTTCGTATATAGGTTCCGACTGTAACTGCCTAAAATTCTAAATCTCATCCTTAAGCTAAAATATCCTGGATGGAGGAAAGAACCTGCTCAAGAATTTCCTATGCAACTCATTCCTTGTAGTGATAAAGCCTCTTAGTAGTTCCTCTAACTATAAAGATGCTTCTTTTGTAAGTGAGAAGGGAAACAACCTCAGTCTAAGCATTTACTAATTCACCCCTGGATTTGTAAATGAATTGCAGATACCAATGAAATTGGCAAGGTGCAAGTTTGCATTATCTGTAGGCAGATCTGCAAATGCACCCTTTAGATTTAAGGGCTGGATCATTGCACTCGTGATGTCAAACTTGATGCTTGGAGGTAAATAAGATGAATAATGGCTACAGTATTTGATGGCTCATGTATACAAAATCTTCCTGATATACTGAGATTACTTGAAAACGGGCACCTCTAGCTATATTTTGATTCCCACCGAGTGCTGCTCGACGGTCTGCTGCTTATTTCTGCTCAGCTAGCTCTGCCTCCTTAGCTACCTGTGGAGATTCTTCCATTGCCCTCCTCTCAATTTCATCTTGAGTTAACAGCTCATCAGTCTGAAGATCAATAATATCCTATACTCATTCGGGAGGAGGGGAGGTACAATATCATAAACCCCTTTAGGAAGTTCATCTCTTTTCTACTAAGACATCCTACAAAGTGTTTTTAGGATCCTCTCTATTTTTGAATTTAGTGGGACTAAGGGATTTACTCTACTCTGTGTGTTAGGCATACATCATCGTATGACCAACTAAGAACAAAAAAAAAGAAAAAACCATAAACAACAACAACTTTAAATCACAAATCAACACCGTATTCCCCGACAATGGCACAAAAATTTTGATGATGTCCAAACTACATGTCCTCTCAGAAGATGATACGAGCGTTGTCAATATATAGTAATCCAACAAAGGTTGAGGTTAAATCCCAAGGGAACATGTGGAATTGTGTATCTCAACAGTTGTAGTCAATAGGCAGAACTGGAAAAGTAAATGGGGGGATTTGTGTAGTAATCTCGAGCAAGTAACTATATTAACTTCAGTTGTAATCAGTCTTAGGTTAATACTAGGAATGCTTTCCCCCTGGCTTATCAAATCAGTAGGCTTATTGTGCTTTGTTGAACCAACCCATACCTTGCATGCAGAATCGATAAGTTATGTACCTTCTACAGTCTTTTAGATGAGTAGAAAGATTTCACCCTTTACCTTTTGAGTCTCAAGATGTCTCCTTACTAACTCTTATCTTGATCCCAGTTAACTATTACCTTTTGAGTCTCTAGTTATTAGATGAAATCTAACCATCTTACTTAGATAGAACCTAGAAGCGTGGATCAATAGTAAACTCCAAATTACTGTTGTCTTTATCATTTCCTAGTCACTACTTCTCTTTTGGAGTAAGTAGTAATATCTAGGATGGATCCTAATGTGTGAACCCATTAAGAAAACTGTTATAATAAATATAAAGCAATATATGCATAGGTATCGAGTTAGAATAACAACAACACTTCCGCTACTTTTTTAACCTGCCAGGGTTTCTGTAACCCTAGCTATGCATTTTAGCCGCTCTTGCTTATGAAGAAATCAATAACCTTAATAATCCAAAGCACAGATGAAATAACAATTATAAGAAGTGTAAAACCCATAGTCATAACTGAATTAATCAACTGAAGTCAATACAAGAGAATCCCAAGATCAAAATTGAATCTTGGAATCAAATTTGAATATTGGAATCAAAATATGTTTGTATTTATCAAATGTGCGTAACTCCTACTAAAAATACATAAAGGGTATCTATAGTACATGAGGAAATCCTAAAACCAAAGCCTGAATGAAATAGGAGAAAATAGGGTCGGTGGCCACATGTGATCTACACTTACGCCCTAACCTTGGGCGCAGGTAGTACCTGTGATCAGCAGGGTGGACGCAGGTACAACGCATAGGTACCAGGGTTGATTCTAGGAATTTTGGACTTCTAGAACTTGATTTTCCTACTTGTGGTCCACATTTTAGCTTAGTAAGTGTCAGGAGTCATCTTTTCAGCTCTTCTTTGATTCTCGAACATGCTTTGATAACGAACAAGCCAAAAAGTATTCCGAATATCCATAATTGCTCCAAAAAGTAGCCAAAAACTTATTTTTCATCCTTTTCATGAACTTAGCATCCAAAACATGATTTTTATGCAAAACATACCTACAATGCATCATGTCTAAGAAAATAACCTCAAAAACTTGTATATTTTCCTCGTTTAAGCATTGAAAGTGCTATATTTCTATAGCATATCAATATACGTGTTGAATGGATTTGATAACTTAATATTGAGTTGACTGTGATTATCAAATCCTCATTCCACACATACACATTCACGTGATATTGATACTATTTGAGGAACACTATTTTTGAAAGAAAATAAGACGTTTGTATAAATAAATCCTCTTCGTGAATATGAGTTGGAAAGGGGGGTTAATATTTGAGATATGAGATATAGTATATGGATTGTGACCCCTCCTAATGGGTTCTATTTAGGAGCTGTGTGCTTGGTAGATATCTACAAAAAGTTATGTGATGACTTTCACCATTCATCCCTTACTCATTGCATTGTATACACATCTTTCATGATTTCTTTAGTTTCTCTTGACTTTTGTTTAGTTCTGTGTACTTTTCATATGTATTAGTACTTTCTTTCTTTTTAGTATTTATATTAAGATTGTTGTGGAGATGGTTTGAGCTGGCGTTTGAGACTTTCTATTTACAGATGACATGATCATAGTTTTTTTTACTCAAATTATTTTCTACTATGTTCAGTTGGCCTATTTTACCTTCTGAGTACAAGTTTATTGTACTTATTCCTATTATGTCCTTTCGATGCAGATCCCAATTTGAGTACAACACGTGTTGGTTAATTTATGCTGAGATTCAAATTTTGAGGTATTGATTCTCTCCAGAGTTTGGGGATGATTTGGACCTTATCTATCCTTACTTGTCTTTATTTATGATTTAGATAAAAATATGTATTTTCAACTTTTGAATATTGCACTAGATGCTCTTGCACCATGTCTCTAGATTTTGGGATATATGACATTTCTTTCAGTCTTTCGCTATTATTGTACTTGTATTGGTTTGACTTCAATGTAGGAGTCTCACCTTGGTTTATGTTATTATTGATTTCATTTTTTCCTTTATCAGTCTAGGTGATTACTTACTTATCAAGGATGGGCCACGATAAGTGTCATAATGATCTATTTTTAGATTGTGACAAATTGGTATCAGAACAATCAAGTTCACTAGTTTCATAAGTGTAAAAGAAAGATGTCTAGCAGCTTCTCATGGATCGATATGTAGACGTCCATAACAATCTTTGAGTGGCTATAAGATATCTTCAGAAAAATTTCTCTAATTTGATTCGTTGTTATGCGGGTTGCTTGTACCCAATGTTTTAAACTTGTATTCCATTATTTTCTACACATATATTAAGGACTAGGTCTAGAGAGGCTAGATATTTTGAGTTGTCACCCGATAAGGGAGCCTCTATTAAAGAATAAGACAGGGGTCGTGGTCGACCCAAGCGTAGAGTACAATAAGGAGCTACCCCAACTAGAGGACGTGCTAGGGAGGCCCCTTTCGAGCCTGATTTGTGTATTCCAGGAATGATTATTAAATAGGAGATACAACGCCAATTCAGATTCCACAGAGTTTAGTTGACACCCAAGTGCTTCAGGTCTTTTGGTTTGTCTCTTCAATCATTTGGAGGGTGTTCCCTTGAGTGTACTGATGTTAGGACAAACTTAAATATATTTAGTCATTATTTGCCTCCCATTTATTATTTTTCTTAGTCCCTTTTGAGCATTAATTTTATGAATTATGTTGCATATTATATTTTTATTTATATGATTAAATTGATGCAAAGATGAAGGAATTTGAAGCAAAAATGGAATTAAAATTGAGAAGTTATATAAGAAAATTAAGTAGACAACTTAACATATAAATTTAGTATAATAATAAAAAGTGAAGGTTGAAACAAATCAATTGAAATTAAAGTTAGAGGCTTCTCTTGACATGTGGCCACAAGTAGTGGAAGAAATCAAAAGTAGAGGCAGCCACGGTAGGGTACGACACAACCCAAATCTATTTTGATTTTAGTTTTTCCAGTTTATTTTGAATTTAGTTATTTTATTTTTTTCTTACACAGAAATATTCTACAAAAATAGTTTTTTCATAACTTTGAAACTTTGGAGAGGTAACTTTTGTAAACTTTTAATTTGAGAGAAACTTGGAGCCACCGTGGAAACCGGAGAAAATTGGTTTATTCTTTTCTTCTCCATCTTTATTACTTATTCTTTGAGAATTCAAGATTTTGGATTTACTCTACTTAATTTATAAGTTCATAATTATGATTTTATATATGAATTCTAATTGTGATTTTCAAGTCATGGGCAGCTAAATCCCACAACTAGAATTATGGAAACCATGATAAATTAACAAAGCAAGATAAGTATTTGGTAATTCTAGATCAGTGTACATGCGTGTATTGGTATTTTCATTTTTATGATTACTTTCTAATGGGTACGAGATGTTAGAACTCACCTGAATTGTAGACTTGCTCGAGAGATGTAGAGGTTAGGAAAAGAAAATAACAACAAAGATTTGAAGCTATCAACCCTCATCTAATATCTTAAGCCGTAACAAGGATAGTTAATCTAAGATCAAGAAAAAAGGTTAAAAAGTAATACACTAGGTGACTGAGAGGAGAAGAGTGAAATTTATCTAAACAAGGTCGAGAGACGTTTAGATGAACCAATCTTATTAGATTTTGCATGCAACACATTGAAAGAGTTTGCTAACACAAACAACCTGTGTTGTTAAGAAGTTATGGAGAACACATTCCTAGTTCATCATTATCATTGATTTTCTCAACATAAACTAATATTTATTTACTTGTTACTTTAATTTTCAAATTATTTAATTATTCCTTTAAATTCACCTCTTTCAGAGTAGTTGATTAATAGTCTAATTAACCGAATTGACTTAATTCCTAATAATATTCCTTGTGGAATAGACACCAACCTTGGTCGAATTCTATATTTCATAGGGACCATTTTATATCTCATTACGAGGTATAATTTGAGCGACATCTTGTACATGGTAATCCTCAGACTTTGAGTGATAGTCCCCATCAGTGCCAATATCTACTTATGGTATTCCTATTTATGGGGTACATCCATCACCTATGCTAACCCCACGTGTGGACTCTTTGCTTACTAGACTCATAATTTCTCCGGTTAATTCAGGTATAGTTATGTCTTCTGGTGATCAGAAGAGATTTGAGAGGTTTATTTGCTTGGGTCCGACCAAGTTTAGTAGAGCTATTGGCGAGGATGCCTACGAGTTTTTGATTGATGCAAGGAGAAGTTACATAATCTTTAACCCTTTGAGTCGTATGGAGTTGATTATACTACCTATGATGTATAAGGTTAGGGATTGGTGAAGGTTGCTTTCCAATTATATGACTTTGGATTCGCCTGCATGACTTGGACTCAATTTTTTGAAGCATTCCTGGAGGTTTTTCTACCATATAGTTTGAGAGATTAGATGAAAGCTGAGCTTGGTAATTTAGAGCAGGGCTCCTTTTTATCACCGAGTATAAGGCATATTTTCACACCATATTTAGATCTTCAGCCACTAAATCTTAGAGGATTTAAAAGATTTTAAAAGGACTAGATGGTACATATTTGTTGGCCACAACCCATATGGTAGTTTTTGGGGGTTCTTTCCAGAGTATTATTGAGCATGCCAAGATGACCGAGTCTATTATCTATGCTACTCAAGGAGGCACCAAAAAGTGCATTGTCAAGGTGAGTTTAATGACACACCTCTCGAGGTAGATATTTATCTAACAAAGGTTATTGTAATTATAATATTGGGATGGTTTAGGATGCATTGCAAGGATTAGGTGGTAGGACTTTTAGTTTTGCGGCTTTTTTTAGTCATGTATCTGGTCATATAGGTAGAGGCTCTAGGATCCGTTCTTCAGGCCAGGGTGATCGTTCTAGTTTATCCACACTTTCTGAAATTGAGTTAATCCACAAGGGATATTTTATATGTAATAAGTTTGTCTATGTGGCCAAAGATTACCCTCTTTGTGTGTATGGACCGACTTAGTAGAGTTATCAATATTAGCTTTTCCCTACTTTGATAGTGAGAGGTGGTTCACAGAGTTATAACGGTGGTGCTAGAAGTAGAGGTAAGGGTGATTGTGAAGGTGGTCTCGGGGTTACTCAATCAGTGAGCAAATGTGGTCTATGTTAAGCTATACTTAAGAGACTCAAGGTAGAGGCTTCTGATGTAGTTATTACTTATTTCATTCCAATTTACTATAAATCTACTTTTGTGTTATTTGACCCTGTGTCTACACTCCTATGTATCTACATATTTTTCTTCTGGTTTTGATATTTCATGTGAGCCTCTTGGTATGCCTCTTCATGTTTCTACCCTCGTATGAGATTTTCTAGTGGTGGATCGGGTGTACTAATCTTGTGTGGTTACCTTTGTGGGTTGTAAAACTAGGGTAGACTTGATTATCCTAGATATGGTTAATTTTGATATTATTTTGGGTATGGACTGATTAGGTCCTTATCATGCTATTTGGACTATTATGCCAAGATCGTCACCTTAGCTAAGCCAGGTGTGCAAAGGTTAGCTTAGAAGGGTACACTTAATTTGGGTTCGAAGGGTGTTATATTTTTTTACGTGCTCATCGAATGATAGAGAGAGAGAATGTTTATATAATTTGACTCATGTTCGTGATACTAGAGTTACCTCACCACCTATTAAGGATTCTATACGTGTTATGCATGAGTTCATAGATGTGTTTCCTAAGTATTTACCCGGTATGCTCCTGTATCATGATATTAATTTTGTTATTGCTATGGAGTCGGGAACTAAGACTATTACTATCCTACCTTATAGGATATCCTCGACTGAGTTGAAGGAATTGAATGAGTAGTTGTATGATTTGTTGGGTAAGGGGTTCGTTAGATCCAATGTATCTTCTTAGGGTAATCCTATCTTATTCGTAAAGATAAAGGATGGTTCTATGTATATATGTATTGGTTATAAATAGTTTAACACTGTGACAGTAAAGAATAAGTATCCTTTTTCTCACATTAATGATTTTTTTGAGTAGCTTCAGGGTTCTTTAGTACTTTTCAAGATTGATTTAAGATCCGGATATCACTAGTTTAAGATTAGAGCTTCATATGTTTAAAATACAACTTTTTAGACTCGATATTATCATATGAGTTCTTGGTCATGTCGTTTGGATTTACCAATGCCTCTGGAACGTTCGTGGAGTTTTGAATTATGTATTTCAACAATATCTGTGCTCCTTTGTGATTTTATTTATAGATGACATCTTGGTGTATTTTAAGAGTGAGGCCGATCATGTGTAATATTTAAGGATTGTACTTCAGAGGTTGGGTGATGAGAAATTGTATGCTAAGTATTTCAAGTATTAGTTTTGGTTGGATTCTATCTCTTTCCTGGGTCATGTAGTAATCATGGATGTTATTATGGTTGATCCGACCAACCCGATGATTCATGATTGGGCTAGCACTACTTCTTTTATCGATTTTCTAAGTTTTGTAGGTTACTTACAGTGTTTTGTAGAGGGTTTCTCATCTGTTGCAACTTCTTTAACCAAGTTGACTCAGAAAAGGATGGTATTTTAGTAGTTGAATACGTATGAGAAGAACTTCCAAAAGCCTAAAGAGTTGTTGACTTTGGCTACTATTCGAACCTTGCCCAAGGATAGTGTGGATTTTATCGTGTTTTGTGATACTTTGTGCGTCGATTTGGGTGCAATATTGATACAGGAAGGTAAGGTAATTGCTTATGCCTCTCGTCAGTAAAAGCCTCTTGAGAGAAATTACCCTACCCATGTTTAAGAGTTGGCAATCTTAATATTTGTGTTAAAGATATGTCGTCTTTACTTTTATGGAGTTCCTTGTGAGATTTTCTCGAACCATCATAGCATTAAGTACTTCTTCAACTAGTAAGATTTTAATATGAGGCAACGACTATGTGTCGGGTTGCTTAAGGTTTATGACCTCACTATTCTGTATCATCCTTGCAAGGCTAACGTGATTGTAGATGCCTTAGCCAAAAGTCAACTAGTATGGGGAGTTTAGCTCATCTCTTGACCCAGGAGTGGCCCTTAGTTTTGGAGGTTTAGTCATTATCTAATAAGATGTCTAGATTTGATACTTTGAAACTCAAACATACTTTAGACTTTGTTGATGCTAGATCTTTTTTGATGAAGCAAATTTGAACTTACTAGTTTGATGATCATAGTTTGAGGGTGATTTGAGATAAGGTGTTGAGTAGAGAGGCTAAGGAGACAGCTCTTGATTCTATGGTGTTTTGAGGATTGAAAGTCGATTTTATGTGTCGAGATATGATGGATGGGTGCGAATGTATTTTGAGAAGGTACATTGTTCCAGACATTCTATCCATCCAAAAGTGACCAAGATGTATCTTGATTTGAAGTAGCTTTACTGGTGGGGTGGTATGAATAAGGATGTGGTGGACTTTGTAACTCATTGCTTGTGATGACAACAGGTGAAGGCCAAGCAATGGAGACTAGGTGGTTTGCTTCATAGAATACCTATTTGTAAGTGTAAGTGGGAGCAGATCACTATGGATTTCATGAGTGGGTTGCCTCATACTTTTTATGGTTCTGACAATAATTTGGTCATCATGGATTGGTTGACCAAATCAACATATTTTGTACCTATTCATATTTCCTTGAGTGCCTAGATGTTGTCCTATAATTATGTTCATAAGATAGTTCATCTTCATAGGGTACCCATGTCTATTATTTCTAATAGAGGCTCAATTTTCACTTCAAGCTTTTGTCAGACTTTTTCAAAGGAATTAGGTATTCATCCCTAGACCGACGGTCAGTCAAATTAGACTATTCAGCTTTTAAGAATATGGTTCGCGCATGTGTTTTGAACTTTGGAGGTCAGTGGTAGTAGAATTTGGCCTTAGTAGAGTTTGATTATAATAATAACTACTATTTAAGCACTGAGATGACACATTTAGAGGCGTTATATAGTAGGTGTTGTCGATCTCCTATTAGTTGGTTTAAGACTTTAGAGGTTAGACCCCGCGGTATTGGCTTGCTTCGTGAGTCTTTGGAAAAGGTTTGGATAATCCAGTATTGGATTCAGGTATCCCAGAGTAGGCAAAAAGAGTTATGCAGACCGTAAACTTTTTTCTTTGAAGTTTGAGATTGGTGATCGAGTCTTCCTTTGTGTGTTACCCATGAACGGAGTGATAAGGGTTTGGAAGAGGGGCAAGCTTAGCCTGGGTATATATGGCCCTCTTAGATTCTTTTGAACAGTTGGGGAGGTTTCTTATGAGTTGGTATTGCATCTAAATTTTCCAGTTGTTTATCTAGATTTAATGTATTTATGCTTCGTCACTATATTTTAGATGAGTCCTATGTGCTTCATTGGGATTCAGTTCACTTGGATAAGAAATTGACCTTTGTAGAGGTGCAGTGTCCATTTTAGCCTGAGATGTTAGACGATTGTGTTCTAGAGATATTCCTGTGATTAAGATTCATGGAGGTACCGTCCGATTGAGGAAGCTACTTTGGAGGTCGAGTCCAACATGTATAGTAGTCACCCTCAGCTCTTTATTGATTTTGATATTTTCTTGCATTTTAGTTAGAGGACAAACTAGAGTCTTAGTGGGGGGGATGTTGTAATGACCTAATTTATAAAGTCTTGCTTTTTATGTGTTTTGACTGTTTGTCCTTCCTTATAGTTTCTACATGTTGATTTTGTAGTGTGGGTTGGTTGGCATGGTTTCGATACGATCGGAAATAATTTGGGTGAGTTTGTGATTTCTAGAGGCATTAAATCTAAATAGTTGACTTCAATAAAACTTTGATATTCTGAGTGTCGGATAATGATATGGACAGTTCCATTAGGTCCAAAATGTTGAATTTGGGTTAGTAGAGTGGTTAGTTAGGGTTTAGAACTTTTATTTTGCATTTTGATACTTTGTTTGAAAAATAGTGAAAAATATGTATCAGGGGTTTATTTATTGAATTTTTTAAAAAAAATTTAACATCGTCATTGAGTCTAGAACATCGAAAATAGCCCAATAGCATATACTGTGTTTCTGTCGGGTCTCGAATGAATTCTGATGGTCCGATAAAAAACTTAGCAAATTCCATGTTTGCTGGTGCAGCCGCTTAAACGACCAGTTGGTCACTAAAGCAAAAGCGACTTAAGCGCCAATATTCCGCTAAAGAGGAAGTCGCTTAAGCACCAAATGATTGGTTTAGTGGTGACCACTTAAGCGGTGTCCGATTGCTTTAGCAATGACAACTTTAGCGGTCATTTAGCCTCTAAAGTGACAATCGCTGTATATAAGCCCCATTTCACGATTTTTCACCATTTGAGGTTAGGGTTTGGGAGACTTTTAGGGTTTATTCACTATTTGCGCTTGGGTAAACTCCAAAACCTTAATTCAATTACTTTTCAGTGATTTATATCATCAAAACACTCTTTGATTTTGTTTTAAAATTGGTTTTTAAAGATTTCTTTTAAAAAAACTTTAAAATGATTTTTTTTGATTTGGACCTCGTTCTAACTTATATTTGTGTGGGTTTTCAACTGCAGATTCCTTTAAACTTGGGACTGTATTTCTAAAACAAAATTTTGATTTTATTTCTTTTATTTTTGAATTTATTTTTCATACTTATTTTGAACTCGACTCAAATATGGGCAATATAGGTATCATTAGCTTCCTTTTAACATGTAATGATATATCTTAATGTTGTAGTTGATTTTGAGCCCATTCATATGGAGAAAGCTCTGTGTTGAAGTACATTAGACTTATATTTTATCATTTTGAGGATGATTTTGGCTTAACTTCTTTCAGATTAAGCTGGGCAATTAATAAAAAGTAAAGCATGTTATGGGTTGGAAAAATAACTATTGAGTTTATATATTGAGATTATTATTACTGTTGTGTGCCCGTGTTGGGGTTTATATTTTATTGTTGTTGACTTGTAACATATGATATTGTGTGTTGCCTATGTGGGGGATTTATATGACATCATTGACCTTATCTGTGTTTTAAATGCCTTTATTCTAGATATAATGTCCGTGCGGAGGGTTGATTGTTATTTTAGGCCTTTTTGATCATTGGTTATCTTTACCATGATTGAAATGCCTGAGTTAGGGATTGATATGATAGTAATACTGTCCTACATGCATATTTATTTTGATGGTGCCTAATTAGAGTTGATAATCATGAATGTGACTCATTTCTCTATTTTTTATTGCATGATGCTCCTTGATAAGTGTCCCTATAAAGAAAATAAATTGACATATGTTGAACCCTTAGTCTTGGGAGAGTAAAAGCGACTCACCGTAATTTCATGACCTATGACATCTAATGTAAATAATATTTGACTGAAGGAGCAACAAAACTGTGAATGTCCTTAACTGGCGGGGCAGTTGGAATTTAAACGCCCTTAGCTAGCATGGAAACTAAAATGTAAAAGGCCCTCAACTAGTGGGATAACTAAAATGTAAAAGGCCCTCAACTAGTGGGATAACTAAAATGTAAAACCCCAGGACTGGTGGGGCAGTTGGAAAGTAAAAACCCTCGACTTATGGGGCAGCTTCAACGTAAAAAACCGTCGACTAGAGGGGCAACTAAAATGTAAAAGCCCTTGACTGGTAGGGCAGCTGGAAAGTAAAAGCCCTTGACTGGGGGACAACTTGAATATAAAGGTGGAAGTGTGAGGGAAAAACTTAATGTCTCAAATTTTGAAATTAAGTACGGATGGATATTTATATCATACTGACTTTATTATTCTTTAAACTTCAGACTTAAGAAAATTGATCGACGCTTTTGAGGATTATTTGAGAGAGTCATTAGACTATCCCAAAAATTTATCTAGTTTCTAGTCATGGAAAAATTATTTTAGAAGAGTAAAAAGATTAAACCCTTGTGCAGGTTTGCCTATGTATCTCATCAAAATGAATGAAGATGAGAATCAAGTTAAAACGTAGTTCGAGCAAACTTATGGAGTCGTATATGATATGTACAATTTTTATGAAGTAGGGGCAAATCTTGAAAATAGTGTGTCATCGAGATGGAACTTCTTTTAAACATAAAGCATTAGAGTTTCTTTGGTCAGACGATCGAGAGGATGGATTTCATGCGTAGACAGAGCTTTAATACTGCTATAATATGTTGACAAGATTTAGAAGTCCTGACATTGGAAACTTTGGTATTACTTCGCCACAGTTGGCAGGATTGTTATGGCTAAGAAAGGTTGGACCGTTTCTTTTGAAAGTTAGAACTGATACGTCATAAATTTAATGGTTTACGAAGTTCAAAAAAAAAAGCATGATATTATCAAACCAAATTTGGGTGAGGATTTGGAGGTAGGTCAACTAAGCACTAGTGTTATCGCGATTTGAATTTAAGGGACATCCAATTTGCTATCTTAAAAGACATTTGAAGAGTGTCTTTGAATTATTAAAAAAAATTGCCCCAGTTTAAATACAAGAGAAATTATTTTGAAATAATGAAGAGATCGAACCCTTATATATGATTTCCAACGTATTTTACCATGACAAGAATCAAGTCAAATCGTAGTTCAAATAGATACACAATTATTAGTGATTTGTACGATTATTATGGATCACTAATGATATTGAAAAACGTGCGATAAGAACGAGAGTCCAAATACAAAAAATATATTTCAAGAATGAAAAAAAGGGATATGTTAATAGTTTGAGAAAAATATGGTAGAATCCAAAAAAATAATTGTAAGATTAAAGATGGGTGTGAAATGATATGACGGTGAAGGACGGTCGTGGAGATTTAAAATGTGTGTAAGAAATTAAAAATATTCTAAACTCAACAGAAGTCAACCAAAATTATTAGATGGAGTGGACAATGTTGAACATGACATGTAAAACATATATGTACAACTAAAGAATGTGCAGTGAATGCTAGAAATGAGTAATATATGATGAACAAAGAATATACATAAAAGAAAGAATGTATAACAAATAAAGAATAGAAATTTTTCTGACCGAAGTGATGATCAAAATCATATATAAACGACCTAAGGATTCTAAGAATAGATTCACCTAGATTGGTAAGAATAATCAAACAAATGGAAGAAGGTGCATAATAATCTAAATGCCCCAACTCTAAAACTACGGACTTTTGAATCGAATTCTGGAGAAGTGCAATACATGAGCTCCTGGTTCAGATGTTCCATACATCCTCTTTATTATTAAGTTATCTTTATTAATATTTAGAGATATAGTTTTATAGACTATGTCGGTTTTTGAGTGGTCTTGACTCATGACACTAGATTTTGAGATTTGAATTGTATCTATTTATGATTTCAGAGATGGTTTATGTATTGACCTGACTTTATCCTAAAGTATCATACTTGACTATTACATACACTTCCCTTCATTTCATATATCATATGAAGTTAGGCTTACGTATCAAACTTGTATCGGGGTAGGTATTATCATGACCTTAGATTTGGGGTCATGAAAATTCATGTACTAGTAGATGTGTATGGAGTAAGTACACAGTTAAAAATTTCTAGATATTAATTAATAATCATGTAAAACTACATTATAAAGATTCGTGCTATGGAAACATCTTGGCCCCTATCATTTCACTACACAATTTCTTATGTCATAATGGCACATACTTAAAGCCACCAGTAGGTAAGCCAAGCCATAGCCCAAAATGGCAAGTAATGGGCAGAAGATGAGAAGAAACAATGAGTAGACTGAACAACAACAATAACATTGGCGGAAGCAAGGAAATATATAATAAATCATATAGGAAAAGAAAGAGGACAACATACATAAATGAAACCCTCCCAAGGCCTATAAGGTCAGTACTAGAGACACTTTAACCCAAAATTAGGGTACTAGATAGTATCCAAAATTTATATGTACAGTAGTCTCAGAATGCAAAAGACTATAACAAATGCAGATAGAAGAGGATCAACCCCAGACTCTAGAAGTCTCAATCCATCTCAAAATCAACAACAAGTACCAAGGATAGCGTCTATGTCACTGGATTTTACTCGGATCGACATTAGGAAAAAGATTCAGAAGTCCTATATGAGTATAAAAGAAATGTGTACTTAGTATACATCATCATCCTACTAAGCTCAGTTATTGTAAAAGCATATATATTATTTAAGTATGTAAGCTAAGTCGACATAAACATGTATAGAAATATAAATATCTACAGAGCTATGCAAGAGTGATAAAGGAAATAAATAAGGGTAGTACAGAAAATAAAAAACCTAATAATAAGCAAAACAACCTAAACATTACTTAACTAGGCTACCATAAGCCTTAAAGGAACGCAGAAGTAGGTAATTAATTTTACTGTGCCCTTATTAGCCAATATCTCCATACATGATATAATCAAAGTAGAAATCAAAAGTAACCATAGCCAAATTAATCTAAAGTGACCATCTGATCCCTAATCCAGGATAAAAATATCATGATGTAAAATGGGATTGGACACACACCAATGGGTAAATAATGAGAAGCAAGACACCGGGCTCGAACAGAAAATAGTAGATAATAGCGAGACACACCATATGACGGGTTGGAATAAAAAATAGTGTGTAATAAAAAGAGCCCAAATAAATCATGTACAAAAAAATTTAGTACCACTATCAATACTCCTAGAACAATCATAATCAATAGTAGAACACCATGTTTGTATTACAAACATATGTCAAACTTGAATTGTTACTCATAGTAACCATACCACAACCAAACACCATTTATCGCATAGATATCAAATCTCAATTATAAAATTGATATGAAAATCTTCCTATAATGGATACAAGAGTCATGCTAGATCTCATAGTAAATAATAAAAATAAAGTATGTACCGGACTTAAACTAAAACTGCAATGCATTTTTTGAACATATAAGCATATATAGTGAAAGGGAAGAAATATGAGGTTTCTAAAGTTATTTCTAAGTCATAAGGTCAGTACTACTAATTTTGGGAAAATAAGTCTGTTGAGGCAAAGAAGGTCACTAATTACTAGGTAAAGAAAGAGAGGTCAAACGAAGTCAAGTCTATGTCAAACCCAACTCAAGGTAATATACTAAAATGGTATTCAAGAGTCTAACGAAGCCTAAATAGTATGCAAGCTAAAATAGGTAGTGGGGCCTACTATGGATCTCAAGAAATAAATTTTGGCTAGAACCTAAACTAGTCTAGTATTAGGCTTTGCAATCCCATCCCAGAGCACTAATAGCAATAATCCTCACATTAAAGGGTGGTTCTATACTATACTAGGGGGAAAACAAACCCCAATCTAATAAATAAGGAATAAAATACTAAATTGATAATTTGGCTAAAAGTACCCACCCAAAACTAGAATAACAGTACACTAATACCATAAATAAGCTTAATTTAATGATATAACATTCCTAACCTACCTAAACACCGTTGAATGCTTGTCGGATTCTCTAAGTCAGATCTTTCCCTATCTGAGATGCCTCTGACAACTTAAATACTATCAAAACAATGACCTACGCATTAAGATGAGAAAAATACCAATATTGAACATAAATGCTTTGAGTCAAATATTGCACTAAAAATCCCACATGTGGCTCGGTTGTGGAATCACAAAAGTGAAACCATAAAAGTGTCCCACTAAAATGCAACCAATTTTGGGCTCAAAATCGCCTTGAACAAACCCCAAAATAATCAAAAATCAACAAACTTAGATGGAGAATTACATAAAATTATATAGGGAAACAACAAATTAATGGTAATATGGATCACACTAGCATACTCCCCAGCTAAACTTAGCTTAAAAAAGTGTTCCCCCTTGAATTACGAGTAATGAGTGGTGAGTTTACCATTCAATTGCACTCATTTTTTTTGCACATTACCTTGTTATGAATAAATAAATGAGACATAATTGCGATTAGATGCACTAATATCCATTTCATTCAGGCATAAAGTTAAAGGATTGGAAGGATATGGATTGGAGCTCAAAATAATAAAAAGGGGAGTAAGAAAGTATAGTAGAAGATCTGAAATAGAAGGGCCTCAGGTACCATGGTCGCGATATGCTACCGCAGTCACGGCAGTAAAGAATGGTCAATCAATCGCAGTCGCAGAGGAAAACTGCGGTTGCGTAGCCACGATCATAACCAGAACAGCATGATCGCATACTAGTAGAGGAGTTCAGCCCAAGGGAAAAATTATAACTGCACATACTGATCCCAATTTGACAAAAAGAACTAAAACCTTATCATTGAAAAATTCCATAGTCCCCAATTTTTAGGTTTAGTTTAGTGTAGTCATAGCCTCCATTTTTGGAGAAGAAAATATTTATATAAATTTTGGGTGAAGAATACATTGGAGACTTTCTAGGTGGAAGATTTTCTCTTTTCCATTGTTGATATTGTGGGAGAGCCAAGTTTGAAGTAACATTTGCTTAATTCTTCAACAAGTCATTTCAATGGAGATTATGGATATATCTATGCTTATTTATCTTTTGTGTATCTAAATATCCCTCTTAGGGTTATGAGTGAATAGGGGTTAAAGTTTTTATGGGTTATTAATGTCAGCATCCATTTGGTAGTCCATGTTTATGGGGTTTGTCATTGCAATGCTATTTTTGTTGGGATTTGATGGGTGAAAGCCCCAAATACCTATAAGGGTTTGATGAGTGAAAGCTCCAAGATCTAGAAAGTTCAAGGCCATCTTTGAAAGAAGGGTTTTGGGTGAACTTTAGGAATCCTTGTCATCCTATAAAGAGGGATATGGAGACAAAAGCAATGATAGACAATTATGTATGTAGTTTGCTAATTTTTTACTAACTTAGAAGTTAGGGTGCATATGAGGTTAACTATGCCATGGATATCATCCTAGAAATAGGGATGCCTAGATTGAGGTTGTCGTTAACAATTGTTGAACACACCTATTAGGTATTCAAAAAATCCAACGGGTAAAAGTTGGGTGTTTTATTGAATGACTAGCATCAAAATCTATAACCAAGCCTACCCATATTTGATTTGATAAATCGATGTTGATCACTAAATCCCTTATGTTAATCCCTTACTAGTGCATAATCCAAAGATCCGTGTTTATTTGTTAAAACACCAATTATTCGTATCCTTTAATTTATCCTAGAAAAAACCCAAAAATATACATTAGTGTAGGAACCTATCCCCCATTTTATCTTTTTGTATTATTTGTTTGAATTTAACTTGTATCGATCATTTCAAATTAACTTGATTGCCACTCACATTGTTCCTCGTGGATTCAACCCCAACTCCAAAATTAGGTGAATATATTGACGATGACCACCTTGCTCTTAAATTGATGTGTCATTTGAGCATTATCAAAAATGACGCCATTGCCGGAGAATAATTTGGCATATTAAGTTAGTTTGGAATTTTTGTTACTTACTTTCATTCAAGCGGGTATATTTTTGTTTGTGATTTTCTTTTGTAGGTAGCGTTTTATTCTATTTTATTTTTCTCTATGGCATCGTCTGACAAATATGATGTTTGTAGTTTGAAGTCCAATCTAGATGATCCATATCCAAATAACAACATACCCTATTTTATAAGCGATTATGACTATGCTCCCCGGAGAAATTTTGGTTCATCATCTCAATCCTATAGGGAGTATATTGCTCTTTATGTAGTGGTTGAGATGTACATTGGAGTAAGTGTACACATGCAACATACTCTCATCATATTAACTGAGTTGCTAGTCCTTCTTATGAGATTGATAGGTATTATGACAAGAAGAAGGAATAGAAAGAAATCGAGTCCAATAGCTGTGACCCAAGATTACAAGAAATTTTGGATTGGTTGAAAGCAATGGAGGAGGTCCTAGAGCACAACAATCTAGAGTGGACAACTGTCAAGAAGGCGGTGATAGGCAAAGAAGAAAATCTTAAAACTATCATCACCATGCCTATTACCTAAGAGGAAGTATGTCAAGAAGAGAAACAAAGCTATGATAATGAGCTTGGTAGCAAAGAATCCTCCGCAGTTTCAAAACAATCCAACTCATATGAGGAAGAAGAAGTAAAAATAAATGAAATAATCCTAGAGTCAAGAGAAGAATCAAGGGAAATCACTTCTAATGACTAGCTCATTTAGGGGTGAATATGCTTTGGAGGAGGATAACCCAAAATTAGGGGTTGGACATCAACATTAGGCATAGAGGATGTGATGATGATCTATACCTTTGACCAAATAAAGGATTGTGGGGAGGTGGAGTCTGAATCTTATTTTTCAGAGTTTGTCATTCCAATGGAGAACATGGAACCCAATCCCTCAATGGCCAAGATGCTCAACTTCTGAAGTACAAGGAATGGCCTATTAATGTAGACTATTTTACCCACGGAGCAAATCTATATGATCAATATAAAGTTGGGTAAAACGTTTAGTTTTCAAAATAGCGAGATCAAAACTTGCTCGCCATTCCTTCACATTTTCCAAGTTTTATCTTGGAAAATTTTAATCTTATGTCCCTCTACTGCTCATTCCATATTGAGCGAAATTTGGGATGGTGATTTAAATTTTCTAAGTGGAGACACAAAAGAAAGTAGTGGATGCATCGTGCTACGATATTAAACTAAGCTCTCGATGGGACGCAACCGATCATGGCACGAAAAATTGCACATATCCTTTTATTTCTGCATGCTAGGATAGATTTTGGTTTTTATTTTTGTGCATGCATAATCCCTACAATGTGGTGCCACGAGGCATTTTGATCGAAGTTAAGAAAGAAACGTATAAAATTAGAAAGTTTTGACTGAGCAACAGATGTAGAAAATCCAGTGGTTTGGTCTTAGTTATCTAGACCGCGGTCCATGTCCCCATGATTTTGGAGACCGAGTGATCGCGATCGCGATCGCTAAACTATGACCGCGATCGCCGTCAATCTAGTTTAAAAGACCATTTAAATACCTATTTTTACCATGTCCATCTCTCAATTTCTTTCACAATCCTCTCCAATTTTGGGCATTCCATTGCATACCTAAATATCACCGCACCAGTTTACATCACCTAAAATGGTAAGTGGTCAAACTTTCTCTAGTTTTGACATGGAATTGAGTGTTTAGAACTTGAAGTGTAGAAAAGGGCTTAAAATAGTTATTGCATTGCTAATTATATGTGTGGTTGTAATTTTTGTTGTTGTTGTAGTTATAGTTGGTGTACACGATAATAGGGAAGTCTTGAGTACCCAAGTTTGAGTTTTAAAAGGTTTAAGTAATCGTGTACCCCATGCGTTTGAATGCCCTAATGTGTGTAGTTTGATTTCATTATGATTTAGGGGCAACAATCACACACTGTAGGTTCATCTTTATTGTTTATAATGCTGACATTCCTATTTAAAATGAGTAATTGGGATTAAAATTGCATTATGAATGCTATACAGAAACTGTCATACCTAGTCTCAAGTACCGCGATCGTAGCCTTGATGACCGCGATCGTGCCACCGTAGTCGCGGTTAGCATTCTGCAATTTCCATACTTGAGAATAGATTATGTCAGATGTCAAAATTTTTGCACACCCTTAAGGGCTCCATAAACCTCCCATAACACTACTACGTGGGTTTATCTTATTTTTCTAACATGTTGTTGGTGTGATAACCTTAATATTGGCCTGAGTTGACATTGATTAAAGGTTTTAAGATCCATAATGGGAGATTACGACCACATACAATTCATGGCCCCAGAATCCTAAGACAATGACATCCTTAGAGCCAAATTATTTTTGGAGAGAGACGTGTGCATCAATGGATTCCCAAAATAGTATCCAGGAATTTTTTATAGACTTATTGCTTGTGGGTGGATATGCTTTATTTTGGATCCTTTTAAGGAAAATGAGAAATGGGTGTGAGAATTTTATGCAAATTTGAGGGCTATCTCTCTTGCAAACCCAGTAATGAAGATTTGAAGAAGGCATGTGCATTTTGAAGTGCAAAAGGTTAATAAACTGCATGTACTAAAGGATGCTGACATGGTAGAATTTGAAGAAAAGGGCCATGAGCAAGGAGCCTAGATGGCAAACATTCTTTGCCCAAACAAAGAGGTTTCCTTGGTAGCTACAAAAAGAAGGATCTCCACATAAAAATTCTCAGCATAGGTAAAAATCTGGTTGCACATTATTTGTAGAAGAGTCTCACCATGTACCTACATGATGTCTATCACCGAGTTGTGAGCTCGTATGGTAGTCTGCCTAATGACTGCCATTGATCTAAATGTAGGCTAGATTGTACTTGAAGAATGAAGGCAATACAAGATTCAGGGTGGTACACTTCTTTCTTTCCCTTCTCTTATTACTGAACTGTGCATAAAAGTAGGAGTAGAGAAGTATCCTATAGATACCTGGGTAAAACCAAGTTCCTATATCTCTTCACTCAAAATAAAGGGCGAAGGTGAACTTGGGCTCTACAAGAAATGAAAATTTGACTCAAATAAGCAAACAACTAAAGATCCTGAATCTTGTAGGCCATTCACCACTGGGCCTTTGCATGATTTGGGTGTTGATGTCAGAGCCATCAAAGAGCTGTTTGTTGTTCTGACTCAAGGACAGGGAGAGCCGTCCACTAGGCGACATTCATATGTGTTCTTTGTAGATTATGACGAAAACAAAAAGAAACAGGAGACACAAAGTACCATAGTAGCAAGCCTAGAGAGTGCTTATGCAATCTTGGCAGCATCATACAAAAACCTTAATGCATCACATGAGAAGATGTTGAAGAGAGAAAAGAAAAAAGATAAATTCTTTAACAAAATATGGAAAGGGGTTAAGTGCCTGTGGAAGAATCTAAAACCTAATGCCAAACTCCCTTCTTCCAGGCGTGATAGTGATGACGAAACCCATGCTGAGTGGTCAAATACTGAGAAAGATGGTGAGAATATAGGTTCAACAAAAGAGAACGACTCGTGATTCATATTCAGGGAGACCCTTCTAAATTTGCCTGATCGTACTTGCGGTGAGGAAATTACATTTATATGGGTGGGGGTGCCCCCAAATATTTACCTTGATGATTATTTTTTGTTAATACTTTGGATATAATTTTATTATGTTTTGAGATACTACATTTTTGGGTACTCTGATGGTGCCCACGTTTTATGAATTATCATTCTTATCTTCTATTTTTAGAATTTGTTTTATTTAATCTTATTTTGATCTTGTTGATGCACGACTAGTTTTTCCCTAAGATGGATTGAGTGATGACATTCTTAAGGGTAAAGCGTTGTGTTTTGAGTTTGAGGTGTAGATGTAGGGAAATTCTAAGTACCTGTAGCACAAATACATAGAATACAAGGGAAGTCTGAGTACCTATGGCATTTTATTTTGTTAAAACTTGGGTCACTTTATACACCATTGGCGAAGTCTAAGTATCCATATGGTTAGCTTACCCATCTTGAGCCTAAATGTGAGGCTAAGGCTTTGGTTATTTCCATAGTTTAGCAAATTGAGCTTGGTGCTAATGTAAAACAAACAACCCCCTCTGTCCAAAACTTTTCAAAAATCAAGAGCATGGACGTGAGTGACTTTGTAATAAATTTTTTTCTCTTTTTGTGGATCCTCGTATTTTTGACTTGTAAATAATGATAAATACTCTAATTTTGTCTTGTGGAAGGGACAATCAAACCTACTTATGCATCCATCTCTTGCATACTTGTGTTAACTAGAACTTGCCCCGTTGGTCCCTCAAGGTTAGTTTTGATTGTATGTGGTTAGAGAAATAAAATTAGGCCATCCTTGTGAGTTTTAAAGCCACTTTCTCCTAAAAATCTAACCCAAACATGAATGTAACCCCTAGTTACCCACTTTGAGCCTTTGGACCTTTCTTTAGCAAACGTATTACAAGTCGTGAACTATTCTTTTTATCCCTTTTTTTAACCATACCCTCCTTGAACATAAGAATGCAACATGAGGCTAAAAGCTTAAGTTAGGGGTGGTAAAGTTGATGGAAAGAAGTTTTAGACCACAAAGTGTTAGTAGAATACCAAGGTACCTAATTGAAGAAAATAAATATTTAGAAAAATAAAGGATATAATTGAATGAAAGGTTCAATCAGAAGAGATAAAATAAAAGTGGTGAATAAAAAAAACGAATTGTAGGCATTAGAAAAGAGAGAAAGCAAAGAAGAATGGCCAATAATAAAAAAGAAAGATTTAAAAGTATGATGTTGATGTCCAAGTAAGGGAGTAGCCATGTTTTTACCTAACAATATCCTAACCTAAACCAAACCTACATCACAAGCTCATAAAGTCCTTTGAGATCTCCAACCATTTAGTTTCTTTATAGTGGCGATTGAAAATAGGGGAAAGCCTATGGTATAGCACTTGTTGCATTGAGATTTCTTTTGTGTGAGAGAGAGTTTGTTCACTTAAAATTCCTTGTTGCATATTGTGTAGCTTGATGAAAGGAATTCTTTTTTTTGTGAGGATGGCATGTGAAACGAGTTAAGGAGGGTGTTCGTGTCACCTTCCGGCAATGAGGCAAATAAAGTACAGCTTGTCAAAAGGGAGTCACTTCTACAGTATTGGTTTTTGTTGCTTGGTGGCTCTTTAAAGTCCTATGCAGCCTTGGTTTTTGTATTTTATAAGGAGGGGTGTAGCTAAGTTAGCTTAAACCATGTGCAATGAGTTATTTGTTGCAATTAAATTTGAGGTCATTTTGATCTTTAAGTCATAAAAGATTGGGCATAAATAATTGTGTTACATGATAAGAGGTAGTTTTGGTTGAGGAAAATAAAATTCTTTAAGTCAGGGGTATTGATGAGTGGTGAGTTTACCACTCAATAACACTCATTTTTCTTGGACATTACATTTTTATAAATGAATTAATAAGACATAATTGTGATTAGATACACTAATATCTACTTCTTGCAAGCATAGAGTTAAAGGATTAGAAGGATGTGGCTTAGAGCTCAAAATAATCAAAAAAAGAGCAAGAAAGTGCAGCTCAAAACCAGAAATAGAAGGTCCTCAGGTACCGTGGTCGCGATATACTGACCGTGGTCTTAGCAGTCAAGGATGGTCAATCAATTACGATTGCAAAGGAAAACCGTGATTGCATAGTCGCGGTCGCAGCTATACCTGCGCGATTATGACCTAGCAGAGGAGTTTAGCCCAAGGGCAAAACTATAATTGCACATGTTGATCCTAATTTGAAAAAAAGGGCTCAATACCTATCATTGAACAATTCCATCTTCCCTAATTTTTAGGTTTATTTGAGTATAATTCATAGCCTCCATTTTTGGAGAAGAAAATATTGTATAAATTTTGTTTGAAGAATACATTTGAGACTTTCTAAGGGGAAGATTTGCTCACTTCCATTGTTGACATTGTGGGAGAGCCAAATTTGAACTAATATTTTCTTAATTCTTCAATAATTTATTTAAATGGAGAATATGGGTATATCTATGCTCATTTATCTTAACTGTAGCTAAATCTCCCTCCTGGGGTTATGTGTTAACAGGGGATAAAGTGTGTGTGGGTTGTTATTGTTAGCATCCATTTAGTAGTTCATGTTTATGGGTTTTGTCATTGTAATGATATTTCTATTTGAATTTGATGGGTGAAAGGCCCAAATACCCACAAGGGTTTTATTGGTGAAAGCTCCAAGCTCTAGAAAGTTCAAGGCCATCTTCGAAAGAAGGGTTTTGGGTGAGCTTTAGGAATCCATGTCATCCTCAAAAGAGAGATGTGGAGACCAAAGAATTGATAGACAATTATATATGTAGTTTGCTAAATTTTCACTATCTTATACATAAGGGTGATATGAGGTTAACTATGCCATGGGTATCATCATAGAAATAAGGATGCCTAGATTAAGGTTGTGATTACCAATTCTTGAACACACCTATTAGGTATTTGAAAGAATCAATGGTTTAAAGTTTGGTGTTTTGTTGAAAGATTAGCATCAAAATCTACAACCAAGCCTACCCATTTTTGATTTACTAAATCGATGTTGATGACTAACTCCCATATGTCACTCCCTTAGTAGTACATAATCCCAAGATCCGTGTTTAGTTGTTAAAACTCTAATTATTCATAGCCCTAAATTTATACTAGAAAAACCCAAAAAGAAACATTAGTGTACGAACCTATCCCCCATTTTATCCTTTTGTATCATTTGTTTGAATTTAACTTGTATCTATGATATTGAATTAATTTGATTGCCACTCATATTATTCCTCATGGATTCAACTCGAACTCCAAAGTTAGGTGAATATATTGACGTCGACTGTGTTGCACTTAAATTAACGTGTAAGTTGAGCATTATTAATGATATCAATAGATCTCTAATGGTGTTTTGAACTTAAAGAAAAATTAATGAAAAATAAATAAGAAAGCTATATTAATTACCATCGGTCCCTTCTTCGTGAACATAGGTTCCTTGTCAAGAATGCAGGTGCCGGTCCAAGAAGACTTTTGTCAATCCAGTCGACCACTATGATCACAAACAAGAAGGGTGAATAGGACTAGCTAGACTCCTTTTTGGAAATGCAATGGTCCAAACTCTTGGACATCATGAAAGCAACCATGTCCTAGAGAACGTAAAGGCCATTTTTTCCTACTTGAGGTGATAGTGCAACAACAACGTTCAATGTTGTAGATACATCAATCGGGCCTTAATATAAAATAAGTTTAGATGCCTCAAGACTCAGACCAAGGGTCCTACTAGACTAAATTTTATGTTATCAAGTTGTTGATATAGTCATAAATAGTAAGGAAGGTCATTTACCTGATGTTATGGTATGTGACCCTTTTCTTAAGTTTAGAAGCTCTTGAATAGGGAAATGGCACTAAAAACTAAATGAAATACTCAGTAACCAAACTACCTATCCCAACAAGTCATAAATGACTTGTGCCAGCTATAGGAAATATCTAAATGCATAAAACATATGAAAATGAAGGAAAGAAACAAGAGGGTTATCACATTATCCACTACTAAAAATCTTTTATTTGCAGAAGTAATGGTTAAGAATGTACCTAAAGGCTCGAATGAGTAGGGATACTATCTAAGACCCTTTAGGTCATTTCTTATGATCCCTCTTATGACTTTCCCATAGCTTCTCCTAGTCATTTTTGACTTGATTGAATCGATATATTGGTTACCGGGCAATTTGTTTGATTTTTAGAACCATTTCCCTATTTAGAAGTATTCACTGCTTCCAAATGGCCATCGAGTTAAAACTTCAGCAAAATGATATTGTATGCAAATTATAACTATGCCAACAGTTACAAAATATTGATGTTACGTTGGGTAGACCTTTAGTTTGGGTCCCTCTGTACCCGAACTCATTTTGACCTATTGGTCAGAAAGTTGATAAATTAGAAATATGGGTGTGGGGCCTATATTTGGTCGAAATGACCTCTGATTAAAAATCTGACTTTTCCAATGCGTATGAACTATTGAAATTAGTGTGTTTAGATATTTTGTTTTCTCATATTATACTACGGATACATCCTAAGGCATTGGCCAAAACATTGAATCAAATTCCAAAGTTCAGCTTTCATGTAGGGCAGCAAGGGTACTACAATCGTGGAGGCCTTACGTGTTCGTGATTTCATAATTATGTCTAAAGTGGGTGCATGATCATCCTAGCTGAGTGCCTGGAAAGGATTGTTTAAATACTCATTTTGGTCTAGAATTGGTCATTTTTTCTATGCCTTTTGAGTCCCAAAAACTATAATAGTATGTCTAGCCCTTAAATTGAGTCTTAGGTGTTTATTGGGAGGTTGAATAACTTGTGTAATCATGATTAACATCGAATCCAAGGTATGAATCATTCAATTATAGAGTTTAAATCTTGATTATTTGTCCCAAATACCCAAATGGCTTGAAGCTTGATTTTAGCCCAAATATGATTGATTGACACCAATTTCTTGAGGGTTATGACTCCCTAATGGCGTTTGAGTAATGGGTTAGTCATGGAAACTTGTTTTCCATATTTGGGACCCACTTGGGGGTTTTTGCTGTTGTTTTGGACCCTAAGAACAATGGTGAAAAATGAATATTGATATTCTCATAATAAGCATAGACTATGTTTTGATAGCTTAGCTCCTTGAAGGAGCTTCAGGGAAAGGGAAAGAAAGATTGTTGTCTCATGAGCTATAATTGGATTCGGGGTAGGTTAGGCCTACTTTTTGTAGATTGAGCTTTATTATAGTATGACTTTGATATCTTGATAAGATTGGGTGGGGTTTAGCTATTGAGATGGTAGATGGTAATGTTTGGGATTATTTGAACCACTTAGTCTATTGAACTCACAAAATGTAATACGTGACTTATAGTCTAGAACCTTGGTTAGTTGGACTTTTTATGGAACTAATAGCATGACAATGCTCTAGTTGCTCTAGTTAGATAGGATTTACCTTGTTCACTAATCTTAAGAGTAAGATGACCTAGATATGTATAGTTGTGAAATTGGACTTAGATGCTTTGGATTACTTAAGAGTAATAGCTGAGAAAGAATTTTCCTATAGAACAAGTATGGATTGATAAGACTTTAAGACATGATTTAAATGACTTAGTATAGTTCAGGGTAAAAGTTAGACTTGAAGATATATCTTGGGATATTAGAAGTTGAACTTGACCCGCCTTAAGCTTAAACTGTGTAGCTTCATTAGAGACCTAGATACTTGTTAAACGCCTAGAATGTTCTTTTGGTAATACAATGGCCAAACCTAGTAAATGGTTTATTCATGATGTTGATTTTTGAAATAATGCGCATACTTGATGGTCATCTTATTGTTATTACTCGGATATCAATGGAAATTCTTCCATATTGAACCTATGACTATGTTGTCACTTAACTTATTGTCTAGAATACTATGTGATCCTTGGATTATGTCATTTCTCATATTATGATCAAGCCTAGTGACTAAACTTATAATTGTACCAAAGAATCCCTTTTGTTCTAGTAATATGAATAATGCAAAATAAGAGAGATTCTAAAAATTATAACCATAGCTTGTAATTGACCATGCTAATAATCACATCAAGACCGATAATGTATTAAGTGTTCATATCATATGGATATGCATTTTCATGCACTTTTTATTATAATGTACTGACAATAAATGGTGAGGTACCATGATAGGTCTTTCTTTATTTCTCTTACACTATATTATTTGTGGGGCTTGTATTTTTTATTCATTTTGCTACATATCTATATATATTGATGTCATGATAAATATTGATGTTATGATAATGCCGGGTGAATCTGTAGGATACATTGACATTATGATAATGCCCGTTACATCTGGAGGATATATTGATGTTATGATGATGTCCGGTACATACAGAGGGTATATTGATAATAGGATAATACTCTATACATCTAGAGGATATATTATATGATATAAAGATTCTCGATACATTCACAGGATATATTGATGATATAATGATGCTCGATAATTCTGGAGGATATATTGATCATATTATGATGCCCGATAAGTCCAGAGGACATTTTGATATTATTATGATGCCTGATACATCCGAAGGATATAATAATAATATCAAAATGCTCGGTAAGTTTGAAGGACATATTGATGATATGATGATGCTCGGTATGTCTGGAGAATATATATTGATGTTATGTATGGCAAACATTTGTATATATGTTTATGTGTCATTATACATTTATGTTATTACATCCGTATGTACTTTAAAGACATGATGTTGTTCTAAGGATGTCAGTTATTATCCTTCAATATTAATTGATTGTTAAGCAGTGAAGTCCTCGCTTGTATTTGATAGTGAGTAGAAGTGGTGTAGACCGAATATTAAATTAGGACAAGTTAGTAAACGGGATGTTGTGTGGCATTTAAGGGTTCACCTTGTGAGTCTATATAGCATTAGATAAGTGGATTAATTACGGTATATTGCTTATTAAAGTGAATTATGTGGTAACTAGTAGACTACTAAGTGACTACTTTCTTGATGGTTGAAGTCTAGAATTCTACTCGTTGCACCTAGTATAGTAGTAAAGTGGTAACTAGTAATTATGGTTGTTATGTAGCCAAGAATGATAATAGGTTTGGCATGAGTTGTACACCATGACATTGATGACATCGGGTAAGGTTGTTAGTTGTTAAATAACGACTTGTAGATTAATGGTGCTTGATAATAAGAGGTGTTTTTTGAAAAATGAATAATTGTTAGAATGAGGATTAATAAACCCTTTTTGGCTTTATTGCGGCTAATGCTAGTATGACGGCTAGAAATGAGCTTTAGTTGACCAGTGTCTATGGTCTAGTAGTGAATCTTGTCTAGATATGGACAATGACTAATTTGTGAATAATAGTTAGTTTCTATTCTATGAATATGAATTATCTAGCGAATAGGTTAGGCTAATAATTTGGGGCCCTGTGATGACTAGCGACTTAGTAGTTTAAGTACTACAGATATTGGTTAATTAATAATAGGTAGATTGAGTTTATTGATTGCATAGATTTCTATGTGGCTATATGCTATGATTGTGAGTAATTGAGTATATGCTATTTCAATTATGGTAATTGATGATTATTATGAATCTTGGAAAATGATGGTAGATATGAAATGTGTTGAAACTTAGATAATGCAAAGTTGATTATTGGTTTATTTACTTGATGAGTTGATGCTTTCATGCACTCTCTAGTGGTATGGGATGTCGTGATGGTTTCTTTACTTTATATTCTTTTGGGTGTACTCACCGATGGTATGGGATGTCATGGTGAGTTCTTTAATTTTATGCTCTAATGGATGTATGTGCACTGAATGTGGTAGTTATGCGGTTCTAATTATATTAGTCTCTCTTTACACTTCACGATAAATTATCCATATTATGTGACCATATTGGTATGTATTGATACGAGATGTTGTACAATTGTACTAGTTGATTACTTTTTTTGTACAACATTGATGAAGATGATATAGCTTTGATTGTGTACCTTGACTTAGATATATTATCTTGCTTTATATCATCTTTATATAATAATATGGCCCAGTCAGACTTTGATGCCTAGTGAGGGCCCATTGTTTTGGTACTCATACTAAACTTCCGTACCTTTTTGGTGTAGACCCAAATATTAGTTGATGCCGCTGAGTTGAGATCAGGCAGTATTAATCTATATGAGATAGGGTGAACTCTTGTAGTTTTGAGTCGCTTGTTTCTCTCTATCCTTATTTAGTCTTTTGTATTCAAGAAAAATGTATTGACTATTTTAGACGTATGATTTATATTTTCTATTGTCAAACTTAGATGCTCTTGTACTGATATTACTAAGTCATAGGATTGGTACCCATATTTGATTGTCTTTCATGGAATACAGTTGTTTATGATTGTGTTCATCTATTTTGGCCCTGGTCGGGCATTTTTACTGAAGTAATCCATTGCCTTAGCTCTAGGTTATGGTGTTGTCTTACCTATTAGTGTGTTTTTCTAGGTGCCATCATGAATCGTGAAACGGGTTGTGACATACTTGGTCTATCAGAGCTAGGTTTGGGTGTCATATAGTTTCCACAAAGCCATGACAAGTAGAGACTTTCTTATGGGTGTGTTAGAAACCACTATTATAATCAGGAAGCTACGAGGTATCTTGGAATGTTTCCTTTTCTTGTTATTCTATTTTTGGGCTATGGAGTTTATGGTCTTGAACTTTTCCCTAAATCTTCTTAGATTCACTTTTCAGATCATTCCCTCTCAATGATATAAGGTTCGGGGAAACCCACCTTTCCCACTCGAGGACAACATGGATGGATCAAGTCCAATTCAAAAGGCATAGACCTAGTCAAGGGTTGTAGTTTCTGATTTTCCCCATGGAGTTCCACCGATCTTCGTTGACCCAACTTTGGAAGGATTAACTCATGCTTAGTTACCTCAAGGAGAGGTTATCAATGCCGAGTTTTGACAGTCTATTGATCTATTAATCCAGATAGTTACAACTATGTCATGCCAGTCCAGTCCTATTATTACTAGAGAGAATAAGGAAAAGTTAAGAAATAGGTAAAGTAAGAGGTCTCAGTTTTTTGAACAAATAGGAGGCCAACAGTATAGTGATATGTACTCTAAGGGGAAGAGTTTGGTGGGTTCTAACTCTTGTTTTCTATCTAGTGTTCCCTACCCAAATATATTTAGAGATGGACATTTTCTGATTAGTAATGCTTCTATGGCACAAGGTGCCTGGGCCCAATCTATATCATCCTATCCTCCTTATTGGTTTTGAGGTCGGTCGTACTGTAGGTATTATGTGGAAGAGAGGAATCATTGTTTTAATTATGTTTAGTTAGGTCATATGCAACTGGAGTGTCCTATACAGATTGTCGCTTGGGCAAATAGGATACTGATTGCCACTTCTCTTGCTTTTATAATGAGGGGTTCTACTTCGAGCCACAGAGCTGATTGGGATCGTCTCTATACTCTTACTATCCCTTAGGAGTCCTAGGCATCTTTTGATGCTGACAATGGTATGTTGAAATATAATTTCTTGTTATATTTATTGGTTACTTAGTTTGGGGTTCTCTCTCTATTCTATGATCCCACTTGTGGTTGTGTGTTTTTATTTATAACCTAAGGTTATTTTGGACTCTTTTTTTGTTTCTATCCCTGTAGATGACTCTGTGATTTCTAATAATATCTATATGGGGTGTGTGATATCTATTAGTTGTAAGAAAACTTTGGTGGATTTGTTTAATTAGGATATGATGGGTTTTCATGGTGTTCTGGAGATGGATTGGTTATGCTTATGCTATGTGTCACTAGAATTTTGGACCCATAAGGTTCCCTCATCTTTAGGCTCCTTCGTGAGTCAGTTATACGATGGAAGGATGGTTCTCTAGCCCTTAAGGAGAAGGATATATCGTATCTTAGATCTCGGAGATTAATCTTCAAAGTGGGGTGTATCTGTTATTCTAGGTTAAATATTCTAACTCAAAAGTTCCTTCGTTGCATTCAGTTTCAGTGTTGAATTCATTGTCTAAGGCCCTCCTTAGATACCCTCATGGTGTCCTCCGAATAGGGAGACTGAGTTTGGGATTTTTCTTGTTTCTGACACTTGTCTGATTTCTATTCCTTCTTTATAGAATGGTTCTGGTTGGGTTAGAAGAACTTAAGGAGAAATTAAGGGATCTGTTAGATGAAGGTTTTACCCGTCCTTCTAATTCTTCGTGGAGTATATCTTTTCTTTTATGCATAAAAGGGGTGGTTTTCCCTAGAAATGCATGGATTGTCGGTGGGTGAGGGATTTATTTAGAGTTTTCTTCTCGTGGGATGGAGCATATATGATTTTTTTATGGGGTACTTTGTTAGTAGTGAATAATGGTTGATTGATACTAGGTTTGAAACTGGATGTTGATTTTTTTTATGAAGAGAGTATGTTAATTCAGTGATATAATATAGGAATTATTGAGGTAGATTGGTGTGTTGGATGAGGTCTACGGAAGGGGTAAGGTTGATGGATTGGAGAAAATTCAATAGTGGGAAAGTTTTGACGTAGAGGCCAAAGGTTTAGGTTGAACATATGGATTGGGGATCTAGTCATTTGATAGGTTAGAGCATGGAGTTTGTATGACTAAGCTGGACTCTAGGTAACATTGAGATTAATGAGGTTTTAAGTATAGGAGAACCAAGCATCCCCAGTGATCATCCTTGGTTATACGCTTTAGAGTAGAGTATTGTGGTTATAGATGTAATAAGAAGAAGGTTGAGTGTCAATATTAAATTTTCATTTAGTGGTGGACTCTAAGGGAAGGTCGGGGTGAATATTCAAGCAATTTTCTTTTATCTTAATTAATATAGTATTCTATTAATGTTGCATGCATTCTAATATCGCTTCTGCTTAAGGTTTGCATTCTGCATTCGCCATGTTCCCTAGATATGAATCTTTACTTATGTTATGTTACCCATGATATTTGCAGTTGTGTGTCTTTTAGTGTCCAATCCTTATAACTCCTTTTATGGTATCTTGTGTCGGGATGGTTCTTCATTCATGACCTAGGTGGTTGCTATGAAGTACTTCGTACCTATGGTGTCGTGTCTCTTGTAGGAGGTCTCTTTTTGGGTGGCATGAGTAATATTTGCACTTTAGTACCCTAATAATCCTTCTTATGGTATGGTGGTAGTGGCTTTGGAGGTGTAGTGATGTTTTGAAAAAGAAGAGAAGTAGAATTCACTAAGTGGGAGAGAGTCTGGGGTGACTCCCAGAGCTAAGGTTTTAGAGGGTTAGGTAAGGTTGTGGTCATGAGGGATGGTTAGGGAGAAGCAGGTGATGAAGAATCATTGTGTAAGATGATAGAGGTTGCTAAGCCTTTAGTAGGATAGACTATACCACATGTATAGAAAATGTACACTTGAATGTTGTGATTGATAGGTATACCAAACATTGTATTTGGCAGTTAGTAAATATGGTGAGGCATGATGCTTGGCTATACTGATGGAAGCGGAGTAGTATTTTAGGTTAATATAAGGGATAGAGCTCTATGGACTAAGTTAACTCCTTCTTTCTTTGAATAGGCTTTAAAATGGGAGTAGTGTGTGGTTTGACTTTGTCTCTTATAGTGGTGTGTTGATGATAGGCAAATTTACGCGCCTATATCAATATATTTTGCCCATATTTTAGCCTAGTTTTGAGAACAAATTATATATTTCATGCACTTTTAGTCCTTTTTCCTGTAAATGAGCTAACGAACATGATTAGTAAAGTTTCAGGTGTAAATGATGCATAATTCAGCATTTTATGGCTTACTTGACGCTAAAGAAAGCTCATGAAGGAAGGGAAGGGAGTTTACACGCCTAAGGACCAAAACTGCTGCATGGAAAATCTGTCCCGGGCTAAAACAGCATTTCTGAAGACTTTGGGGGACCAAAACTGCTGCATGGAAAATCTGTCCCGGGCTAAAACAGCAATTCTGAAGACTTTGGGGACTTACAGACAAAAAGCTGGATTTTGACAATGATACATTAACCTAGTACAATTAGGTTATGTATTTCATTATTTTAAGTGGATTATGATAATGTTACCTTAACCTAGTACATATGGGTTAAGGATCTCATTAGTCTAGTAGGATTTGGTTATTTATTTCATTAGCTTAGTAGGATTAGGATATGGGTATTATAAATACCCTATCATGCTAGAGACTTGGAGGCATCTTCTATTCCTCTATTATTCTACACTACAAACAATTCTACAACTCTTCTAATCTTTCTATTAATTCTAGTTTTCTTCTTCCATTCATCTATTCTTAATTTCCGCAACAAGAGAATCGTTACTTTGCTAAGGAATTCACGCCTCACGCCTACCACTTACGCTACACGAAATTAATCAATCTTGTGGTATAACAACAATGTCAAGCGTGATCTCCTTCGCATTCATGGGTAACTAAACTTCTCTGTTGGGGTTATGGAAGCCGAATGAGTTACTATCTATTGCTGTGAGTTTGTGAGTTCAAGGAACGCATATTGCTTATATCATTATTCTCTTCATCTTAATCTACATTCTTTGCGGTTGCAAACGCAAGAATACGCCAGTCTAACATTTAACTTGTTCGAGAGAAAAGTTATTTGTCTGGAAAAGAGATAATGTCAAGGTAGTAGGACACCCTTTCCTATTAAAACGCTAGTGCCGTAACTGGACTAACCTCTTGGAGAATTCGTACCGTTAGATACGCTTTAAGCTCGAGAGAGTTAAAGTGAAATAGTCCTTGTTTAGGTCGAGAGACGCTTGGATTTACCATCGACTACAATCCTCTATAAGTAATTGCATGTCAGAATTCTACACACTCATAGCCAATAGAGACGTATACCTCAGAAGGTGGACATAACCCCAACTTCTCAATTCTCATTGTTTACATCTCACCAAAACATTCTTTCTCTTTTTACTTTGCATTTGCCTTTTTTAGATCTTATTTTGGTTACATTACTTGCACGACAAGACTCCCCCCTTTTTTTACGAGACTTGCACTAAAAGTCTAGTAATCTTTACTTACTTGTTGACCAAGCTATTCCCTGTGGGATCGATAACCAACCCAGTTGGGTTCTATATTTGCTAACGACCGCTTTACACTCCTACGAGAGCTGTAGATTGAGCGTTATCAAAAATTGGCGCCGTTGCCGGGGAGTACAAGTGTCAATTATGTTCGTGGAAATTACTAGACCCTTTGGTCAAAGATTCTCATACTTTTACTTTTAGTTTTTGTTTTTGTCTACTGCAGGTTTTTATTTTAGTGCATGCCCCATACTCGAAGTTCTGGTCAACCATTATTACCAAGAAATCCTGAACCACAACGCATTGGTAGAATGGAAACACAAGCTGAAATCGCAAGGATGGCTGCTCAACAGGAACAAGCATGATTGGCTGCCCTTGCCGCAGCCCAGGTTCAACAGCAGAACATTGATAACCCTGCACGAGCACCAAATCCTGACGATGAGGATTTAGGTGATGACGAGTTACTAAACCCTAGGCGTGATGCTGAAATCATAACACCTGCCAACAGAAGAGGTCGACAAGCTCGGTATAGATATGATCACCAACCTATGCAGCCAACTTTCGACGACGATGATGATGATCTTGATGGTGCCGGAGCCACTGGAGCTATAATTCCACCACCATTAGCGCCCGGAGCCAAGTTCAACATCACAAGCACCATGATTCAGTTATTGCAACTCAAGGGATTGTTTGGTGGATTAGCAGGCGATGATCCGAATATGCATCTCATCAACTTTATTTCTACATGCAAGTCTTTTGACAATCCTGGTGTTGGTCAGTAATAGACTACATATATAATTATTAAATACATCTGGGTTATTCTGTAATTAGTTATTCTTCAGTTCTCTATATATACAGCTGTAACCCCTTCAATATTAAAAGACATCAATTAATTATTAAATCAGTATCATGGTATCAAAGCTAGGGTTTCTTCTTCCGCCCAAACCCTAGTCTCTCCTCTTTTCCGACGTGTGTGCGCCGCCGCCACCGTCTACACCACGCCGCACGGCCTCCCTCCTCCGCCGTAGGTCGGCGCCATGGACAAGGTTATTGATCCTCTGTCAAAATTACCGTCTGGAGTAAAATTACTGCTCAGGAATCTCCACAATCTCATCCCCG
Organism: Capsicum pubescens; assembly: GCA_030864215.1. NCBI lineage: Eukaryota > Viridiplantae > Streptophyta > Magnoliopsida > Solanales > Solanaceae > Capsicum > Capsicum pubescens. The sequence goes on from CM061549.1 coordinate 132,047,039, forward strand.
AAAAATTATCTGACAACAACTACCCGGCCTGGGCACTTAACGTCCGCACCGCCCTCGCAGCCAACTTGCTGCTCGGATGGATTGACGGTGCGGAGAAGCCGCAGCCCGAGACAGCCGAGAAGGACGGCGTCAAGCTCCCAAATCCCGACTACCTTCCGTGGATGATCGTAGACACTCAGATCCGAGCCTGTCTTCTCGCAGTTATTAGCCCCTCTGTGCACAAACACGCCCGGGGTTTTCTCACATCGGCTTCACTTTGGGACGCACTAGCCACAAGGTACAACTCTGTGTCCACGGCTCATATTTTTCAGTTGCGTGACAAATTGCATACTCTTCGGAAGGGAACGAAGACGATGACTCAATACCTTGATGATGTGGCCTCTATTCTGTCTGACCTAGATGCTGTGAACGAGATTATTCCTGAACGAGACGTGGTGAATGCCGTGATACGTGGTCTTCCGGCTGGCTATTCCTCTCTCAAACAGCATATTCGCCTTTCGCCTGTCAAAATCACTCTGAATCAACTGTCTGGATGGCTTAATGCAGAAGAATTGAATCTAGACATGGAACACAAATTACTGCTCGGAGAAGCCAGTTCCACCCCTAGCGTCACGGCTCTTTACTCGGCTGGCAGCGGAGGCTCGGCCAGGGGTCGCGGCCAGGATCTCTTTCTCGCTATAAAGCACGTCTGGTTGCAAAAGGGTATCATCAGGAGTATGGTGTGGATTATAAGGAGACCTTCAGCCCTGTTGTTAAGCAACAGACTATTCGTCTGGTCTTGTCTCTTGCTCTTCACTATGATTGGCCGCTTCATCAGCTAGACGTCAGCAATGCCTTTCTTCATGGTCATCTTGAGGAAGAAATCTATATGGTTCAGCCACCGGGATATGTTAATCCCAACCGTCCTCACTATGTTTGCAAGCTTCGTAAATCACTGTATGGCCTGAAACAGGCCCCTCGTGCCTGGTACACACGTCTCTCTACTTTTCTGCAGGGTCTTGGTTTTCGCACCTACCATCATGACAACAGCCTCTTCACCCTTCACTGTTCTCGAGGGACAGTCATCATTCTTATCTATGTGGATGATATTGTTATTACAGGCAGCTCGTCATCACTCATCACTGAAATTACTGAAGCTATGCATCGTGACTTCAAACTTAAGGACCTCGGTCCTCTGGAGTTCTTTCTTGGCCTCGAACTCATCCGCAAATCGGGAACCATATTGATGCATCAGACAAAATATACCCTTGAACTTCTAAATCGGGCTGGAATGACAGACTGCAAACCCGCGGTCACTCCCATGGCAGTCCGCCAATCCCCAGGGCCGAATACTCCCTTTGCCGATCCTACACTATATCGGAGCCTCGTCGGTGGACTTCATTATCTTGCTGTTACTCGTCCGGACATCCAATATGCAGTCAATCGAGTCTCCCAATCAATGCATGCTCCCACAGAACAACACTTTCAGGCCTTGAAACGCATTCTGCGCTATCTTCAAGGTACTCTTCACTGTGGAATTTTATTTCAAAAGGGCTCGTTTGATATATCTGTTTTTTCTGATTCGGATTGGGCTAACGACAAAGATGATCGAAAGTCCACTACTGGATATATTGTTATGATGGGACCGAATCTGATTTCCTGGTGCACCAAGAAGCAAACGCGAGTGTCCCGTTCCTCCACAGAAGCAGAATATCGTGCCATGGCTGCGGGTGTTGCTGAAGCCATGTGGTTACGATACCTTACGGATGCACTTGGCATTCCCCCGACGAAACCACAGATTTATTGTGACAATCAGTCCACTATTTGTGTTACCAAAAATCCAGTCCTTCATGATCGTATGAAGCATGTTGGGTCTGACTGTCACTTTGTTCGCGATGAGGTACTTGCAGGAGCGATGGCCACGCACTATGTCCCATCTACTGACCAGCTTGCTGATATTCTCACCAAGCCTCTTCCGTTACAGCCTTTTCAGTCTCTCTGCTCCAAGCTGCCCCTCGTTACCGCTGATCAGCTTGCGGGGGGATAATAGACTACATATATAATTATTAAATACATCTGGGTTATTCTGTAATTAGTTATTCTTCAGTTCTCTATATATACAGCTGTAACCCCTTCAATATTAAAAGACATCAATTAATTATTAAATCAGTATCAGTCAGAATGCAATTCGATTACGTCTATTTCCATTGTCTCTGTCTGGGGAGGCAACACTATGGTTGAATGGGCTGACTCCTGATTCAATTACAAATTGGAGGCAATTGAGAGACGCTTTCCTAGAAAGATTCTTTCCGCCTTCCAAAAGGGCACAATTGAGAGATAAAATCAGCAACTTTCGTCAGCTTCCCACTGAAGCTCTTCATGAAACATGGGAGAGGTTCAAGACAAAGCTAGCGAGATGCCCAAACCATCACATGACTAATGTTCACCTCATGGAGATATTGTATAGAGCCTTGAATTCAATAACTAAGCCAGTGGTGGATAACGCAGCTGGAGGATCTTTTATGGACCTTACCTTTGGTCAAGCAAGCAATATGCTAGATCGCATGACGAAACAAAGTAGAGCTTGGCATACCAGGGATTCTGAGGTAGCAAGCCCCACTTTATCTATAGGCATGACTGCAGACCAAAGAAGAAGACAAGAAGAACGTGATCAAGATATGGCGCACATGAAAACACAAATGGATCTTCTTACAAAGCATTTATTATCAGGGAAGACCGAAAAAGTGAAAGCTGTGGCGCTAAAAGGAAGAAACGAATCTGATTCGGAAGAAGAAGCCAACTACTTGAACAATCAGGGGGGTTTCCGAGGGAATGCCCAAGGAAACCAAGGTCGGAACTATTATGATAATTCTGGAAACAAGGACCAAGGTAGTTGGAGAAAAAACAATGAAAAGAGTGGTGTTTATGTTCCCCCTGGTAGACGTGATACCACTACATCTAATTCTGGAAGTATGGAAGACATGATGGCTAAATTATTGAAAGGAGTGGAAACAACGAGCGCGGGAGTTACTGAGGTAATCAATGATTTGTCTTCCATGAAACAACTAGTTGATTCTCATTCCACTTCAATCAAGCAAATAGAGCAGCAACTGAGCCAACTTTCAGCAGAACTCAATCAAAGAAAGGCTGGCACTTTACCTAGCGATACTGTGCAAAACCCAAGGAATGATGGGTCATGCATGACCATCACTACCAGAAGTGGTAAAGTGCTGGAACCTTCAGCAAAAGGCAAGCAAGTGGTTGAAGAAGTTGCGGATATGGATGATAACGCAAAAGGAGAAGATGCCGCAACAACCAGTTCTGACGTCAAGGATGTCACGCCCAGTGACGTGCAGCCTGAAAAAATGGAAAAACGGAAGCAAGAGGAGAAGAAATCCATGGAGAGAACACTTCCATACCCACCACCACCTTTTCCCCAAAGATTGAAGAAGGTGGCTGAGGACACGAAGTTCAGCAAATTCATGACTATGTTAAAGCAGCTGACCATTAATGTTCCATTGGTGGAGGCACTTGAACAAATGCCTGGGTATGCGAAGTTTATGAAAGATCTTTTGACTAAGAAGAGGGCAGCAAGTTATGAGCTGAAGGATGATGTGCATCATTGTAGTGCAATTGCTACCCGATCGATAGTTCAGAAGAAGGCCGACCCCGGAGCTTTCACTATTCCTTGCACTGTCGGATCTTTGAACTTTGCCAAAGCATTATGTGACCTAGGAGCCAGCATCAACTTGATGCCATTATCGATCTACAAGAAGTTGGGGTTAGGAGATCCTACACCAACTAACATGAGGCTTGTTATGGCAGATAGGTCGGTAAAACGACCGGTTGGTATTCTATGTGATGTCTTGGTAAAGGTTTCTTCATTTATCTTTCCAGCAGACTTTGTCATCTTGGATTGTGAAGCAGATTCAGAGGTTCCCATAATCTTGGGACGCCCTTTCCTTGCTACAGGAAGTGTGCTCATTGATTTGAGAGCTAATGAACTTTCATTCCGAATAAATGACGAAGTGGTTCGATTTGATGTTTGCAAATCAATGAAGCAATCCAAAGATCTGAGTGTATTTTCTGTGGCTGATGTTGTCTTTGACGATGAGAAAGAACGCCTTGAAGAAGAGCAAATTCTTGATGATCCTTTGGAGGTTTTGCTCATGAAAGGAGAGAATGAGGATGCTGAAATTTCTAAAGAAGCTGTTTGTGCGCTATCGGAATTAGGGACATATCGCTATACTCCCAAGAAGCTAGATCTTGATCTCAAGAATCGACCCACACCACCAGCCAAGCCATCTATTGAAGAACCACCCACACTAGAATTGAAGGAGCTGCCAAGTCATCTGAAGTACGCATTCTTAGGAAGCGGAAACACACTTCCAGTCATAGTGGAAGCCGATTTGGGTGAGCAACAAGTTGCAGCTCTTATTTCGATCTTACGCAAGTATATTAGAGCCATTGGATGGACCATTGCGGATATTATTGGTATTCCACCTGGGATTTGCACACATAAAATTCAGCTTCAAGAAAAGTGCACACCCACCATTGAACATCAAAGGCGTTTAAACCCACCTATGCAAGAAGTGGTGAAGAAGGAGATTATAAAGTGGTTAGACGCAGGAGTTGTATATCCTATCTCTGATAGTACGTGGGTAAGTCCTGTACAATGTGTTCCCAAGAAAGGAGGAATGACGGTGGTCACAAATGCAAAGAATGAACTTATTCCACTCAGGCCCGTTACTGGATGGAGAGTATGCATGGACTACCGCAAGCTGAATTCGTGGACACTCAAGGATCACTTCCCCATGCCATTTATGGACCAAATGCTAGATCGATTAGCGGGGAAAGGATGGTTTTGCTTCTTGGATGGTTATTCAGGTTATAATCAGATTTGTATTGCTCCCGAAGATCAAGAGAAGACAACGTTCACATGCCCATATGGTACGTTTGCCTTCAAACGCATGCCATTCGGGTTGTGTAATGCACCAGCCACCTTTCAACGTTGTATGATGTCTATTTTCTCTGATATGGTTGAAGACACTTTGGAGGTATTTATGGACGACTTTTCAGTTGTCGGTGAGTCTTTTGAAGCATGTTTGGAAAACTTGAGCATGGCATTGCAAAGATGTGTAGAGTTCAACCTTGTGCTGAATTGGGAGAAGTGCCACTTCATGGTAAAAGAAGGAATCGTTCTTGGGCACAAGATCTCTGAAAGAGGAATAGAGGTTGATCGAGCAAAAATAGAGGTAATTGAGAAGCTACCGCCTCCAATTTCGGTGAAGGGAGTCCGTAGTTTTCTTGGCCATGCTGGTTTCTATCGTAGATTCATCAAAGACTTTTCCAAAATTTCTAGTCCATTGTACAAACTACTGGAGAAAGATGCGAAGTTTGACTTTAATGACAATTGCTTAAAGGCATTCGAATGCCTTAAAGGAAAACTCATTGAAGCCCCTATCATGGTAGCACCAGATTGGACGCTCCCGTTTGAGGTCATGTGCGATGCTAGTGGTGTAGCCGTTGGTGCTGTTCTTGGACAAAGAAAGGAGAAACTATTTCATCCTATCTACTATGCGAGTAAGGTCCTAAATGAAGCCCAAAGGAACTACACTGTTACTGAACAAGAGCTCCTAGCGGTTGTATATGCGTTTGAGAAGTTTCGTGCCTATCTATTGGGTACCAATGTGATTGTCCATACAGACCATGCAGCTCTTAAGCATCTAATGACGAAGAAGGATGCCAAACCAAGGTTGATTCGATGGGTACTGCTGCTGCAAGAGTTTGATTTCGAAGTCAAAGATAGAAGAGGTTGCGAGAACCAAGTGGCTGATCACCTATCTAGACTTGAGAATGAACATGTGGCGTAACCTGAAATTCAGATTGATGATGCATTCCCTGACGAGGAGATATTAGCGACAAAAATGGAGAAAGTACCATGGTATGCCGACTTTGCAAATTTCGTAGAGAGTAATGTGATACCTGCCAACTTATCTTACCACCAAAGGAGGAAGTTTATGCATGACGTTCAGCACTACTATTGGGATGAACCTTATTTGTTTCGAAGATGCGCGGATGGGATCATTCGACGATGTATATCCCATGAAGAAGTACCTGCTATATTGGAAGCATGCCACACTTCGCAAGTTGGAGGACATCATGCAGGGAATCGAACGGCAAGAAAAGTATTGCAAAGTGGTTATTATTGGACCTCGATATTCAGAGATGCATACGACTATGTGAGAAGGTGTGACCAATGCCAACGTCAAGGTGCTATTTCAAAACACCATGAAATGCCCATGTCCAAAATTATGGAGATAGAACTTTTTGATGTGTGGGGTATTGATTTCATGGGTCCATTCGTGAATTCGTTTGGAATGAAGTACATCTTGGTTGCTGTGGATTATGTTTCGAAATGGGTTGAAGCTGTAGCATTGGCCGACAACGAAGGAAAGCGTGTTGTAGCGTTCTTAAAGAAGAATATCTTCTCTCGCTTTGGGGTACCTCGTACTATCATAAGTGATGGAGGATCTCACTTTTGCAACAAGCTATTCAAATCTGTATTGGCCAAGTATGGTGTCAAGCAACACAAGGTAGCTACGCCTTATCATCCCCAAACTAGTGGACAAGTAGAGGTTTCCAATCGAGAGATTAAGCAAATCCTTGCAAAGGCGGTTAATGCAAATAGGAAGGATTGGTCTCGAAAGCTAGATGATGCACTATGGGCATATAGGACTGCATTCAAGACACCCATTGGTATGTCTCCTTATCAACTAGTTTATGGGAAGGCTTGTCATCTACCCATCGAGCTTGAATACAAGGCATTGTGGGCATTGAAGCACTTGAATCTGAATTGGAATGATGTGAAGAATCTGAGGTTGGAGCAGCTGAACGAATTAGATGAGTTCCGTCTCCATGCATATGAAAGATCGGATTTATACAAGGAGCGGATGAAGAAGTATCATGATCAGCGGATTGTTCGACGAAACTTCCAAAAGGGTGATATGGTACTACTCTTCAACTCCAGATTTAAGCTCTTCCCAGGTAAGTTAAAATCTAAGTGGTCTGGTCCATTTAAAGTTATCCAAGTCTACTCGTCTGGAGTAGTCGAATTGGAAGGCAATAAGGGTGTTGTCTTCAAAGTGAATGGCCAACGTGTTAAGCCGTATATCGGTCCTCTTGAATCGACGAATGACATGGCCATCACTTATCTCGACGAAGTCTAAGTACTCGAGATAACCATGTCGTGCCACGACAATAAATAAGGCGCTAGATGGGAGGCAACCCATCGTTTATCGTTTTTCATTTATCGTTTATCGTTTTCTTTCATTCTAGTACTTGATTTGTTTTTAATTAATAAAAATCCAAAAATAAGAGTCGTGCCACGACCAAAACTAAGGCGCTTGGTGGGAGGCAACCCATCGTACTAATCGTTTTCATTTGTTTAAGCGAATATAGGTGCAAGAAGTAGTCAACGAGGAGATTGATTTCAATTGATGATTTGGACGCATTTTATGGTAAAGTTGGTAAATTAGGAAGGGTGATGCATAAGAAAATGGATTGAGCCTTTCCCACGCCAAAATAGGCTTTGAGGAAGGCTAGGCCTTGGTAAAACTAGGCCACGAACGATGCACAACCTATCCTATAGCCTAAGGTCTCGGAATCTAATGTGCTATACACTATGCGCCGCCTATTCCTAGGTATGCTTTTGACTATGCGCCGCCTATGCTATGGCATTTGGTCTCAGTATCTCATATGCCATAGACTATGCGGCGCATATGTCCCATTATGCCATAGACAATGCGCCGCATATGTCTACAAATGCCATAGACTATGCGGCGCATATGTCCCATTATGCCATAGACAATGCGCCGCATATGTAGGATTTTTGTCTCCAAAACCGATTGTAAATGGGTCATAACCCGACCCATACTCTTCCTATATAAAGGGGACTTAGTCTTATAACACAACCACAATAGAAAATACCCTAAAAGCGCCGCATACTCTTCCAAATCTTCTAAAAATTTTCTTCTTTTGCTCTTCCAATTCACAAAACAAATCCACAAGCTTCAAGCAAGTAAGTGCTCTCTTATTCTTCATTTATTTCTCGTAAGTACTACGTTGCTATGGCTATTATTAATTGCTAAATTATATAAGATTGTTGGTAATGTTCATGTGTTTGGATTGTTGTTGCAAAATCATGTGAGTGAACATATACGTAGGAAAATCTTGACCTGTTTCTGACTTGAATTTGGTTTCAATAGCATTGTTATGATATTTGCGGAATTGCTATGGCTATGAATATTGCTTAAGATTGTTGTTAGGATACTTACATGTTAGACTATCCCGGCCATCGGGATAAGACCTACCGACTTAGGAGGTTGTGATTGTTAAAAGAATTACGATTTAATGTGGTAACCTCTATGTAGTAGTGTTGCTATATCTACCATGAAAGTAGTCCAATGGCTGCAAGTAAGTGATGCATTGCTGATTTTCTTGTCGGAATACAATCCTAAAACGTATCTCGATGAAATCTGAGTAAATCGACTACTTTCACCTCACTGATTTGTGTTAACAAAACTAAGTGTGGAGTGGTACCCCTAATGCTTGCTTATAGATTGTATCAAGCGAAACTGTGCTGCAACTAACACTATTTCTAGTCTCAGGTACAATGGCACCTAAAGCGAGGCAAGGCAAGGAGAAGGCAACCACTTCCCAAAAGGGCAAGAAGAGAAGTCGAAAAGACCAAGGAGAATCATCCTCAGCACAACCACCACGCAGAATGTTCGGAATAAAAAGGGTTCTTGAGGAAGAAGCCAAATCATGGTAAAGCAGCAACAAAGAAAGAAAATATGTGCACGTCGACTTGATCAACAAAGATACCTTAGCAAAGAAGGAGCCACGTATGTTGGCAAAAATAATGGCTTTGAAGTTGTATTTCATCTTCCGCGACATGGGAGAGTGTAATCTTGATCTAACAAGAGAGTTTTATGCCAACTGGTCGCCAAACACAACAGGCAATGAAGTCAAAATTCGGGGCCAGGTGTTACAGCTCACAGCGGACTGGATCAACTCTTTTCTTGGCTTACCTTCAATCGACACAGCACCATTCAAAGAGCTGTGCAGCAGGCCTCCTTATAGAGAAATACGACACACGCTTTGTGGAAGCAGATCAATGGCAAGGTGGGGCAGACATAAAGAAACTGGCCGACACAACACCTTCCCCTATGCTCCACTAAATAGGGAAGCAAGAATCTGGATGCGCATTGTCAACTCATGTCTTATTCCTGGGACTCAATACATTAAGATATCGAGAGATAGAGTGTGTTTGGTCTATGCTTTAATGACGAATGTCCCAATCAACTTTGGGGTAATCATTCGATCCACCATGAGGAAGGCCAGACTACACAAAAGGTCCCATTTCACATTTGGCAATTTGTTGACAACAATCTTTCGGAAGGAGGATATTGAAGAGGAACCAACTGATCATAAACTCCCACACAATCCGAAGAAGGTTGACATCACAAAGGTCAAAGATGCTGAATCAACACATGGCATCAAACTTACTACGGCAGAGAGACATGCTCGGGATGAGAGTTTCTCCCGCCATATGTACGGCATGATGAGGTTTACAATGATGAGCGGAGGTCGTGTTCCAACTGCTGCAGAGCTCCAACAGCTGGACCACGACTATCCCATGAACATGCATGCACGGGAGATGTGTGGAGTGGGCGTATACTTTGAGGAACCTCTAGATGATGATGTGCCGACTGATGACGATCGACGCTTGCCAGACTCTGACGAGGAGGAGAACTCTGACGACGACTCTTATGATGATTCCGACGAAGGGGGTATGACCCCCGACAATGAGGAAGAGTCCGACTAACCAGGTTCCTCGTATTTATTTTCCACTGAGGGCAGTGTCCCGTTTAAGTGTGGGGGCGGTATCGTATGCTACTATACTTCTCTATTACATCTATGTTTGCTTGCTTTGTTTTTGTTTTATTAGGAGTAAATTTTTTTTTTTAGCTTCGCATAAAATTATTTTGATAGGCAGCATGAGATTATAACAAGAGTAAGTGCTACAATTGTGACTATTGAGACGTTTAGGCTCTAGTTGTGACTCATTATGTGATATTGTGTGGTTCAATTCCTTCACTTGTTAGGTCGAGAGTCTATATTACTTCCAAGCAAGTCGACCATGTGCCTTGTGTGTGTGAGATAATCGTATATTCTATGTGTGTGGCTGATGCTAGAACTTGCCTGGTATGTATGCAAAGCGAAAATAAGGAGTGTAAGTTTAGGATATGATTTAGGCATTTCTTTGGCAACCTATATTTGTTTACCTTCAGTTTTACCTACCCATGGACATCATCCTAGTTAAACCCTTTTGAGCCTTTAGCCTATTTTCTTTGACAACCTTGTATGTAAGCCTAATCCATTTCTTTCAAGACCGTAATTTGATCCAAACTCCTAAGTGCTTTAAAGTGAAAAAGTCATGTGACAACATAAGAGGAAATTGGGTGAGTATAATGCTATAAATTGTAATGGTGCTTGAATGTGTTATGAAAAAGAAAGTGCTATCATAAGAGGTATGTTGTTAAAAGAAAAAGGAAAAGAAAGCTGAAAAGCGAGTTGTGCTTAAAATTGAAAAACAAAAGAGGAGAATAAGGGTGGTAGAATAAAAGAAATAAAGGTTGTTTGAAAGAAGAGTGTTAATAATACAAAGTGATGTATTAAAGCGCTTAGGAACTTAGTCACTATTCCTGGCCAAAATAGTCCTACCCGTCCCTTAGCCTACATTACAACCATCAAAAGACCTACTTGATCCTAATCTTAACATTCCAACATTTAGTAGAGTATTACATTAAGGGCAAGCCTATGGTCATCAGTCGCTACATATGAATTCTTTGTGAGAGTGAGAGCAAGGATATTTTGATACCCATGTTTGAAAAATATGCTATACTTGTGAGTGATTATGGGTACTATAGTGTGAGACACACATGGTTGATGAGTTTTGGGTAGTTATATATGATTCCTTGTACCTTAACGTTTGCATGCGAGTTGATCACCATCACGAGTCTATGCTAGAGGTTAAACTGTTTCTACTTATAATCGAAAAGATACTCTTTGTTGATAATTGTTGTGCTTGTCTTGACGAATATTTTGTGTTGTTGCTGTAAAACCCTAAGTTGATGTTTAGAAGGACATGATAATTTGTTCGAGGACGAACAAAGCTCTAAGTGTGGGGTGTTGATGATAGGCAAATTTACGCGCCTATATCAATATATTTTGCCCATATTTTAGCCTAGTTTTGAGAACAAATTATATATTTCATGGACTTTTAGTCCTTTTTCCTGTAAATGAGCTAAGGAACATGATTAGTAAAGTTTCAGGTGTAAATGATGCATAATTCAGCATTTTATGGCTTACTTGACGCTAAAGAAAGCTCACGAAGGAAGGGAAGGGAGTTTACACGCCTAAGGACCAAAACTGCTGCATGGAAAATCTGTCCCGGGCTAAAACAGCATTTCTGAAGACTTTGGGGGACCAAAACTGCTGCATGGAAAATCTGTCCCGGGCTAAAACAGCAATTCTGAAGACTTTGGGGACTTACAGACAAAAAGCTGGATTTTTACAATGATACATTAACCTAGTACAATTAGGTTATGTATTTCATTATTTTAAGTGGATTATGATAATGTTACCTTAACCTAGTACATATGGGTTAAGGATCTCATTAGTCTAGTAGGATTTGGTTATTTATTTCATTAGCTTAGTAGGATTAGGATATGGGTATTATAAATACCCTATCATGCTAGAGACTTGGAGGCATCTTCTATTCCTCTATTATTCTACACTACAAACAATTCTACAACTCTTCTAATCTTTCTATTAATTCTAGTTTTCTTCTTCCATTCATCTATTCTTAATTTCCGCAACAAGAGAATCGTTACTTTGCTAAGGAATTCACGCCTCACGCCTACCACTTACGCTACACGAAATTAATCAATCTTGTGGTATAACAACAATGTCAAGCGTGATCTCCTTCGCATTCATGGGTAACTAAAATTCTCTGTTGGGGTTATGGAAGCCGAATGCGTTACTATCTATTGCTGTGAGTTTGTGAGTTCAAGGAACGCATATTGCTTATATCATTATTCTCTTCATCTTAATCTACATTCTTTGCGGTTGCAAACGCAAGAATACGCCAGTCTAACATTTAACTTGTTCGAGAGAAAAGTTATTTGTCTGGAAAAGAGATAATGTCAAGGTAGTAGGACACCCTTTCCTATTAAAACGCTAGTGCCGTAACTGGACTAACCTCTTGGAGAATTCGTACCGTTAGATACGCTTTAAGCTCGAGAGAGTTAAAGTGAAATAGTCCTTGTTTAGGTCGAGAGACGCTTGGATTTACCATCGACTACAATCCTCTATAAGCAATTGCATGTCAGAATTCTACACACTCATAGCCAATAGAGACGTATACCTCAGAAGGTGGACATAACCCCAACTTCTCAATTCTCATTGTTTACATCTCACCAAAACATTCTTTCTCTTTTTACTTTGCATTTGCCTTTTTTAGATCTTATTTTGGTTACATTACTTGCACGACAAGACTCCCCCCTTTTTTTACGAGACTTGCACTAAAAGTCTAGTAATCTTTACTTACTTGTTGACCAAGCTATTCCCTGTGGGATCGATACCCAACCCAGTTGGGTTCTATATTTGCTAACGACCGCTTTACACTCCTACGAGAGCTGTAGATTGAGCGTTATCATGTGTCTCTGGGGAATTGTATGTTGGGATTTGACTTACCCTCTAGACTGAGTTCTATTCATTTGGTATTCCATGTGATTGTGTTGAGGTAAGGTATGGGTGGTCCTTCATCGGTTGTTTCCTTTGGGTGATATTATTATCTCAGGCTCTTTGTTGTTTAAGGAGGTCCCGGTAAGGATCTTGGGTAGGAAAGTTTACCGGTCGCAAACAAAACGTATGGCTTTGGTGAAGGTTCTATGGTGGAACCAAAAGTTCGAGGAAGCCATTTAGGATACGGAAGAGGACATGAGTCCAAGTATCCACGTTAGCTATTTATTTTGGAAACTCATGCGTAAGGTATGTGTTCTTTATCACATCGTTGTTTTCTAAAATTGTTAAAGAAAGGGTGGGTTTCCTTGTGTCTTTATTTTCTAACTTAGTAAAAGGTCAGAATGGGGGTGTTGGGGTGTGAATCGTTCTTGGGATATGTGATGATTTTCTCATATTGTGTTAGGTCTTTGTCTTTTAGTTTGGTTGAAGGAAGATTTTATGTGTGTTAGTGTGCTATCTCATGCTTGTTCTCGCCTTTACCCGTCATTTGTGGACAAATGATTCTAAGTTGGGGTGAATAAAACACCGTAAACTTAGACTCTTAGAAAATTTTCCTATGTTTTAGACTCTGGGAAAGGTACGACTCATGGGTACTAGTCGTACCCTAGGATACGGTTTGGGCATCTCTTCTCGTATGATGGTCAGTAAGTTGTGGTTGGGTTCTGTCCAAGATAAAAGTAGGCATCAATCAAGTCATAAATAGTGTATGAGTGGTATGTTGCAAATTATATGATGACCTAAAGTTAGTCTACTGGATTTGATTCTATCCAAGGTACATTTTAGAGTACCATTCGTACCTTTTGGTACGAGTTTCGCATAGTTGTCATATGATGACAAGTGTAGAGGTCCATGGTGAGGTCTAGGGTATGAGTTAGGGTATCACTCATACCCTAGGGTACGGTTTAGATGGTTGACTCGTACCCTCTCGAGAGTTGGTTTTAAGCTTTTAAGCTGAAGGCTTTTCAGACATTTCCCACCCCAAACCCTAGGGCTTTTCGAACATTTCCCACCCTAAACCTTTATTTCACCATGTTATATATCTCATATAGCCTCTCATAAACCTCATTGGAAGATCATAACACAACAAAAACACTCACTCTTGAAGATTGGAGGTTAAGGTTTCTGCAAGTATTCTTCAAAAGGCTCAAGAGTCACCTTACCTTCCATGAATCTTCTTGTATAAGGCACGTAACTCTTCCCTCATTGTTAGTTCGAAAATATCATGTGTTTGAACATTGGTTTTGATACTTGAATGGTAGTTTTGAAATCCAATGTTGAGGGTTTTGATATATATTGTTGAGTACTGTTTACTCTTGATTTAAATAATATTTTCACATGTTTTTGGTGATGGTTTGAATATGACGGTGCTTGTTGATTCTGGTTTAATACATAGGTCATGGGTAACCTAATCATAGTGGGTTTTACCTTGGTTTTGGTCTTGTTAAAGGTGTGCCCACAAGGTTTTTTTGAGAATGTCTAAAGGAAATTACTAGTCACATGTTAATGTGTATGAATGGTTTGCAAATGGTTTTGTAAAGGCCTTGTTGGACATAAAATGGTTTAAATGGAAACCTTGGCGGTTTAATTGATTAAAATGGATTCGATTCAATAAACCTTGGGGTAAATGAGTGTTCACGTTGGATGATAGACTAGAGCCCCAAAAATCATATGAATGGTTGATTGATAAAGGTAACGACACGTGTATGCTTGAGAGTAGTATTGGTATGTTCATACCAACGAAATTCCTTTGGTATGAAATTGACTAAATGGTTGGTTGTGTGTGAATGGTTTTAATTTGGGTTTTAAATCGAGATGTTTAGCCAAGCCATGAAAAGCGGAGGTCCCTAGGGGACCAAAGCTGGAAACTCATGATTTGTCAATGTGAGGTTGGTCATGGTGACCGTGTGCATGATGTCACACTTATACTCTTGGAGATGTACTAGTCATCTCCAATTTTCTCCAGAACATACGAAAAACACGTGCTGGGTCCCTTTTAGCAGGTGGTGTTGTCCCCATATAGCCCATGGGTATATTTTTTAACAACAAGGCTACACATCCCAGGATAATGGTTTCAAAGTTAATGCTAAACCCAGATCCCTTTCATGACATGGATTATATGTATATGTATATATATGTATGGTATTATTTTTTCCTTATCGTAAGTATATGCTAGCATTCATCTTCTAACCCGTCTTTGGGAGGTTGTATCCCCATGCGATGCAGGAACCGGCCATACTACTCCTCCTGCTCATTTATCAGATTTGGGAACAGTCGGTGTTGGATTGAAGTGGTGAGCTTCCATAGTTCGGAAGGCATCCATTTCATATCATGGAGTATTTTACATATTATTGTTTTCTCTTAGACTTCGGTTTTTGGCTATGGTCGGAGCCATGTCCCGACTAGGTATTTCTTCATTTTTGTTTTAAGGCTTTGTATGAACAATTGTGAACTTGGGAGTGAAATGGTTACGAATTATTTATTACGTACATTAGATTATCAGTGGTGGTTCGGTATGTTGGCTAATGGACGGATTAAAATGGTTGAGTTGATCTAGTAAGTAGACCTATCCCAAAGTCATTATATTTTCTAATTGACTATCTTATTATATGTTTGGAATTCATCCGACTCAGGGTATATGTTGGTTGGTTTGATTGGGTTTTGGGGGTGGTCTCTGGTACCGGTTGGACTTTAGATGCCATTGGATCCTAACTACATAATTGTGTCTTGAACCCAATGGCTTGACATCTCTGGGAAAAATAAACACTGGCTCCTCTATGAATGCCAACCTCTCATCTAGCTGAATCGAGTCCCACCAAAGCACGTGAGATTTATCAGGGATAAACTACTGCATCATAGATATATGATACAACAAGTGTATGACTGAATAGACAAAATGTAATGGCAACTCATATGCTACCTCCCTAATTGTCCATAGTAGCTCAAATGGTCCAATATACCTGGGGCATAGCTTGTCGTCATCCCAAACATCATCACGCCCTTCATGCGTAATTCTCGTAAGAAGACCGACTCACCAACTTTGAAGCTCAATGCATGATGCCTACAATCCGCATAACTCTTTTGCCTACTCTGAAATGCTTGTAGGATTCTTAAATATGCCAAACCTGGTCCAATGGCCCATGAAGTAAATCTGTACCATGAGGCCTAAACACGGAAGTATCAAACCAATCAATCACAGATCAACATTTCCTACCAAACAATGCCTCAAATGGGGCCATCTAAATACTATAATCAATGATAATATTATAGGCAAACTCATCCAAACCTAAAAACTAGTCCCACTGACCTTCGAAATTCAACACATAAGAGTAGAGCATATCCCTCAAAACCTGAATAATCTTCTCTGACTGCCCATTATCCTTGGATGAATGATGGTGATAAGGTCAACCTATGTACCCAAATCCTACTTAAATGTCCTTTAGAATATAGTCGTGAACTAATAACCTCAATGTGAAATATTATACATGCGTACACCTTAAAGGTGAATTACCTTAAAAATATATGTGTGGGTCAACCTCTCAGCACAAAAAGAGATCTGAATAGGGATAAAATAAGAATATCTGATCAATCGATCCATGACAACCCAATTCTATCAAAAACACAAGAAGTGTGATGCAAACCCTAGTGATATCCATAGTAACCCACTCTCACTTCTACTCAGAAGTGGGAAACCTCTGAAGTAATCCACCTGGTCTCTAATTCTCAGCCTTTTCCTACCAATAATAAAGAAATGAGTCATAAACTCTGCCATATCTCTCTGCATAACACTCCACCAGTAATATTGCATTAAATCCCTTTTACATCTTTGTTGTCCCACAATGAATTGAATATCTCGAACTATGAGCCTCACAAAGAATCAAATAAATTATGTCTCAAACTCTTAAGAAAAAAATACAACTGTTAAATCTCAGGACATCCTTAGAATATATGTTAGCCCAACTTGAATCAACACCTTTCGCTGAAGGCTACAAATCCTGCTATCCTCAAATTGAGGACTCTAAATCTGCTTCAATAGGTTAGATATAGCCTAGACACTAATAATAATACTTCTTAGATCATACATTAAGACAAACCATCATGTTAGAAAAGTACTAGATATCTACAGCTAATGGTTGTTGCAAAACATAAATGAAAGGTCAAGCTTCCTATACTTACTACCTTCTGACTGAAGGCATTAGCTACAACATTTAACTTGCATGGATGGTATAGTTAGAGATATCATAGTCCTTGCGAGGCTAAATCCATCAAAGTTGCCTTGAATTATGTTATATCTGGATTATAATGTACTACGACTATGATTTCTAGTGAAAATCACGATTTCTAGTGAAGATCTCGCAATGAACACCATATAGGTAATGCCTTAAAATCTTAAGTGCAAACACTATTGGTTCAAGCTCCAAATCATGAGTAGGGGTGTTGCACTTATGCACCTTTAGTTGCCTTGATACATATTCAATAACACATCCCTTCTACATCAAAACACACTCCAAACTAACCCCAAAAGCATCATAATAGATGGTAAACCCCCACCCTCAACTAGAAGAGTTGAAATTAGAGATCAATTGAGCAATCCTTTGAGCTTAAGAATCTCACATCACAACTCGAACACCACTAAAACACAATTATTTTTCTAGTCAACCATATCATAGGTGCTACAATTGAACCAAATATCTCAAAGAACTACCTGTAGTAGCCTACTAATCTAATATAACTATGAACCTCAGTAGGAGAAGTAGGCCTAGACAAACCATGAATAAAAAAAGTCTTTGTCGGGTCTACCATAATACCATTGTTAAACACCACATGCCCTATGAAGGCTACAGACTTAAGGCAGAACCCACACTTATAGAATTTGGCATAATTTTTATAATCTCTCAAAGTGTGGAGAACACTTCTCAAATAATGCTCATGGTTCTCCCTATTCCTCAAATATAACAAGATTTTATCAATGAAAATTATCATGAAGGAGTCTAAATAGGGACTAACAATACAGTTCATCTAATCTATAAATGTTACTAGGACATTATTTAACATAAAAGTCATCAGTAGGTACTCATAATGACAATAACGAGTGCTTAACGTTGTTAGGAATTTACTCCGCCCAGATCCTCAATTAATGGTAACAAAATCTCAAATAAATATTAGAAACCATGGATGCACCTATAACAAATAAAAATAATTATTGATATGAGGCATTAAATTCTTATTCTTTATTGTCACCTTATTCAATTGCGTGTAGTCTATATAAATATGGATCGAGCCATCCTTTTCTTCCCAAACAAAATTAGATCACCCCAAGAAAATACAATAGATCTGATGCAGCCCTCACCTAAAAAATCCTAAAGTTGAATATTTAACTCTTTTAGCTAGGTAGGAGCCATTGAAATAGGTTGGGTGCCTGACTTGAGGTCAGTGGAAAACACAATGCCATGTGAAGGACTCAAAGAACTAATAACCCCAATATAAGCATGAAAATTCCTACAAACCATCAATTTCAGTTTCCTTGCCTACATATAAGAAATAATCCCTATCTACATGTTGCTAAAAGAACCTTGCCACATAGCTGAGGGTATTCCATGTATGGATAAGGTAATAATCTTGGCAAAGAAATCCAGGACTGCATGGTAGAGGGATGTGATGACCCGAACAAGGTCCTGGCTGTAATGTGTATCTCAATTTCATCGAGGATCGAAAACCACCCCTTTTGTATAACCATAAAGAATATAGAACGCCTACCTGTAGTTGAAATCCGAGCATATCACAAGATAGAAAGGTAATAAACTCAAAGACTACTAATAGTTTCATGATCCATACTAAATCAACAGTAATATCCACAAAGCCTCTACAAATCCTAAAACAATCTATGTGGGGACATTCCTCAATTCTGACAATGACAATGATAATGTTAATGTGAACTTTTCAATTTTATTTTATAAAAGGGAACAAATGAAATGACCAATTATTTTGGAGAATGGAAGCTCACCACTTCACTACAAATTAATGATAAACCTAGTCAATACACCTAACACTACATAGGAAAAGTAGAAGTATCTTCAGTTCCTACATCGCGTGGGGATGCAATGTTCAGATACGTTTAGTGGGTTGAGCACTAGAATGTAATTCAGGGATTGGGGATAAAATAGTACCAAGTAAAATACAATTCAAAAACATGTAAGAACCACCATATACATACATAGATAATGTGTCGGGAGTGGAAACCAACATGAAGTTAAACATTATCCATGACTATTTAGCTTAACCATCATAAAAGGGCACACATGGGCTATATGGGTTCAGCTTCCCTGCTGAAAGGGCTCGGTGCATCTTAGCCACACAAACTAGAGAAAAATTAAGGAAAAGCTGAAGCCATCAAGGCAACTAGTTTTCTCTTAATATATATAAAGTGTGAGATATACAGAAGGTTATCAAGACCAAACCTCATTTCGAAAATCATGTGTATTTATTATAAGTCATCCGAGACCCACATCTTCTCGGCTTTTCTACATAACCCCCATTAAGCCTAATTTAAAGCAAATTTTACATAACTCATTTATTAACCAAAGAACCAATCGTTAAAGGACACCATGGGTATCGTCATACCCTTACACTTGCAATCTTACCTCTATTCCACAACTATAATGTTAACTTAGGGGAATACCCTAACCCGTTTTGTTCATTAAATCAAATCACCCGTTTTGTTCATTAAATCAAATCATAGACAACAAGGCCTTTAAAATCCATGTTCATTGTTTAACTATTAATGAAATGCAATAACATAGATGAGTAAGTCAAATTTATGCAATGCAATAACATCTGTGAGTAAGTCAAACAAAGTGATAATATCCACAATTCAACCATTTACACAAGTGAGTTGAGGGAACACAGTTATTCAAAAGAAATTCCAAGTTTTCAATTCGGGGGAATACCTTTACCCGCATTCCAATTCCCATATCCATGCAACCCATTACTATAAAACATCAATTTCAATTCATCAATAACTCATGAAAATCACATGAAAATAATTTAAGCAACAAACATTTCAAAGCCCTTAACCATATCAAGACCCACATTTAAATTCATACAATTAAACCATTTAAAATACATGATTTTCATAAAAGAAGAATTGGGGAAGAGTAACATGCCAAATACCAAGATTTATGGAGAGAAATCAACGCTTAGGCCCCAATATGACCAATTTCTTGGAATCCCTAAGTATCTAGACCTTGGAGAATTTAGAGAGTTTGAGAGAGTGATTTGAGTGCTAAAGTGTTGAAAATAACGTCCCAAGGGTGTTTTATGGTCATGGGTATTAAGTGATGAAAAAGGGAAATTTCCAATGTTCCCTCAACTTAAAATCTAAACAATTATTTCCACTAATGATGGGTCACTATACGACTCGCAATGGATCACTACGGTTCATCACCACTAGTCATAGTCTGGACAGTAGCTGAAGGACCTTACTCTGGTAACCCTATGACTCCCACTCTTCTACTCGTTAAGAGACCCTACTACTCATAGATCCAAGTTGTAGTAAAGACAAAATACTTTGGGCATAACACTGGTTTGGATACAAATGGGAATATTTTAACTTGTTTTCAGTCTTTACGACTCGTAACCTCTTAGTCGTAGTCATAATAGTCACTCTACGCTAACACATTGCTCTATATAAGAGTGAGTGCCTAAGACCCATAATGACACAAAATGACTCATTTGTAGAGTCGTAGTCTAAGCCATAAGTCCATAAACTTTGAAATTCTAAGGGACCTAAATACTGGGTGTTACTTTCTCCCCTCTTAAGATCATTCATCCCCGAATGATGGGATAAGGTATTTACTAGCACAATTCGACTCAAAACACAACCACACTTACCTTTAACAAAAGTAAAATAAAATATATCAAGGAAATTACAATTTCCTTTAACAAAGTCACAAAATAAAGATGTTAAGGAATACACATACCTTAAGCACGATTTCTCAAAGCGGAAACAAGAACGGATATTGGGACTTTATATCCTATTCGGCTTCCCAAGTAGCTTTTTCACACTTTTGGTTCCTCCATAGAACCTTCATCGAAGTTACGTACTTTGCATGTAATCGACTTACATGCCGATAAAAAAATCTCAACCTAGACTTCCTCAAAAGATAAGGAATATGAGAAACCAACACTCGCTCAAGGAAGGATCATCCACACACCTCTTTAATATAGACACATGCAAGACCGGATGGATAGATCCCAAACTCAAAGACGATTCCAACTTATAAGCCACAATTCACACTCCCTCAAAATTCAATATGGACCAATATAATGGGGATTGGGATTCCCCTTCTTTCCAAACTGCATCACACCTTTCATTGGAGGTACCTTTAAGAACACCAAATCATCTGCATAAAACTCCAACTATCATCACCTTACATCCACATAGGACTTTTGGAGACTTTGGGAGATCTTAATCCTATCTCGAATCACCTTCACCTTCTTCATAACTTGGTGAACCAATTTGGGTCCATACAACCTATTCTCACGAACCTCTAACAACCCAATAGAAGGCCTACACCTCCTATAATACAAAGGCTCGAATGGATCCATCCCAATACTAAAGTAATAGCAATTACTATAAGTAAATTTTATACTAAGAAAAGGGTCAACCTAACTACCATTAAAATAAACCACACAAGACCTTAGCGTATCTTCCAAAGTTTGTATCATCCTCTCCGCCTATCTATTCATTTGAGGGTAGAAGGCAGTGCTAAGGTTAACTTTAGTTACCAAAACTCTATGAAAGGAACGACAAAAGTGAGATAAGAAATAACACCTCGATCAGATATGATGGAAACTAGAGCACCATGGATATTCACGATCTCTTGAATGAAGTGTTTAGTGATAAAGTTTAACTCACACATTAATTTAAGTTCAAGGCAATCGTTGTTAATATAATTACATAACTTGAAGTTGGGGTCGAATCCACGGGGAACAATGTGAATTGTGGTCGAGTGATTCGAAAGAAAAGTTATTTGCTAAATTAAAATATGGGATGCAAATAAATCGGGGGTTTTGAACATTTTCAAAAGTATAACTATTTTAGGACTTCTAGATACTAACTTGAGGTTAAGAATAATTATAGTATAATCAATTAGGAACGGATATTGGGTTCATGCCATTCTATGTACAAACTCATTAATGGGTAATTAAAAAGTTATCGAAATTCAGCTATAGTCATGAGTAGGCTAGATTTAGAGATATTAGCATTAATATTTCAAAACACTAAATTTCATTCGTGGCTTCTTTCAACCACATCACGAATGTGGCCAAACAACCAATACAATTCCTCAATTAGCACCCTTATTTCTAAGATGGTACTATCAAATTAACTCAAACAACACCCTTATTTCTAAGATGATGCCATCCCACAAGCTAACTCAAGTTATTGTTTGTAAATACCCTTCACCAAATACCTCTTTTTCAAGGATGGTATGAGATCCTAAACAATTGGGGTTTTCACCCACAAAAAATAGTTAATTAGATAGATAAATAAACAACACTTAGGCATTACTCAAAACTAATTCAAGAATAATCCCAAGAGGAAGAATTAGATACTCATAAAGATAGTAAATAAAGATATTCCAAAATTTCAACCAAATTTATTCATGGAAGATAATGATAATGCAAACCCAAACTTTAAATTTTAATAAATCTTTAATGAAAATCTGCTAATCCTTCACTTAGGAGCTACATTAATGTCTTCGTAACTCAAAATTAGTACAATAGTCTCCCAAAGATGAAAAACTAATGATGGATAAGAAGATGGGTGATGAAAATTTAGATATATACCCCTATTTAAGCTCCAATTTAACATTTTCCAAATATTAAAAAATTGCCACATTACTTTTAAGAAAATTCCTATTCGGCCTTTAAAACTTTTCCGCCCAATCGAGATCGCCATCTCTTGACCATGTTCGCAACTCCTGCGATTATGGTGGTTGCCCCATATAGCCAAGGTTTGAATTGATCTTGGATTTCAATCGCGACCCTCGGGCCACGATCTCGGTAACTGAGGGTCGATTTTAGGGCTTCATTTCCTGCATTTGGCTCTTTTCTTTCACATTTCTTCTCTTTTACCTTTTCCTCAGTTCATTTTTACCAAGTTTACTTTCTCATCTTCCTATTTCAAATTTTGTCTACACCAATGAGCATTAAGTAAGAGATTAACAACAAATCAACAAAAAAACATGATAATTTAGGCTTAAAAGGTGCTAGTAAGTTGTCAAATTTATGCATTATCAACACACCCAAACTTAAACTATTTCTTGTCCTGAAGCAAATGAGGATAATTCAATAAGATATGTTTTTTAACTCAATCCCACCTAATGAAAAGGTATACTAAAGGAATAAGCTAACAAAGCTCTACAAAGACTCTACAAACATGTCATGGCAATAAGAAAACCAAAATCTTTCAATAAGCACATAGTTATGAAGCAAGGATGCATGTTTATATCAAATGAACCTTCCAAATGAACAAAACATCTTCAGAGAAGATAGGAAATCTTCAAAGATTGTCTCAATTTTCATAATGTATCTTACTTCACCCCTCTACCCAGACCGAGAGTAAGACCTTATCCTCTACCCATAAGTATTGATGCCACTTACATGCAAGAGTTAGCTCCTCACACATAAGACACTGAAATATATAAAGAAGATCAATAATGAAAGAATTAACACTCACGGTTGCAAAGAAATTCAAGAAAACGAGTAGAACCATATGCTTGACCTTTGTGTTTTTCACCACAAATGTAGACTTACTTACTTTTTAATCACCATGGTCTTGCAGATCTAGATGATGGTTTAAGGTGTGGGGAGGAATATATAGGTATCAAGTGACTAAGAGACCCCTTTAATGCATTCTCTCAACCCATTCTACCATATATCTTTCAAATTATACACCTTATTCTTTTCCCACCAACTAAGAATCTTGTATAAAAAGCATCTATGTAAGCACGATTATATGACC
Organism: Capsicum pubescens; assembly: GCA_030864215.1. Lineage (NCBI taxonomy): Eukaryota > Viridiplantae > Streptophyta > Magnoliopsida > Solanales > Solanaceae > Capsicum > Capsicum pubescens. The sequence goes on from CM061549.1 coordinate 132,070,914, forward strand.
AATCATATATGCCATTTATAATTTTGTCCCACAGAATTCTCTTAGGACCCTTTTTAACAAAAAAATTAATTAACTCCAAATTTTTTAAAGAAGAATAAATGGGTTTATATAAAAAGGATGCTATAAATATTCCGAAATAAGCTATACTGACTGAAAGAACCGCATCCTTTAAAAATTCATTCCAATCCATCGAATTATTCGACTTTTGATGCAAAAGATTTATAGATGGAGCTAACCATTTTGATAATATATCCAAATTAACTCCATCTTGGTTGAAAGGAATTCCTATCGATCCAACAAACAAAGTAAAGAGTCCTAATACAAATATTGGGAATAGCATAGTATTGTCCGATTCATAAGGATAGGAATAAACAGCTTTATGCTCAAAATGAGCAATAGTCATAAAAGGTCGTGTCATCTTTCTTTCATTTTTATCAATTGGATATTTAGTCTTTGAAAAAAAATAAGTACTTTCATTATTATTCATTGTTAATAAACAAGAGTTTTTCTTAATTCCGTTTTTACCCCATAGAGATATTGAATAGAAAGGGGTTTTGTGTTTCCCACCATAATTTTGAAAATGAACATTTAAATGCCCTTCAAAAGTAAGTAAATAGATCCGAAACATATAAAATGCGGTTAATCCAGCCGTGGCCCAAGCTATTATTACGAAAATTGGTGAATACAACCAACTATCATTAAGAATTTCATCTTTGGACCAAAAACAAGCAAGAGGTGGAATACCACAAAGAGAAAGTGTACCTAATAAAAATGTGATTTTGGTAATTGGTACATGTTTTCTTAAACCTCCCATAAGACCCATATTCTAGCTTTTAGCTGGAGAATATCCAACAATAGTTTCCATTGAATGAATAATGAATCCGGATCCTAAAAATAATAATGCTTTGGAATAAGAATGAGTAATCATATGAAATAAATCGCTTCGATAAGACCCCATACCTAGAGCTAACATCGTATAACCCAATTGAGACATTGTAGAATAGGCTAAACCTCTCTTAATGTCTTTTTGAGCAAGATCTAACGTATCTCCTAATAATACTGTTATTATTCCTATAATCGAGATCAAATACATTATGTAAGGTATAACTCTGAAAAGAGGAAGAAGCCGAGCTACAAGAAAAATCCCCGCCGCTACCATAGTAGCAGCATGTATAAGAGCCGAAATAGGAGTAGGCCCCTCCATGGCATCAGGTAACCATACATGAAGGGGGAATTGGGCGGATTTAGCAACTGCACCGACAAATAAGAGAACAGCGCATAAAGTAACAAATAAAAAATTGACCTCATTATTATAAATCAAGTTATTGAATATTTCGAATAAATCCCTAAATTTGAAACTCCCCGTTATCCAATAAAAACCTAAAATTCCTAATAATAAACCAAAATCCCTAACACGATTAGTTACAAAGGCTTTTTGACAAGCATTTGCCGCAACAGGTCGTGTAAACCAAAATCCTATTAATAGATAGGAACACAGACCAACCAATTCCCAAAAATATAAATTTGTATCAAATTCGAACTAGTAACTAATCCCAACATGGAAGTACTGAAAAAACTCATATAAGCAAAAAATCTCAAATAGCCTTGATCATGAGCCATATAATTATCACTATAAATAAGAACCATAATCCCAACAGTAGTGATTAATATTAACATAATAGAAGTAAGTGGGTCGATCAAGTATCCGAAGTCTAAAGAAAAATCATTATTAATGATCCAAGACCATACATATTGAGAAAAAGAACTGCTATTTATTTGCTGAATAGACAGGTAGATTGAAAAAATCATGACTATGCTTAACAATAAAACACTTTGAAAAGCCCACATACGGCGAAAACTTTTTGTTGCCGTTGGAAAAAGAATAAGTCCCACTCCTATTAACATAGGGACTGGAAGTGGCATGAAAGGTATGATCCACGCATATTCATATGTCTGTTCCATAAAAAAGTTTTTAATTCTTAATTAATTGTTTTCGATTCACCGGATCTTACCTCTTTTGAAAGGAGTCAATAAAAAGTAAAAATATGGACTAACTTAAACTAAATTAAAACTTAAATCGAATTTTTTATTCTTATCTTTTGCCTATCTTGATAATGTTTTATTTTAGTATTATAAATTGCGTATTATAAAGAATTCATTTTTAACAATAGATGTATTTCACATCTAACTATAACTAACAATGAGGAATTTCATAATGGCAGTTCCAAAAAAACGAACTTCGAGATCAAAAAAACGTATTCGTAAAAATATTTGGAAAAGGAAGACATATTGGATAGCATTAAAGGTTTTTTCGTTAGCGAAAGCTATTTCTACTGGGGAGTCAAAAAGTTTTTTTTTGGTACGCCAAACAAAAATAAATAAGTAATAAAACGTTAGAATAATTTGAATCAACTTGAAAAAATAATTCAATATATTCTTAAATTATTCAATTATTATCTAATTGAATAATTTAAGGATTTCCCTTTCATATTTGATATTGATTAGTGAGCTAATCAATATGTAATGGAACTCTATTCGCTTTTCTTATTGATATAGAAAATAATAGAATTAGGAAATCCTCTATTTACTATTCACTGAATAATAACTTTTTTGTTGACAAAAGAATAAAGATCGTTTCTATTCCAAGGTGGGGAGTTTGATTTTCCCCACCGACCTATTTGTTTGCAGAATTAAATTAATTTTTTTTTTCTATATTTCGATTCTATTTCCATCTCTCCATATCTAGAGAAGAACGTATATAAAAATCTTTAGTGAAAGTTAAGAACTCATTGAAACTAATTGATTCTATTTTGCAACCTTTGTGTTTTGTCTAACTTTATAACTTTTTATTTTCTCTGAATTATTATATAGACCCCATGTATATCTTGCCCTTAACCCAATAGAGAAAATTGCTTAATGAAATTTTGTATGACTAATTGTCAATTTTGAGCGATGCAAAATAGGTTCTTTTCTTTCTATTTTGTCGTAAAAATCCCTTTTTTGTTTTAGATTTATGAAAAATAAATAAATAATAAATTGATGATTAAACAATGAAAACAAAAACTTTTTGAACTCTATTCCTTAATTGAATATAGAACAGTTTAGTTACAAGAGTTCAATTCGCGGAAAACATAAAATATAGGAAAGTTTCAGGTTAAATAAAAAAACTAAGACTCTAAACTCAAATCTAAAATAATGAACCTTCAACCTCCAATTCCTATTTGAAAAACCTTTTATTGTTATTAATCCATTTGAATCATTACTAAACTAAAATAGCTTACTCAATCTCGACGATTGCTTATTCATAGGCTATTATGAGTTCAAGACAGGCCGCTATGGTTAAATTGGTAGACACGCTGCTCTTAGGAAGCAGTGCTAATGCATCTCGGTTCGAGTCCGAGTGGTGGCATACCGTCTTCTAAAAAGGATAAATAGATCTTATAATGAATTCAATTCCCGATTTCCATTTTATAATTATGTAATTAAGGGACTCTTCTTTTTTAAGATTTTTATGATATTTTCAACCTTAGAGCATATATTAACTCACATTTCCTTTTCGATCGTTTCAATTGTAATTATAATTCATTTGATAACCTTTTTAGTCGATGAAATCATAAAGCTATACGATTCGTCAGAAAAAGGCATAATAGTTATTTTTTTTTGTATAACAGGATTATTAGTTACTCGTTGGATTTCTTCGGGACATTTTCCACTAAGCGATTTATATGAATCATTAATTTTCCTTTCATGGAGCTTCTCCCTTATTCATATAATTCTGTATTTCAAAAAAAATGTTTTAATTTTAAGTAAAATAATGGGGCCAAGTGCTATTTTTACCCAAGGCTTTGCTACTTCAGGTATTTTAACTGAAATACACCAATCTGGAATATTAGTACCTGCTCTTCAATCTGAGTGGTTAATAATGCACGTAAGTATGATGATATTGGGCTATGCAGCCCTTTTATGTGGATCGTTATTATCAGTAGCACTTCTAGTGATTACATTTAGAAAAAATAGAAAGCTTTTTTATAAGAGCAATGGTTTTTTAAACGAGTCATTTTTCTTGGGTGAAAATATTTTAGAAAATACTTCGTTTTTTTCTGCTAAAAATTATTACAGGTCCCAATTGATTCAACAATTGGATTATTGGAGTTATCGGGTTATTAGTTTAGGATTTACTTTTTTAACCATAGGAATCCTTTCGGGAGCGGTATGGGCTAATGAAGGGTAGGGGTCGTATTGGAATTGGGACCTAAAAGAAACTTGGGCATTTATTACTTGGATCGTATTTGCAATTTATTTACATACTCGAACACATAGAAATTTGCGGGGTACAAATTCTGCAATTGTAGCGTCTATAGGCTTTCTTATAATTTGGATATGCTATTTTGGGGTCAATCTATTAGGAATAGGGTTACATAGTTATGGTTCTTTTCCATCAACATTTAATTGAATTCAAGACAAGTTATTACAAATACAAGAGCGGGCGGCGCATTGTATAAACCAACATGAGGACCGTGTGAATCATCAATACAATATTTGATTCACACGGTTTTCTACCATATGTAGTTCAATTTCATTGTTTTTACTTAACTTAAGAGTTAAGAGAAGAAAAAAAGAAGACTTTTTTTCATTGTCCAAGAATGGTTGTAAAAACAAACATAGGTTTTTTTTATTTCACTCATCCAAATTATCTATAAAAAAACTAGATAGAATAACTTCGACCTTGTCAATTGCTAATAAAAGAACGAAATCGGGGTATATACCAATACCTATTACGGGTAAAACGATGGAGATCGAAAGAAATAACTCTCGGGGTCCAGAATCAAAAAAAGAATCCTTCGGGGCATTAAATAGCTTGTATCCATAGAACATCTGGCGTGACATAGATAATGAATAAATAGGAGTTAATATCATTCCAATTGCCATTACAAAAGTAATTATTAGTTTTGGAATTAAAAGATATTTTTGGCCGATAATTATTCCAAAAAATACTATCAATTCGGCAACAAAACCACTCATACCTGGTAATGCAAGGGAAGCCATCGATAAGCTACTGAACATCGTGAACATTTTTGGCATTGGAATAGCTATTCTGCCCATTTCGTCAAGATAAACAAGGTGGATTCTATCATAAATCATTCCCGCCAAGAAAAAAAGTGCAGCACCAATAAATCCATGAGAGATTATTTGTAAAAGGGCTCCATTAAGTCCCGTATCGGTTAGAGAACTGATTCCTATAATTATGAAACCCATATGAGAGACAGAGGAATAGGCTATTCTTTTTTTTAAATTCCATTGGCCAAGAGATGTTGAAGCTGCATAGATTATTTGTATTGTACCTATTATCATCAACCAAGGAGAAAATATAGAATGGGCATGAGGTAATAATTCCATATTGATTCTAATTAATCCATACGCTCCCATTTTTAATAAGATTCCGGCTAGAAGCATACAAGTACTGTAATGTGCTTCTCCATGGGTATCTGGTAACCATGTGTGTAGGGGGATAATGGGCGATTTGACAGCAAAAGCAATAAAAAATCCAATATAGAAGATTATTTCTAAAACCACAGGATATGACTGATTAACTGATGTTTCAAAATTTAATGTTGGTTCATTAGAACCATATAAAGCAACACCCAAAACTCCCATTAAGAGAAAAACAGAACCCCCCGCCGTGTACAAAATAAATTTTGTAGCTGAGTACAAACGTTTCTTTCCTCCCCACATGGCTAGAAGTAGATAAACAGGAATTAATTCTAACTCCCACATGATGGAAAAAAGTAAAAGGTCCCGAGACGAAAATGATCCAATTTGGCCACTGTACATTGCTAACATGAGAAAATGGAATAATCAAGAATCTCGAGTAACTGGCCAAGCCTCCAAAGTCGCTAAGGTAGTGATAAATCCTGTTAATAAAATGGGTCCTATAGAAATTCCATCTATTCCTAATCTCCAATGGAAATCAAAAAAATCGATCCATTTATAATCCTCCACTAGTTGTATTAATGGATCATCCGATTGGAAATGATAACAAAATGCATAAGTCGTTAGAAGGAGTTCTAAAATACATATACATATAGTATACCACCTAATTACCCGATTTTCTTTATGGGGAAGAAAGAAAATTAAAGAACCCGCAAATATCGGAAAAACAACAATTATTGTTAACCAAGGAAAATAATTCGTAGTAAAGACAAGATACACTTGGACCAAAAAAACCTGTGCTCAAAATATTTTTATTTTCGAGCACAGGTTTGTCGGTAAAAAAATTAAATGGATTCGAGTAGAGTTTTCTTGAACGTATCAATAAGCTAGACCCATACTGCGAGTTGTTTCATGCCATAAATAAACTCGGACACTCAAGAAATCTGTTGGACAAGCGGATTCACATCTCTTACAACCAACACAGTCCTCTGTTCGTGGAGAAGAAGCAATTTGTTTAGCCTTACAACCGTCCCAAGGTATCATTTCTAATACATCGGTGTGGTAGGCTCGGACACATTGAGTACATCCTATACACGTATCATAAATCTTTACTGAATGTGACATTGGGTCTATACGTTTTTGAATGTTATAAATTTTCGATCTAGTAAACTTAGAAACGAATCGTATATTTAGATACCATATGAATCAATGAGTTATCATAATTTTCTAATCAACCCCCTTCGGGATTGGTTTATGAAATATGAGAGAGGCCAAAATACTTTGATTTCTTATGTTTTGCAAACAAGATCATACCTTACGTAGCAAACATGCTAATTAAAATCGATTTATCAATATTAGAATCTAGATGATTAATACTAATTATTCAACAAATTTGATTGGTTGATACGAGTTGATTTTCTGTTACGGTAAATTGATGAAACAATAGCCAGTCCAATGGCTGCTTCAGCAGCTGCAATAGCTATAACAAAAATTGAGAAAATGTCTCCTTTTAATTGACGATTATCAAAAAAATCAGAAAATGTTACATAATTTATATTAACCGCTTTCAATATAAGTTCAAGACACATAAGGTCTCTAACCATATTTCGACTTGTGATCAATCCATAGATACCGATAGAAAATAAATAGGCACTCAAAACAAGTACATGCTCGAGAATCATTAAACAACTCCTTATCAATCTCGACTCCTTTCAATATGAACAACAATTCAACCAATTTAATTGACTAGTATATAACAAGTATGGAACAACGAAATATATTGGTACCAGATTGACCTAAAGTCTTTCTATTTATACAGCTGAAATTCAAATAGAATTGAAGGAAAATGAATGTGATAAGACAGAACAAAATTTTATTTGAATTCCAAGTTTTAATATAAATTTTTTATTGCCGAGCTACAAAAATTGCACCTATTTAAGCAACTAAAAGGATTATTGAAATAAGTTCAAATGGAAGAAAAAAATCTGTTGATAAATGAATTCCAATTTGTTGACTATTACTTAGAAAATCTTGCTCTATAATCTGGTTTGATCTTGTAGTCCAAATAATAACGTACCATGACGTATCTGAAATAGTAGTAATTAGTGAAATAAAAAGACTTATACAAACCATCGAAGTAATTCCATCTCCTACGGTCCAAAGATGAAAATCTTTGTAATATTCTGAACCATTCATGAACATCACAACAAAAATGATTAAAACATTTATAGCTCCTACGTAAATAAGTAGCTGCGCAACAGCTACAAAATAAGAGTTAGATAGAATATAGAATAACGATGTACAAAAAAGAACCAACCCCAAGGAAAAGGCAGAATAAATTGGATTGGGAAGTAATACCACTCCTAGACCCCCTAATACAAGACCCGATCCTAGAAAGACTAAAAGAAAATCATGTATTGGTTCAGATAAATCCATTTTTTATAAAAAAACAAAAACGAAGAATTTCATGACTTTATTGACCTGACCAGGAAAAAAGAAGTTTTTCTATTTTTTATGATACTTTTAAATTGTTAATTGAATGAAATTGTAATGGGTATGAATTGACGTAGATGTTTTTATTTTATTGGACCACTATCAATTCTTTATTCGTCGAAAGAGTAGTTTAAACCTATCTATTTTTGATATCATTTATCTACTTTAAAACCATTACTATTATAATATAGAAATCCGTTTTGTTTTCAATCTAAATTAAGCTAGGAGTCTCATTAAGCAACCACTAGTTTGAATTGACCAAGCAAAAATCTCATTCTTTTAGATACGAACTAAGCCTTCGTAATTCGTAATTTTTTTCGAATCAAATTAGGGATTTATTCATTGTTTATTTGAAGTAAATTCAAAATTGTTCGAATTGTGTAATCATCACTTACTGACATTGGTAAGCGACCCAAAGCAATTTGATTATAATTCAATTCGTGACGATCATAAGTAGAAAGTTCATATTCTTCGGTCATTGATAAACAATTTGTTGGGCAATACTCAACGCAATTACCACAAAATATACAGATTCCAAAATCAATACTGTAATTAAGCAATCATTTCTTTCGAATATCAGTTTCCAACTTCCAATCAACAATGGGTAAATCTATAGGACATACATGCACACATACCTCACAAGCAATGCATTTATCAAATTCAAAGTGTATTCGGCCTCGGAAACGTTTCGGTGTGATCAATTTTTCGTAGGGGTATTGAATAGTTACAGGTAAACGATTTGCGTGGGATAGGGTAATCTTGAAACCTTGGCCGATGTATCTGGCGGCTCGTATTGTTTGTTGACCATAATTTATGAATTCAGTTATCATAGGGAGCATATTTAGAATATCTATAAAAAGATTTTATGCTTATTTCTTTCTCTTGTTTGAGACAAGTCGTGAATCTAGAATATTGTGGTCTTTTACAGTGAAAGAAGTTGGGAAGAGGTTGTCAATAATAGATTACCTAGAGAAATAGGTAAAAGAAATTTCCACCCAAGATTTAATAGTTGGTCCATTCTCAGCCTCGGTAAAGTCCATCTTGTTGCAATAGGAATGAACAAAAACAAATAAGTTTTGGCTAATGTGATAAAGATACCAATTAGTGTTCCAAAGACTTTACCCCTTTTATTTATGCCAAATAGCTCAGGAACAAATATGTACGGAATAGAAAGATTCCAACCTCCCAAGTAAAGAACTGTTACAAATAATGAAGAAACTAGTAGATTCAGATATGAAGCAATGTAAAATAAACCAAATTTGATACCTGAATATTCGGTTTGATACCCTGCTACTAATTCTTCTTCTTCTTCTGGTAAATCAAAAGGTAATCTTTCACACTCGGCTAGAGAAGAAATTAGAAAAATGATAAACCCGATGGGTTAACGCCACAAATTCCACCCCCAAAAACCATATTTTGACTGCGCTTCCACTATATCAACTGTACTTGAACTGTTAGATAATCATAGTCGATGATAACATCACTGTGCCCATCGCTATTACAGAACCGTACGTGAGATTTTCACCTCATACGGCTCCTCAGAGGTCACAAATAAATCTAAGGGCCCTTTCCTACTCTTTATCTTGATATGTTTGTCAGATAGAGTCAAAATCTATCCTAAGGTCCTAAATTAGACCAATGGAATTTTGTCTTCTATATTTAAAACTAATAAATAAGTGCTTCTGAATTGATCTCATCTTTTAAGAATTTTAATTTTTCTTTGTTGATTAATAACCTTATCATTAAATAAAATGCGCTTTATAGCAATATCCTATATACATTTCAACTTCGAATTTTCAATTACGAAAAAAATTAGAGAGTCCATTAGTTCATGAATCATGACAAAAATTTTCTCTCTCTAAATCAAAATCAAAATTTAATTATAGGAAAGAAAGAATAAAAAAAAGAAGACATCCCCCCTTTTTGCTTTTTCAATTTGATTCTTTTCTTTCTATTTCGATTTATTTTATTTCATTCTTATTCTTCTTTCTCAGAAAAAGGGCCTTTCTTTAACCAAAGTAAAAGATTACTTCGTTCTTGATAGTTATTTACTTACTAAGTGGATAGGAACATACTCTGGATCAGAATCATAGGGAGTACTTCTTGATCATTTCTACGAACGCAAAGCCCCAATTCGAATTCCTTTTATGTACAGAAATATCCTCTTGGATAACTTCCATAATCTCAATTACTAATCCTTTGTGTATCTTGGTCTTCCTAACCATCCACTAATTTTTGCCTTCAACCTCTCGTTGTGGATATCCATCTATGGTAATAGACAGTAAAAACCCCATAAAGTTGATACAGTTGATCTTTTGAACCCTCTTCAAGCTATCATGACAATTCATCAATCTTGGGGTAAACAATCTCTCTTGCGTATGTTTACTTTTTTCACCATTTGATTCTTGTACATAGGAAATGAGACTCAACCTTTTTACTGCAAATTTAGAAGCCGTTTTCTTTCACTCATATAACTATCTGGTTTAGTTCATCAACTCAAATGCTGAAGAAAAATTAAAATATATATAGTCAATCAAATCTTTTTATCCTTGTTTCTAGAGTTTCTAGAAAGAAAAGAATTTGGAGAAATTTTAGGTCTCACCGAATCACACGTAGAGATATTGATAACACACATAGAGCTAATGGTATTTCATAACTAATTGATTGGGCAGCTGCTCGTAAACCACCTAAAAAGGAATATTTATTATTTGATACATATCCCGACATAAGAAGTCCAACGGGAGCAATACTTGAAATTGCAATCCATAAAAAAACACCAATACTAAGATCGACTAGAATAAGGTGATCGCCAAAAGGAATTACTGAATAACTTAGAAAGATAGATATTACTGCTATGGATGGTCCGATACTAAATAAACGAGTATCTCCTGTAGATAGAATAAGGTTCTCTTTCAAAAGTAGTTTTGTCCCATCTACTAAAGCTTGAAGAATTCCTAAAGGGCCGGCATATTCAGGTCCGATACGTTGTTGTATTCCCGCAGATATTTCTCTTTCTAACCAAACAATTACTAGTACACCTATTGTGATTCCTAACATAAGAGTCAAAATAGGGACAAGCATCTATATGATCCCATAGGCTTCTTTTAAGGATTCTAATTTGGAAAAAGAATTGATAGTCTCTATTTCTGTTGTATCAATTATCATTTCAACGATCAACTTCTCCCATAATGATATCTATGCTACCTAGTATTGTCATAATATCAGCCAATTTCATTCTTTTAACTAACTGAGGAAGAATTTGCAAATTGATAAAACCTGGTGGGCGAATTTTCCATCTCCAAGGAAAAACGCTCTGATCTCCTATGATAAAAATTCCCAATTCTCCTTTTGGGGCTTCAACTCTCACATAAAGTTCTTGTTTCAACAATTCAAAAGTTGGAGAAGGTTTTTTACTAATAAACCGATATTCAAAATCATTCCATTCAAGATCTTTTAATCTGTCAAAACGTCGTATTTCTAAATTTTCGTAAGGCCCTCCTGGAATTTCTTCCAGAGCCTGTTGAATAATCTTTATGGATTCTGTCATTTCACCGATTCGTACTAAATAACGAGCTAATGAATCCCCTTTTCGTTGCCATTAAACCTGCCAATCAAATTCGTCGTAAGACTCATAATGATCAACTTTACGAAGATCCCATTCTATTCCAGAAGCTCGTAGCATTGGTCCCGATAAACCCCAATTTAATGCCTCGTCTTGCCCAATAATGCCTATGCCTTCAACTCGTTCTAAAAAAATAGGATTCCGGGTAATAAGTTTTTGATACTCAGCAACCCCTGTTAAAAAATAATCGCAAAAATCCAAACATTTATCTACCCAGCCATAGGGTAGATCGGCAGCCACTCCTCCAATACGAAAATAATTATGCATCATTCGCATACCGGTATCAGCTTCGAATAGGTCATATATCAATTCTCTTTCTCAAAAAATATAGAAGAAAGGGGTCTGCGCACCAATATCCTCCATAAAAGGACCGAGCCATAACAAATGAGAAGCGATCCGACTCAACTCCAACATAATAACCCTGATATAGCTAGCCCTTTTAGGTACTTGAATATTTCCTAATTGTTCGAGTCCATTTATGGTTATTGCTTCTGTGAACATAGTAGCTAAATAATCCCAACGTGTTACATAAGGTAAATATTGTATAATTGTTCAGTTTTCCGCAATTTTCTCCATCCCTCTATGTAAATAACCCAATATTGGTTCGCAGTCGACAACATCTTCACCATCTAGAGCAACGATGAGTCGAAGAACACCGTGCATTGATGGGTGCTGAGTCCCCATATTGACTATCATGAGGTCTTTTCTTGTAGTTGGTGCAGTCATAAGTTTTTTAACGATTCATTCTTCCATGAATTACTGAAAGTGAAAAGAAGTTCATCAAAATTTAATCGAAACATATAAGTGAAAACGAAATGACTCTTCAAATTAATCAAATTAACGAGTTTTTGTCTCTCGAATGTCCAACTGATTAATTAATTCTTTATAACGTACTCTATATTTTTTGCCAAATAAGCTAGCAGTCGTTGACGTTTTCTCAAAATTTTCTTCAAACCTCTCTGAGATAAATAGTCCTTTTTGTGCAATTCTAAATGTGAAGTAAGTCTCCGTATCTTATTGGTGAAATTGAATACTTGAAATTCAACAGATCCTCTCTTTTCTTCTTGAGAAATAACTGAAATGACAGAATTTTTTACCATAAATGAATTTCCCCTTTATTTATTTTACAGATTTGGATTTTATCAAATTTTATCGATCAGTAATAATAATGCCAGTAATTTGAATGTGGTATATAGACTTAATTTCTTTATGAACCCCTAATTTTATCAATTCCAATAAATTAATCAAATTTTAAATTTGATTCAGATAGGAATCCAAAAAGAAAAAGTTGGTAGGTACGTTTTTTTCATTCACAAAAGCGAATAATTTAAACCTAAAATCCAAAAATTAAGAAGATTCCATTGATTCATTTCTAGATCTAATCGATACCTTATTGATTTAGTATCGTCTACTCGAATTAGATTTGAATGAGATGTAAGACAAGGCATGTGTGCATTTGTTTTCTTCCAGATACTCTATACGAGACAGGGTATATAGTAATATCAATTAATTTTCAATCGTGGATACATATGTATCCTTAAGATACTGAAACGGCTACCATTGTTGGTATCAAACCAATAATGATTCATACAAGCTAAATCTTCTAATCGATAATTAGGCCAAAGAAAGAACTTTAATTTAATTAATTCATTTTTATCTTTATAAAGAGGTTTCCTTTCATCCAAAAATTTACTCCAGTTTTTTACATTAGTTTCATTGGAAAATACTGAATTTCTATCAACGCCATTCCAATTCAAAGAATTAAAAAAACTTTGAATTCTCAATTCTCTACGACGTCTAGACCATAACATATTTTCAGGAACAAGCAAATCAAAATGATTTTTGTCTGTATTTATTCTTTGAGTTTGAGGTTGCAGAATGAATTCATCAAAATTATTTTTATCGACATATCTTTGGTCTCAGTATCTTTGATTAGTTTGGTGTTTACTTTTATGAACCAATGAAATACCTACGGTTTGATACATAAAAAATTGTCCATTATTTTTTACAGACAATCGAATAGGTTCGATAATCAATAACCCCTTCTTCATCAATTCTGTAAGAGGTAAATTCGCCTGAATCAGCCTTATATCCAAACTCATTTCTCTCCTTTGAATTGACGATATAGCAATTTTTTTGGGGTTTATCAGTCGAAGCAGGAGACAATATACCTTTACATTTTCGATTATTCTTTAATTCAAAGTATCGTTCCATCTCAATTGAAAAAGCAAATAACGTTTCAAGAACAAATCTAGTTCTGCTTCCGTGTTGCTTTTGTATTGTTTTTTATTTTTACCCCTCTTTGTGTTTGATTCCGCGTAATCTTTTTCAAGATCGTTTTGATGTTTTGAGAAAACAGGGCCTAGATTTCCTTTGTTTTCTATATCTGATCCACGCTCTCTTTTTCCTTGACTTGCGGGTTCTTTTGCTTCTTGAATTCGATTCTTTATTTTTTTATTTGATGGCAGAAAAAAGTTTTTTTTGTTTTTATTGATATTTTTATTTTTACTAACATTTTCATTTGTATTCAAATTTAAAAGAAGTAATTTGCTTGGTATAATCCACGGTTTTATTTTATATACATTTAAAGTAGTACAAATTCTGGGAAGAACCAAAATTCCATATCCAATATGGGACGATTAAATATTGTTTCATTCATTCCCATCCAATCAAAAAAGTCTTTTTTTGAATTTTTTTTAGTTTTTTCTGGATTTTGATGAGTTGTAAGATAAAAAAGTCCTTTTTTCTTAATTATTTCATAATTATTAATACCAATTTTAGTATTTCGATTACTGTTGGTATCGATCTTAACCCAGGCCTCAATATCTCCTTTTTGTCTAACAGAAAAATGGAGAATTTTCCAATCAAAATATTTTCTATATTTTATATCGAGATTTCTTTCTATATGTAGATGTAGAAGATTGCCTTTTATTAGATAATTATTGATATGAAGATTGTCGGGCATATCAAAAGGGTTGTGTTTGGGCGTGTTGGAATTATAAGAAATTTCGAAGTTCTTATTTACTTGAAAGGGTAATCTAGAAATAAATGAGTAACTTTTATTTTCATAATTAATCGATTTATATGATAAAATATCATATCTATAACATTTTTTAAAATTATCTTTTTGGTTTGATAATGAATAGAGTTCAGAATCATTTTCTTTTTTGTAATGAATTAATTGGTCTTTTTCTTATGAATTCCATTTGTTTAAGTTTCTATTTTTATTTTGAGCCATACAACTTTGATTAACCCTAGTTCTCCATTTTCTTGGCATTAATCTAGACCATCTAATCTTAGATAAATCGTATTGATAATGCCGTCTTAACCAGTTTTTCCATTGATTGATTCTATAACTCTGAGGTTTTTTATGTTTTAATTCAGAATGAAATATTCTTAGTGTTCTAAAATAGTCCTTTATTTTAGTCTTAAGGAAAAAAGACGTTTTGTTATATTGAAGAACATATTTAAATTTAGACAAATTAATAACTTGGGTTTGTGATAATTTGTAAAATACATATGCTTGTGACAAGTAGGATAAATAAAAAAAACTATGTGAATTTTTCTTACTAATATTATAAATATTATAAAGTGACTTTTTTTATAGTCGAAATAAAGATAAAGTTAATTTTGTTTTTATTATTAATTTTTTCTTGATTTATTTCATTATTGGAAATGTATTTATCAATCAATTTCTTTGTTGATTTAAGCAATTTCTTTGTTGATTTAAGACGGAGTTGTGTATTAATTCTTGTAATATTAATGATAGATAAAAATAGATCGATGTATAATCTTTGAATGAATAATTTTCTAAAATAATGGAATTGACATATTAATCGAGTATTTTTTTTTAATATTTGGAAAATATTTTGTGGCGATTTAGGACTAATGTCTATTTCTGGAGTAACTTTCTTTTTCTCTTTTGTAATTCTTTCTATTTAATTTTTTATTGTACTTGTTCTATCAGTCAAATCCTTCATTTTGGTTTCTATCAGTGAAGAATTTGGCCAATTTCCAGATTCAATTTGACTAAATGATTCATTAATTATTTGATTACTAATTAGATAATCTTTTTCTTTTTTCGTTTCATTCGATTCAGATATTTCTTTGAATCTAAATAATACAATTGGATTTATGTTTGAAAGTTCTTTTTTAGAAATAGAATATTTTTTATAAGCCATTTTTTGGTTTCTTTTGAAACTCTTCGAAATAATTTTGTTTTTTCTTTTAAAAATTTTCGAGTTATAGTTATAAAAGTTATAAAATATTTCTTTTTAAATTTTCCAATTTTTTTTTCGAGTTCCTTAAAAATGGGCTAAAAAAAGGAAGGGCGCTTTCGGGGAGAACCAAAGGGAAGTTCAACTTCCATTCCCAAAACTGTTAAAAAACAAAAATCATCTTTTTGTTTTTTCTTTTTCATCAGCTCTACACGGGAGGGGTACAGTTTAGATATATGCCAAGGTTTCAGACAAAAAGGAAATAAAATTTTGATCTGAATCCCATCGCTCAACCAATTTTGTGGAAATTCTGTTTCTGATAATTGAACACCATTATAAGTACATTTAATATGCATTTCTCTATTCCATTCCTGCAAATCCTCAGACCATTCAGGAAGTTGCAAGAATAACATACGCCCGAGATTTTTGGCTATTATCAATGAAGGTAATACAACATATTTTCGAAGAATTGATTGAGTTATTAGCATGTAACCTCTTATTATTTGCGCACAAAGAATGTTATCCCAGGCTTCTGCTACCACTAGCCGTGCTTTTTCCTTTCTGGTGTTCTCATTTTTTTTGTACTTTTCTTTTTCTCTTCTCTTTTTGTTTGTTCTTCTTTAGACTCTAGAATCTTGAATTCTCCCTCTTTACCTGTCCAATTTCTAAAAATTGGTTTAATCAGTCCAGAGATATCAAAAGAAAAAGACAGGGGGGGGAGGGGTTCTGTCGATAAAAAAGAGGGAATGCACATTTGCTTGAAATAGTTTCCAAATAACTATTTTTCGCCTTTGAGCTCGCATAGAGCCTGTAATTATACCTCGCCGAAAATCGGATTGTTGCGAATAGATTATTAAAGGCACTTCCTCGTTGGTCTCATCAGGATCCTTCTTCTCGTTGTTGGCAGTAAAAATAACTACACGTTTGAATTTTCTTAAACGAATTTGATAATCTACTGATAGGCCATCTTCAAATTTACCCAATTGTTGGTCCAATTCGGTGATTAATTTACATGACCAGCGAGGTTTTTTTTACTGATTTCGTTTATTCCAATCGATTTGTTTCCAGATTTTGTCTCATTAGGATCAATTGCGTTGAATACAAATTTTAAAAATTTAGTTCTTTTTTCTGAATTCGTTCTTACCTGTTCTTGGTCTGAAAATAAAGAAAGGTCTTTAAAATTTAAACTAGATTTTGTTTTGTTACCAAATTCATTGATTAAAGTTAATAACTCGTCAATTTCTGTTGATAATGGTTTTTTATCAATCGTATCCACTTTTTGTTCAAATTCTTGGTAATCAGTATTCGGAAGAAAGATAGTATGAATCCTATTTAGTCTAACTCTCTCTTTCAAATTTTCTAGCGAATTATTGTTTATGATTGAAGGTGAAACCCTTTTTTTGATTGTTCCTCGATATGGTCCATTTAACAAAGGATCGTACATTTTAGGCATGTATTCTTTTTTAGTATCA